>JBBBDQ010000871.1:4292500-4727500 GCA_037127315.1 Ascarosepion bandense | reverse complement strand
GTGTTCAGAACTTAACATACACAAAACGCAATATGCAAAAACTTTACACACGTTTATTTACAAGTAAAACAGTATTAATTCTTAATAATGGCTAAAAGTATAGCCAAAAGCGCTCAAAAATAAAAAAGCTTTGAACAAGTCTTATATGATTTGAGTTTTGAAAAGAAAATAATTCTACGAACACATGAAAAATTATATAAAACTTAATGATACCTTGTCTGTCATTTTTAATGAAACGTATATATATATATATATATATAGTGCCTTATATATTACAGACCCGTATCAACCATCACATCCCTTCACCGATTAAACTGGGTAAAATAAGTTGCCTTCGCTCCCCTTTCGTGGAATCGGTTATTGGCCAGCACCTGTTAGATTATCCAGCTTGTGCCAAGACCTATAAATGTGATTGGTTTAGGTTGCTACACAAGGCCGACTCCATTAACCATTTAAGGATTCTGGAGTCTTTGGCGTAAACCCTCTCTCTGTTGACAGAACGAGTTTGTTAAGTCTTTGGACTTGTTCGGGGATATTTCTTAACCCTCCCCCCTTTTTCACCTCTTTATTTTTGGACATATTTTTGGACATATTTTATCCAATTGTATAATACATTCAGTCAATTCCCCTCGATTTTACCCCCTTGCTAATTGTTTATAAGCCTCTGTTCCCCACCTTTTGCTCACGTGAATATTTTTTTGTTTTTCTTTGATCACTACCAACGGTTTTCTCCTGATGTGTTGGTTGGCGAAAGGGATCCCTTGAGAGATGTTTCCGTTTGTGATTTTTAAAGCAATTTACAAGTTTTGTACCGTCAAACAGTTTTATATATATATATATATATATATATATATATATTTTTTTTATAAGCGTTTCACCCCGAGCAAGGCATGTCACTGCCACTACTGTGCAGGGGGCTACGTAGAGTGGAGAAAGGCTGATTAAATATAGGAAATAACAGAGGGTGGGTGATAGGCGGGTGAGGATACCGAGAATGAGGGTTGGGTAGATGAGAGTGTTGTGAGAATTGGGAGTTAGTGTGATAGGAGGTGTCTATTGACCCTACATTTAAACACCTGGAGATTGTAACTGTCGGGAAAGCAGACTTGTGGAAGGGAGTTCCACAGGCGGGAAGCGCGAGAAAAGAAGCTGTTGGAGTAGAATTTACGGTTACATCTTATATATGTGGTGTCTGTAAGTTTTCCCAGAAATTTGACCAACTACCTACACTGCATATATTTAAGGGAGCATCTTTTTATCAAACCGAGAATTGTTCATATATCCTCAGATGCAATCGTATCAGGTGCTGATTCAGCAATCAGCACCTAACGATTGTATCATAAATAAAATATTGCATGATACTGATAATCAGTTTTGTTCTGCCGGTAAGTAAAAAAACAAAAAAAAACAAACTATTATTAATATAAATTTCAGCTCTGTTATTATACTTTTTTTTATATAACAGTGTGGCCCCAAGCAAGGCATTTTACTGCCACTGTTGTGCAGGGGTTACATAGGAAGAATGTTATGAGAAAGAGTGACAAACTACAGAGGGTGTCTGGAATAGAGTATGAGAATCAAGAGAATACTGATGAGTGAGGTGGACGGAGAAAAAGGCACGAGAGAGAGAATGTACGTTAGTGAGACAGTAGGTGACTATTGACTTTACATTTTAATTCTTAAAGATTGTAGCTGTCGGGAAAGCAAGTATACGGAAGGAAATTCCACAGTATAATTTTCTATTATATCGAGTGTACACATCAAAACAACTGACATAATAAAGCTAGTGCAAATGATTTTAATAACTGATTTGAAGGTTTCGAGTATATTTTGTACTAGCAGTATAGCCCGGTGTTGCTCAGATGTAATGAAAGCTTTAAAACTATTCCATGGTCCTGGAGCTCAGACTTTTTAGACGTTGGCACGAAAGACTAAAAAGCAATAGTTGCTTCCAGTTAAAGCGAAACCGTAGACTGAAAGAAAAATGAATGGATGTAAGTCAAATTTGGATTTCCTGGTATCGATATCAAATACATTTTTTCGTCGTAAACTGAATTTTGAAGGCTAAATAAGTCCTCTGAGTAAATGGTATCATGGCTGAGACGAAGAACTACAATTATACCTATTTAGAGTCAAACCCGAAGCAAAAACTAAAATAAAAGGGCTGAAAAAAATACAGACATACAGGCAGATAAACAGACACACACACAAACATTTTGCCTTATATATATATATATATATATATATATATCATCGATTTTCTGTACTATTTTAAGAACTGCAACCTTGAAACTTCTGAATATCGTTTCTTATGTCTTTGTCTATGAGTGTATCAAATTTGTTTAAAATCGGACCACTCCTTCTGTAACCCGATTTTTTCGATTATCGATTTTTGATATTTATCGGGGGCGTCTCGACACAAAACCTAGCTAAGAACACTCGCAGACGCTTATAGTATAACCGTGTAAATTTTCAATAATACCGGTCCAGCCGTTTCGGAGTCTATAAGTAACACACACACACACACACACACACACACACACACACACACACACACACACACACACACACAATGTTCCATTTATAAATAAGTTTCGATTGTTCACTACTAGTTGACATGAGTGTAGAGCTCTATTAAGAAAAACTTCTCTTGCACAAGAATTCTCGCATTTTTCACCTCTGGAACATTTCTGATATTTTGCTACCCTACCTGCTACAACCTTCAAAAGCGTAAATGCAACTCGCCTTAGTGACATTATCGTTTTGCTTGTGGGAATGATAAAACCCATTTTTGACACGATTTCTCACAGATCCTTCTTCATAAGAAGTTTTTTTTACGCTTGTGGTGCATTATTCGCTTTAAAGATATCAGTCAGTCAGTTAAGTGCCATACATGATACACGATTGGGCGATCATGTCTCGAAAGGGACATGACTGACTGGGCAGGTAATTATCCCGCAGTAGGTTGTCATTACTTTCTGCAGTAAAATGGTTGCTGACCAGAGTTATAGAACCGAAACTATCCTGTTATTTAACCCATAATTGGAGGGAAGAAACGGATTAATACCTTTCCCAATGATATTTGCCCGTAAGTAAATGCAGTGAATTCAACTGGAATTCGAAATAGGCTCCTCGACTTCTCGTTCCGAGCCGATAGAAAGGTAGTTACACGATCGTTTTTTATTAGATCATTAACCGAGTGCATTCGTTAAGCCAAGAGATACTAAACTTATAACAGAAAACAGAAAAATGTTCTATTAGAACAACAACAATAATATAAATTCTCTTTTTAAACCTGTCCACTGCGTTCTAGTCCTGGGTATGACGATAAACTACATCCAGCAGCAAGGCCTCTGATAGGGAAACTAGAGATTTTGGAACCCCCTCTTAATTGTTGTTGTTTCCAGATTCACCCTGATCCGGAGAGGTAGAATTCTGTTAGGGTTCCACCTATGGGAAATGAGCTTATCTTCAAACAAAAACAAAACACTATGAAAGCATATTTCTACATTAAAAATATTTCTACATATTTCTACATTAAAAATATTTCTACATATTTCTACATTAAAAATACCAGCAAAACATTTTTATAAAAAAGATTAACAGTAATACATATTTATAGTAAAATTAACAACAATATACCTTAATGACAAACAATATATTTTATCCGTAGCTAAAAACATACAATTGTTTTTTTTTGTTTTTTTTTTATAAGCGTTTCACCCCGAGCAAGGCATGTCACTGCCACTACTGTGCAGGGGGCTACGTAGAGTGGAGAAAGGATGATTAAATATAGGAAATAACAGAGGGTGGGTGATAGGCGGGTGAGGATACCGAGAATGAGGGTTGGGTAGATGAGAGTGTTGTGAGAATAGTTGGGAGTTAGTGTGATAGGAGGTGTCTATTGACCCTACATTTAAACACCTGGAGATTGTAACTGTCGGGAAAGCAGACTTGTGGAAGGGAGTTCCACAGGCGGGAAGCGCGAGAAAAGAAGCTGTTGGAGTAGAATTTACGGTTACATCTTATTTGTTTAACTGTAAAAGGGTGGGACCTAGTTGCTAATCTAGTATCTCGTGTAAATTCGTGCTTAGGCGGCACCAGTGATCTAAGCTCATCGGAGCAGAAGCCATGAAAGTACTTGTAGAAGAGGCACAGGGAAGCTACATCACGCCGGTGTGAGAGCGGCCAAAGTATATTTATTTGAAGCCATAATAATTGTTCAAAATATTTAAATTTCGGTATTAAATAACCCATAGAGATGTTAATATTCTACTAAAAAATCAACGGAACAACTATCATGAAAGAACCTTCACGACATTAATTCATAATGTTCTACAATTTCTTGATGAAATCAAACTGTATTCCAAAATATAACTAAAAAAAAAAAATGCAGGATAAAAAATATATCATGGCTTCTAGTCCACACATGAATGTATATGCATAATAATTGAGTATCATCTACCATGTATTCAACTGTAAAAGTAGAATAACGCATATCGTATTCATTACTTCAAAGCTACTAAGAAAATCAAATTTTGGCATTAAATGACCCACAAGGCGTTGATATGCCGTTAAATAAACAAATCGATCAATCAAATTCATTACGTTTCTAATATCCTTCATTCGACATAAACTTAGCTTTTGCCTTTGTTTCTTTTTAGAGATAAAGATTAAATAAATATTATGACCAATTTCTTCCCTGGATAATCGGCTCTGTCTGTATTTTAAAATCTAAAATGTTGTTGAAAACAACATACTTCTGATCATAGTCGTTTATATTATAAAAGAAAACAGCCGCTCACTTTTCTCATTAATTTTACAGATGGAGAAAGCCGAAGAATGGATCGGCTTATGATCATAACACCGATTCTCGTACACTCACCGAAGTTAAGCAACGTCGAGCCTGATCATTACCTCGCGTAATCCCGAGATTGAAATCTCGGGATTACGCGCAAATACCCCAGGAAAAGACATGAACTCTTCCAGTTATAGGTTAATATTCTTATCTTCAAAAAAGTTTTACCAGCTAAAGATATTTCTGATTTTAAATAACCTGCAAATTGTTGATAAGACGAAAAAACAAATCAATATCACAAAAAAATAATTTGGTGATAGATGTGGTATGAGCTGGAGATTATAATATTGCAACTAAACGAAACGTTCTAAACATGGCAATAAAGAGGAAGACAACAATATGAACAAGGTAAACAGGTCAAATCAAATTAATGTTTTTTTATATAAATTATATAAAATAAGTTATGTTAGCAAATTCTTTCAAAGTATTATATTTAGAATATCCCAACATTTTAATTTCCATTGTTGACTCTCTGATAAATGTTACGCTATTCATACTCCCTTTCTGTAGAAATATTATCCATGTAAATTCCCGCAGTCTGCTTTAATTTCCTTAATAAATAAAAGAACGACATCAAACCAGCATTAATAGAAAATATCAACCACGAGAGAGTCAATTTATCACGTGGTATTTTTATGTTTGTCTATATTTCTGAGATGAGGTATTTACATTATTTACATTGTTTGGACTGTTGTTCTACTCTTTATTTTCATATTCACGACGTTTATAACATCAGGACGGCCTTCAGAAGTGGTTCAACACTTCGCAGATACCTCTCCCGAGTAAGACCTCGATAAGAGAACATGACTAAGGACTGTGTGTACGCCATCTCATGCAGTTGCGGTAAGAAATAAAAAGAAGAAACGGACCGTCTCATTAAATTAAGGCTACAAGAACACTGCAACTCGAGAGTAAATAGAAAATCATGCGTAGCTGACCACATACAGACAGAAAAAGATCAATAATGGATAGAGAACTCTACTGGAAAATAAGAAAACTTAAAGAATCAGCCCATATTCTGGACCACAAAATCTCCTAAGCCAGCCAAGCATAAAAATGAATACAATATAGGAACCAGTAATACGAAGTACTCGAGTAGACCAATTATAAGCACCAAGACTGTAATATAAACTACCGGTAATAATTATTAGGCCACCCCAGTGTTTTAAATAAATTATGTATTTCATACTATGTTTTAGTATTTATTGCCAAATGAATAATTGTAAATGAAAATAGAATGATTCTTTTGTTAATATTGTCCAATAACATGTGCATCAAATGAATTTATAAATATTTAATAATTACCTATATTGCAGTTTCATCAATGAAAGAATGAAGAACATTTAGGGTGATTCGGACGAGTTCATATTTGTTTTCTTAGCCTTGTAAAATTTTGCAAAGTGATAATAAAAGAACCATTCTAATGTCGTTTAGAATTATCCACTTGGTAAATAGTATGAAATACATAATTTCTTTTAAAAAACTGGAGTAGCCTAATAATTCTGGCCGTTAGTGTAGTTACTCAGACATTAAGTTTATAAATCCGAAAAATTCACGCTTGATGTCTTTAATGACACATGGCCCAGTGGATAAAAGCGTTGGTTGGATCCAGTGATCTAACTCAAAAAGTCAAAAACCAAATTGAGTTAAAGGGAGTTAACTAAAACATCCGGAAGTGGGATGACTCATAGAGCGAGAACAATATACTCCAAGTGATCGAAAACAAGGGCTCGGTTCAAAATTCTAATCAGCTGAAGAAGGTCGGAGCGTACAACGGCCAAAACGTCGTGAATATGAAAATCAGTTGCCGTTTTCTATCTACTTGACTTGAATCAATGTCTTATCTTTTCTTCGACATTACCTTTACCGGGTTTTATTTCTTTTACAGCAACCCCCTGTGCAACAGTGGCTGTTCTGCCTTGTTTTTTTTTTGGGGGGGGGGATGATTATAAAAAAATTAACAAGCTAAATAATATGATTTCTTATGCTAAATAATTAGTAGCGAAATTCACAACCATTAGCTGTGAATATAACGACAACGCTTTAGAAAAGTGCATCTGTTCATTCTAAAGTAGAGGAATTTGCTGTTTCAACAGACAACAGTGTAAAACTGAAAGAAACTAATGAGCAAATATCTGGACCTTGAGAGATAACTGAATAAATTTTAGACATGGAATTACCGGAGCATTTGGAAGAGTTACAAAGAATCATACAAAAAGATTAGATAAACGAGAGATCCAGCGAGGAAAAGAAACCATCCCAACGACAGTATGGAGATCTGTGCGAGTTGGAACATTTTCAATTGCTTTTT
Organism: Ascarosepion bandense; assembly: GCA_037127315.1. Lineage (NCBI taxonomy): Eukaryota > Metazoa > Mollusca > Cephalopoda > Sepiida > Sepiidae > Ascarosepion > Ascarosepion bandense. The sequence goes on along the minus strand of JBBBDQ010000871.1, from coordinate 4,720,331 downwards.
GTTTTATTCTGCCTCAATTGCATTCTTTTCAAGGATGATTGTGGGAACAGCTGATCTTTCTGATCTTCCCTGAATGGTCCATCGGCGGTGCTTTCGATAAAGGGCAGACCGTTTCAAGAGAAACCTCTTCAGTTGATAAATGCTTCTTGGTGGGAGGTACAAAGTCTTCATTCTTTCCGTAATGACAGCATTGTAATCTCTATTTGACCCGAGACTTTGGAGATACAAATTCTGAATTCTTAGCCCTAATGCCAGCATTGTAATGTCAATTTGAGCTAAGGAATTAAAATGTCAATGAGTACAGCAATAGACAACTTAGAATTCTGAAATCGCATCGGAATAGCAACAAATATCCACCAGAAACTAAGCAAAGTATTAAGACAGATGAAGATTTTATCAAAGATACGAAAACAAAAAAAAAAAAAAAAGAAAAAAAAAGAAAAGAAAATCAAAGAAAAAAAAACAGAGCTGCTATATATACAGGGTGCGATTAATTAAGCAACCCCTGACTCCAAAAAAACACTGACATTTCATGTTAACATACATATTTGCCAGAATTACACAAAAATATCTTGAAATACTAAAGAGCAACTTTATTTAATAAAATTGCCAATGGCTTTAACCACGGCCTCCAGACGGTCTTCAAACTTATCTCTTACCAACGGTGAGTTGTGTTGATGGACCTCTGTGAAACTATTTTTTAAATCGTTTTTGAGCTTCTTTGATGGTTTCCTGCTTCCAGTAACAATTCAAGACAAATTTTCTTTCTTCAAAACATAGTCGAGCTTTTGCCATTCTGAAAAAGAAATGTTCAGGAAGTTATAGGAAGTCAAAAAGTGAGTGTATTTTATCCTTCTCTTTCTGGCTATCTATCTATCTATCTATCTATCTATCTATCTATCTATCTATCTATCTATCGATCTATCTATCGATCTATCTATCTATCTAGCTAGCTATCTAGCTATCTATCTATATTATAAATTATGTTTTAGAACATGTACATTATTTTTTAATATATGTTCAAGGTTGAAACAAACATATGATTGTAGAGGACATATATTAAAAAATAATGTACATGTTCTAAAACATAATTTATAATAAATATTCACAGCTCTATACATCATATATCGAGCACTGTTTTAAATTAATGTTTTGGACGGAAAAAATTCTTTCTTCGTTCTGTAACCACTCGGATATATATATATGGAAACAACGCCTATATTGCCACAGGCATTCCTTCGGCAACCCTTCCCTAAGAAACCAAACCGCCTTATCGAAACGATTTTGGGCACTGAAGGAGAAAGGAATGACCCCACAAATAAGATGGGAAATTATCAAGAGAGCATTCGCTACACCTAGTTTCAGAAATAGATGCAACTTATGCCTAGAGGAGAAGATCCAAATAATAGGACACGCAGACAAAGGCCAACTTCTGAACCAGAGATGCGAATTAATATACAAGTGCAGGCACAGAAACCGGTACAAACTACCATAATACGGAAAAAAGAAAAAATGGACTTACTACCACATGACCACAGAAACACCAGGAAAAAAAAAAAAAAAAAAAACAAAAAAAAAAACCCTAAATTGCCCATCAGGACTCCGGAAAGTCGGAAGGGCACCCGGACTAAAATGAGAAACATTATAACTGTTATGAGGTCATGCAAGGGCCAAAATTGGTACCTAGACCCTAGGACGGGTTGTGAATTTTTGATTGAATTTTTGATTGAATTTTTGATTGGATTCATTTTAATTTTATTTTAATTTTATTTTTATGTTATCTTTAGGTAAATTTATTTGTATTTCAATTCAAATTTATTTGTACTTCAATTTTAATTTGCATTACTTAATTTATGTGGGTAATTATTTTTATTGATTTAAATTTGGATTCTCTATTATCTAAATTTCAATTCTATTAATGTTATTCATTAATATAGTATTATAATTGTCGATTATAAATTACTTTAAAATTTAGAAAGTTATATCCAAAGGAAAAAACTTTCCAAAAAATTTAATTGAATGAATCTTAAATTTAATTAATTTAATTTAGTTAAATTTATAGAAATATATTTTTTAGAGAAATATAATTTATATAATTTATATATATTTTATGTAATATTTCGTAAATTGAATTTCGAGTTACATTATAAAATATCTTCTAATAATATTTAATATATTAACATTAGCCTATATTATATTAAATTTGATTTACTTTCTAGCCTATATTAAATTTAATTTACTTTCTAGCCTATATTCGTAATACACGTATTTCTCTTAAATTTTGATGATTCACTTGTAGGGTTATTATTTTAATAAAATTTTATTTAAATTTAAATTAGGATCTATTAGATGGCAAGGATTGACTTATTAATATCAATTTAGGAAAAATTAGATGGACTAGGATTGACGCCCAGATAGTATAAATTGCAAAACTAATAAAATTACCTTTTAGATGTGAAGCAAGATAAGATAAGATAGCTGGAACTACTCAAATTCAGCCATTGGAGTTACAATAAGGGAAACCGAGACAATATCTAAACTGGGAAAGAACACAAAAAATTTAGCCTACTACTATCATGGAGAGGTAATGGTGATAAAAAAGAAGTAAGGAATGAAAGACCATAGAAAGGCTCTAACATGAGTGTCACCAGAATTAGGTTATTGCCATAAGTGGTAAACGGAGACTGATGCTGTTATTAATATTATTATGAAGATTGTTATTAATATTATTATGAAGATTAAAATTATTATTATGAAGATTATTATTATTATCATTAGTAGGAAAAATAATATTATTATTATGATCATTATCATTAGTGGCAAAGAGGCATCCTTGTAATATTGGGGACGAATTACTAGTGAGATTAGTAGGGGAAAATATCAGTAGGCCTAGGATGGGTACTGGATGGAAACAATATCGTCAAACAAGTGTAATTACGAACTAACACAAATGGGACAACCTGAGAATTTAGTAGGGTCTAACGAAAAGAAAAAACCTAAGTTAATTGATCCGGTTTTACTTGAACCAGATGGATTTAGTACATACAAAGAAGGGGAAGCCTCAATAACATAACATAGTTGGATACGAAAACAGTAATAAGAAACGGATAGCACAGGTAACTGACGGAACTAACGAAGCTGATTGAAACAACGAGCTGAGGAATGACCCTCTATCTAATCAATAGGAATGGATATATGGAAACCAAATAAAGAAAAAGTAAAAAAAGAAAAATTGAGAATATGTAGGCTTAGAAGGAGAGGTGGAAACTACCTAAATGGGCGAAGGAAAGAAAATCGAAAGGGGAAGGGAGTGGATAGAAGTAGACACCAAGTCTGAAAAATGGTCTCTAGTGAAGACAGATAAGAGGAGGTGCGAAAATTAGCATACTAGTGGGATAAGATGGGAAGAACGGGGGAGTAAATAAATATTAATAAAACAGGAAAGTTAGCAGGAGTGGTAGTAGGAAATAAGATAGGACTGCTGGTAACCAACGACACCTATCGGAATGGAAGTTCAAGGAATTTAGATATAACATGGATATAATCTAGTCTTGCAACAAATAGAATGGAATTATCTTATCAACAATGGAGTAAAGAAATAATAGCCTTAACTTAATCTAATTAAACGTAATTTTAGGCTTAACTTATCACAGATCTAGGAAAATAAAAATAAAAATTTTGGCGTAGGAATTTGAATTATGATTTGATGTATAAATTTGCTGGTGACATTAGTCACGTGTTGATTTTGTTTGTATTAAACTTCTCCTCCCACTATATCCCGGCAAACGAAAACGGAAATACTTATTATAGTGGGCTATCCTATGTTGCCTCCCCCTCCGCCTGGCCTTGACTGAACTTTCATTCCGTAGTAATACGACATGAAACAAGTCGAATAGGGCCTTCCGTCTGATGAAGTCGGTGATTGTTGGCAACAACAATTATTGACTGAAATAAATTTATTACGGAAATATGACCGGTGTTTAAAGTTTTTCTTAAAAGGAAACAGAAAATATATTGCTCTGTAATTTAATCAACTAAGATCATTACATTGAGCTCTCGACTGGTAACATACACTAAAAAATCCGACACCCAATATCGGATAAAGTGGAAAGCCAGAAGGAAGGAATTCCTACCACACAAACACTGAAAGGAAAACAGCCTGCTCCTTTGGAAAAAGTTGAGCTCTCTCAGGATTACTTCTTGGAAATTCAACAAGACCGGACTACCATGGCGGAGATGAATAGGACAACACTGGAGTACTCACTGAAGAATATTCCGTACCCCCCCTTACACACGTTCACCCTAGCTCTCACAGAAAAAATAATAGAATTCATAAAAAGATTGAGATGGAAATCCTACTTCTTCCTCGCACATACTAACAGAAATGAAAATGAGGAAAAGGGGACAGTAACCCGAAACATTAGAACACAGAAAACCCCTCCCAGCAACAGATGGTTAGACCCATTTGAGGCAGAATTACTAGACCTAATTAAGAAAATTAAATTCAAAAAAGACAATAATCCCTTCCAAGAGAGGCTAAGTAAAGATATTAAAAAGATTAGAAACTCTAAGGAAATATGGGTGAAGGCAGATAAATCGAGAAACTTCTACTTGCTTAACCCCGAAAACTACCAGGAACTCCTCACAAAGAAAATTGGAAACAGCTACAAACATGATAAACAAAACACAATTCAGCAAATCAACGCGGACACAGCGAAATTCGCGGAAAAATATAATATCAAGGACAGGATAGGAAAAATAACAATAAAAAATGCATACATCCTCCTAAAAGACCACAAGGCCAACTTCCCCAATAATCTGCAAACTAGACTAATAAACCCATCAAAAACGGAACTCGGAATCATATCTGGAAATATAGTAAGAAACATCACCATCCAACTACAAAGGAAATTCCAATACAACCTCTGGGAGAACTCCACTAACACAATCGAATGGTTCAGAGATATTAAGGATAAGAATAAGGCCACTTTCATCCAGTTCGACATCATCGAGTTCTATCCCTCCATCAACAGGAGCCTTTTGATGGAGAGTATAAGATTCGCAAAAGAACATATCGAAATAACACAGGAACAGATAGACATCATTATAGCGTGTAGAAAATCCATACTAAAGGACAAAGACACAACTTGGATAAAAAGTGGGGTAGATAACTTTGACGTCCCGATGGGAGGTTATGATTCAGCACAAATAGCAGACTTAATAGGGATCTACATAATTAACTCACTAGTTAAGATAATTAAACCAACGCAGATAGGATTATATCGGGATGATGGGCTGATTATAATACCTAATAGCAATGGCCCACTGGCATCTAAGATACAGAAATTAATAATCAAAGCAATGAACTCCCTAGGATTAAAGATAGACATCTCTGCGAACTTAAAAATAGTGAACTATCTAGATGTAACACTTAACCTAACGAACAACACCCATAAACCTTTCAACAAGAATAATCAAGCACCCACATACATTAACGTAAGTTCAAACCACCCAAAGTCGATAGTTAATCAAATCCCGATGGCTGTTAACACTAGAATTAGCAAATTATCTTCCAATGAAAAAATATTCAAAGAAAATTGTAAGATTTACAATGAAGCACTGGAAAGAAGCGGCTTCAAACATAAACTTGAGTATAAGAATAGGAATATAACAAACAAGAAAAGCATAGCAGACAGAATTAAAAAAGTGGAAAAAGTAACAACCAGCAATAGTAATATGAGAAATGTAAACAACAATAAAAATGGGGCAGATAGAGACATAGAAGGAAATAACCCAAAAACAAATAACTCGAGCGGAAACAAAGGGAAAAAGTATAATAGAAACAAACCTAGAAAAAGAAGAATAATCTGGTTCAACCCTCCCTTTTGCAAGCTCCTAAAAATAAACCTAGGAAAACACTTCATAAAATTATTAGATAAACACTTTATACCCAGCAACCCACTAAGTAAGATTTTCAACAGGATGACTGTAAAACTAAGTTACTCCTGTACAAATAATGTAGGAAAAATAATTAAGTCACATAACGAAAAAACATTAAGGAAACTTAACGAAAACAAACTACCTCCGACAACCCCATGCAACTGTAGAATAAAAGAAAGATGCCCAGTAAACGGGAAATGTAACATAGGAAATGTAGTATATAAAGCAACGATATTCCCTGAAGAGAATAAAAAAGAGGAAAAAATATATATAGGTATATCAGCCGGAAAATGGAAACAACGCCTATATTGCCACAGGCATTCCTTCAGCAACCCTTCCCTAAGAAACCAAACCGCCTTATCGAAACGATTTTGGGCACTGAAGGAGAAAGGAATGACCCCACAAATAAGATGGGAAATTATCAAGAGAGCATTCGCTACACCTAGTTTCAGAAATAGATGCAACTTATGCCTAGAGGAGAAGATCCAAATAATAGGACACGCAGACAAAGGCCAACTTCTGAACCAGAGATGCGAATTAATATACAAGTGCAGGCACAGAAACCGGTACAAACTACCATAATACGGAAAAAAGAAAAAATGGACTTACTACCACATGACCACAGAAACACCAGGAAAAAAAAAAAAAAAACCCTAAATTGCCCATCAGGACTCCGGAAAGTCGGAAGGGCACCCGGACTAAAATGAGAAACATTATAACTGTTATGAGGTCATGCAAGGGCCAAAATTGGTACCTAGACCCTAGGACGGGTTGTGAATTTTTGATTGAATTTTTGATTGAATTTTTGATTGGATTCATTTTAATTTTATTTTAATTTTATTTTTATGTTATCTTTAGGTAAATTTATTTGTATTTCAATTCAAATTTATTTGTACTTCAATTTTAATTTGCATTACTTAATTTATGTGGGTAATTATTTTTATTGATTTAAATTTGGATTCTCTATTATCTAAATTTCAATTCTATTAATGTTATTCATTAATATAGTATTATAATTGTCGATTATAAATTACTTTAAAATTTAGAAAGTTATATCCAAAGGAAAAAACTTTCCAAAAAATTTAATTGAATGAATCTTAAATTTAATTAATTTAATTTAGTTAAATTTATAGAAATATATTTTTTAGAGAAATATAATTTATATAATTTATATATATTTTATGTAATATTTCGTAAATTGAATTTCGAGTTACATTATAAAATATCTTCTAATAATATTTAATATATTAACATTAGCCTATATTATATTAAATTTGATTTACTTTCTAGCCTATATTAAATTTAATTTACTTTCTAGCCTATATTCGTAATACACGTATTTCTCTTAAATTTTGATGATTCACTTGTAGGGTTATTATTTTAATAAAATTTTATTTAAATTTAAATTAGGATCTATTAGATGGCAAGGATTGACTTATTAATATCAATTTAGGAAAAATTAGATGGACTAGGATTGACGCCCAGATAGTATAAATTGCAAAACTAATAAAATTACCTTTTAGATGTGAAGCAAGATAAGATAAGATAGCTGGAACTACTCAAATTCAGCCATTGGAGTTACAATAAGGGAAACCGAGACAATATCTAAACTGGGAAAGAACACAAAAAATTTAGCCTACTACTATCATGGAGAGGTAATGGTGATAAAAAAGAAGTAAGGAATGAAAGACCATAGAAAGGCTCTAACATGAGTGTCACCAGAATTAGGTTATTGCCATAAGTGGTAAACGGAGACTGATGCTGTTATTAATATTATTATGAAGATTGTTATTAATATTATTATGAAGATTAAAATTATTATTATGAAGATTATTATTATTATCATTAGTAGGAAAAATAATATTATTATTATGATCATTATCATTAGTGGCAAAGAGGCATCCTTGTAATATTGGGGACGAATTACTAGTGAGATTAGTAGGGGAAAATATCAGTAGGCCTAGGATGGGTACTGGATGGAAACAATATCGTCAAACAAGTGTAATTACGAACTAACACAAATGGGACAACCTGAGAATTTAGTAGGGTCTAACGAAAAGAAAAAACCTAAGTTAATTGATCCGGTTTTACTTGAACCAGATGGATTTAGTACATACAAAGAAGGGGAAGCCTCAATAACATAACATAGTTGGATACGAAAACAGTAATAAGAAACGGATAGCACAGGTAACTGACGGAACTAACGAAGCTGATTGAAACAACGAGCTGAGGAATGACCCTCTATCTAATCAATAGGAATGGATATATGGAAACCAAATAAAGAAAAAGTAAAAAAAGAAAAATTGAGAATATGTAGGCTTAGAAGGAGAGGTGGAAACTACCTAAATGGGCGAAGGAAAGAAAATCGAAAGGGGAAGGGAGTGGATAGAAGTAGACACCAAGTCTGAAAAATGGTCTCTAGTGAAGACAGATAAGAGGAGGTGCGAAAATTAGCATACTAGTGGGATAAGATGGGAAGAACGGGGGAGTAAATAAATATTAATAAAACAGGAAAGTTAGCAGGAGTGGTAGTAGGAAATAAGATAGGACTGCTGGTAACCAACGACACCTATCGGAATGGAAGTTCAAGGAATTTAGATATAACATGGATATAATCTAGTCTTGCAACAAATAGAATGGAATTATCTTATCAACAATGGAGTAAAGAAATAATAGCCTTAACTTAATCTAATTAAACGTAATTTTAGGCTTAACTTATCACAGATCTAGGAAAATAAAAATAAAAATTTTGGCGTAGGAATTTGAATTATGATTTGATGTATAAATTTGCTGGTGACATTAGTCACGTGTTGATTTTGTTTGTATTAAACTTCTCCTCCCACTATATCCCGGCAAACGAAAACGGAAATACTTATTATAGTGGGCTATCCTATGTTGCCTCCCCCTCCGCCTGGCCTTGACTGAACTTTCATTCCGTAGTAATACGACATGAAACAAGTCGAATAGGGCCTTCCGTCTGATGAAGTCGGTGATTGTTGGCAACAACAATTATTGACTGAAATAAATTTATTACGGAAATATGACCGGTGTTTAAAGTTTTTCTTAAAAGGAAACAGAAAATATATATATATATATATATATATATATACAATACTGTGCAAAAGTATTAGGACAATAACTATTTTAACTTTTATGACGTATATTGACAGAAAATAAACAATTTAATTAAAGTAAGTTTATTTGATTTACTCAACAAATGCTTTAACAAAAAATACTTATTACAAAATAATTTTAATATTTAACATAATAGCCTTTTGCTTTGATCACAGCCTTCATTCTGTCAAGCTTCTTCAATGTCTCTAATATCTCTTACCAAGCAGCTTGTATTTGTTCCCAAAGCGTATCTTGCGAAGTAACATTAGATTTATCAATTTTTGTATTCAAAATATCCCAGATATGTTCAATCGGATTGAGATCAGGGCTTTGTGATGGCCAATTCAAATTCCGAAGCCTTCCTTCTTCCTTTTTAGTTAAATAATTCTTACAAAGGTGTGAAGTGTGTTTAGGGTCACTGACTTGTTGATCAATAAATCTTTGTCCTATTAAACGTATCCCAGATGGGACATCATGGCGGATAAGAATCTGGTGATACATTTTTTTATCCATATTTCCATCAATTTTCTTCAGGTCTCCAACTCCCTGGCTACTAAAATCATCCCCAAACAAGAATATTTCCACCTCCATGCTTCATTATTGGCACAATGTCTTTTGCAAGGCACATTTCATTTGATCTCCGCCTAAAATACTGTCTCATTTTAGAGCGCAAAATTTCAAGTTTTGACTCGTCTGTCCAGAGTACTTTCGTCCACTGATCTACCGTTCAATCTTTATATTGTTTTTCAAATTCTAAGCGCTTTCTTACGTTTAATTTCTGCAACAATGGTTTGCTAACTGCTACTCTCCCATACAATTCATTTTCACAAAAACTTCTGGTAACTGTGAACCTAGAAACTTGTTCATTTTTAGGAAGCAATTTGTTGCACCCGTCCCTTAATTCACGGTCTGTCTTCTTCCGGTCTCTCAGGCTAGCTAATCATAGATATTTAACCTTTTAATCATATAGTTTCCTTGGCCGTCCATTCCTCTTCTTTGTTTCAAAGTTCCAAGTTTATTTTTCTCTATCCAGGGTGTATTTCACTGTATTTGGGGAACATTTGATGTCAGCTGCAATCCTTCAAAGCGTTCACACAACGTCTCTTAAAGTCTTTATTCTGCTATTTTTTGTGCAATTGTTAGCTCTGCTATCTTTGGCATTGTGGGCTGCTTAAAAAATAAATTATTTGCCAAATTCAGAAATAAAGAGAACTTGCATGAACTACTCGAGGTCAGACAGCTAACTATTATCAAAATAAAGTTTAAAAAGAGACCTTTAAAGTATGTTGACACTATTTACAGCTCAATTCGAGAGGTGGGGGGGAGAATAAGAAAAAAGTCAGGCATATCCAAGGATAATAGAATAACGAGAAATTTCAAAATAACTTGTTTATTAGAAAATAGGAAAAATTAAATATAACTTCTTTTTAATACATTTCTTTTACACCTAGTTTTAAATAATCAATATTTATTAGCAATTTACAACAGCCGAAACATCGTAAACATAGCAAGAAAGATGAGGACAACAGTCCGAACAATATAATAAATGCAAAGGGATATGAAATAAGAAAAAAGAAGTTAGATAAAGAATGAAATCATAAAAATGTGCAAAGATATATATATATATATATATATATATATATGTGTGTATGTGTGTGTGTGTGTGTGTGTGTGTGTGTGTGTGTGTGTGTGTGTGTGTGTGTGAAAATCACGCTGCATACTTATCGTTAATGTAAAATAGGGATGCTTTGTAAGTAACGCTTTCTATTTATTTCCAAATAAGCGACAACAGATACAGGAACCACAAACTGCAAAAATGCTATTTTTCCACCTTTCATATTCGCTAGAACTTTCATTCATTTCATGACGTTTGGGCAGTTGGCACATCAGTCAGGTAAGTGCCATACGTGATACATGCTTTGGGCGATCATGTCTCGAAAGAGACGTAACTGACTGGGCGGAAGATTATCCCGCAGTAGGTTGCCATTGCTTTCTGCTGTAGATTGGCTGCTAGCCAAGACTACAGAACCCAATCTGTCCTGTTATTTAACCCATAACTGGAGGAAGAGATGTTGCTTAAAAAACCATTGTCGATTCCACAACTTATCTGAGCTCTAAACCACTGTTTCTTTTCTGATAAAATTTCAGCAGTGGTTAATGGATCTCAGTAAGTCTATTTCATGCATCAATGAATGACACGCGTTTTCATATCAGACACCATTCACCCAGACTGCTATCCAGTAAAGACAAAACATAATTATGAATTCTTAGCAGGAAGGTTCAGAGCTTACTACTAGCAACTAACACTTCTGGTATCTTGGGTCAATATAATAAAATAGAGGTATTACTTTCGGAGCGACCTATGTAAATACATACATTTTCCGTATAGAAGCACAAAAACATAAACGTCATATATTGTGAAAATGACAACAACAACAGAGAGAGAGAGAGAGAGAGAGAGAGAGAGAGAGAGTGAGAGAGACACAGAGAGAGAGAGTGAATACCGGAAGAAAGTAAGGTTTATTGATGTGTGACCAGGTAAATATTTCAGCTGTCAGTTTTCAAGCGAACTGGATGACCTGAAATATGAAAGACGTTCTGGATCCATCCATCATGGTGGACAGATATGTCCGACTGTTTGTTCGTTTGCCTGTACCAAAAAAAAAAAAAAAAGAATACAAAAAACAAACAAAAAACAAAAAACAAATGACAGGTTCTTTTTTTTTATTTTTTTATAACGATTTTATATTTACTCGAAAGCATCTGCTCTGCCTAAAAACGCTTTCAGGAGAAAATTACTTTTTGGTTACTATTGTATCAATCATGCCTATAACTAAAAAGAAACGATAAAAAAAAAACACTACTAATACTACCACCACCAGCAAAAATATCAGCAATAATAATAATTATTATTTCTATTACTACCAAAAACCATACAAATTACACGGATTTACTAATTAACGTGTTAATTCTGCACTACAATTATCAGATCAGTCAGTTAAATGTCATACGTGATACACGCTTTGGGCAATCATGTCTAGAAAGACGGAGCAGAAGCTTACCCCGCAGTAGGTTGCCATTGTTTTCTGCGGTAGACTGCTTACCAGCAAAGGCTATAGAATCCAATCTGTTCTATTATTTAACCCATAACTGGAGCGAAGAGACGGATTAACACATTTCCCAAGGGTATTTGTGCGCAAGTGAATGCAAGGATTTCAACTGGAATTCGAACTCGGCTTCTCAATTTGTCGTTCCCAGTCGATATCCACTGCACCACACTGCACATCCTCAGATAGTTATTAGAAAAATGACTGAAATACTGAAATGTCCTAAATAGATTGTTAGATCACGAAACATGATTTAAACACTCACAACAAATATCTGCCACTATCTCAGACGAACACCCTCCGATCCTTCTCTGTGTCGCATTCTCTTTCTCTCTCTCTTTCTTTCTTTCTCTCTCTCTCTCTCTCTCTCTCTCTCTCTCTCTCTCAGTATTTGTCTATACTTCTGAGATGAGGTAGTATCTACATTATTTACGTTGTTCACACAGTTGTCCCCATCTTTACTGCCATGTTTACGACGTTTCGGCCGTTGTACGCTCCGGCCTTCTTCAGGTGCTAGCATTTTCGAACCGAAGTTTTTTATTTCAATCACTGAGATATATCATATTCATTACATCTGTAATGCCACTTCCGGAAGCCATGCAGTTTAACTTGACTCTTTAAATTATTCCTCGGACCCCGCAAATTACCGACCTATCAGCCTTCTTCCGATCTTTGGCAAAGTGTTCGAAGCCATTATCAACGCCGAGGTGGTTCAGCATCTCACAGTACACAGGCTCCTCTCGGACAAGCAGTATGGTTTCCGCTTCACGAGGTCTACAGCTGATATGCCAACGACAATCACCGAGTACATATATCAGGCACTGGACAGGAATGGTGAAGCCCGAACCGTTGCCTTGGATATCTCTAAAGCATTCGACAGAGTTTGGCATGCTGGCCTTCTATGCAAACTGCGGAGCTATGGTATAGCTGGACAATTGTTTGAACTAATCCAGTCATTCCTATCTAACCTCACATTGAAAGTGGTATTAAACGGACATGCCTCCCAGAACTACCATACGAACGCGGGTGTCCCTCAAGGCTCTATCCTAGGTCCTACACTCTTTCTGATCTACATTAATGATTTCTCTGATACCATAAGATCCCAAGTAGGTATGTACGCCGATGACACCACAGTTTATTTTCGCCTCTATCAAAAATCTGGTGTGGGCGACAAAGCTAACCTTGCAGCCAAACTTGGAAAGGACCTCCAATCCGTAGTGGACTAGGGTAAGAAATGGCTCGGACATTTTAATGCTTCCAAAACTAAGCTACTATCAATTAATCCTCATAGACAATCGCACCTACCTCCTATTAGCATGGACCAGGCTTGCCCCCCAGAGAGTAAAACACAACGCCTCCTTAGTCTCACACTTTCAGCGGACCTCAAGTGGAATGACTATATCGAATCCATTGCTAAATCCGCTGCTATGAAAGTCGGTTCTCTGAAACTCGGAGGTTTTTTTCCGTCTGAATCTATCCTGCACATTTTATAAATCTACCATCCGCCCGCGCATTGAATACTGTTACCATATTTGGTCGGGTGCCCCGGCTATTCTCCTTGGGCTTCTCGACAAGGTAAAGCGGAGTGTCTGTAATGTGATCGATACCGACTTAGCAGACCGCCTGCAGTCTCTCTCTCACCGGCGCGACGTGGCTTCCCTGTGTCTCTTCTATAAATACTTTCACGGCTTCTGCTCCGATGAACTTAGATCACTGGTGCCCCCTAGGTTCGAATTTGCACGAGATACTAGATTAGCAACTAGATCCCACCCTTTTACAGTGAAACCGATAAAATGCAACCGCAACTTCTACTCCAACAGTTTCTTTTCTCGCACTTCCCGACTGTGGAATTCCCTTCCACAAGACTGCTTCCCCGACGGCTACAATCTCGTGGAGTTTAAATGTAAGGTCAATAGACACCTCCTAACAAACTAACTCGCTTCCATTCTTTCAAACACTCTTCTCACCCACCCAACTATCTATCACCCACTTCTGACGTTTCCTGTATCTAACCACTCTTTCTATTTACCTTTCCCTATGTAGCCCCAAGCGCAATAGTGGCAGTGGAATGCCTTGCTTGGGGTGAAATGATTAAAAAAAATGTTCGTCACTGCTGTAATCTAGTATTGAACTCACAACCCTTTGTGTTAAGTCACTGGAATTAACTAACGCCTATATCCACTAGGTCATGTGGCCTTGAGGCTACAGCACTGGTGAACAAATAACTTAGAGAGTTGAAATAAAGGGAAATAACTACATGGCTACAGGAAGCGGCATTGCACATGGAATGAGAATGATGTATCCCAGTGATCGAAATAAAGGGTTTGGTTTGAATTTCCTCTCTCTCTCTCTCTCTCTCTCTCTCTCTCACTCTCTCTCTCTCTCTCTCTCTCTCTCTCTCTCTGTATTAGTCTTTATATCAGTTTTTCTGTTTCCGTCTCGGATGTTAAACACAATTTTGATTCCGTCAGTCTGTAAAAATTTCGCGAAGATAAAATTTAAAAAATGAGAAAGATTTTAATTTCAAAAGGTCACTTGCAACTCAGAGCCAAATTGTTCCCAGACAAGTCGTTAGGTCACGAAACATGATTTAACCCCTCATTGCAAACAACGGCCTTTATCTAAGATGACTCTCTCTAATGTCTCTGTGTGTCACATTCTCCTTTTGTCTCTCTACATCTCTCCCTCTTTTTCTGTTTTACTCTTTATGCAGCTCACTCTGTCTGTTTCCCCTTTCAGTATTTGTACTATCAAGCGTGACGCACACCATACGTAGGTACAAATTTATAGATTAATAATAAGGGTACGACTGATATTAAAACCTGAATTCTCAGAACAGAATTAGGGACATTAATAAACTTGCCATCCCGGTAATCCAATATAGTTTCGACATCGTGAACTGAACTCTAAATGACATTAGACGAATTGATTCTAAGACAAGAAAGCTTCTTACTAAGCATATAATGCATCATCCAAAGACTGATGTAGACCGTTTTTACATACCCCGTAAAAAAGTGGCAGAGGTCTTATTCAGTTAGGATTGTCATACAAGACAACAACTATTGGCTTACTAACATGCATAGAAACAACAAAGGACTGGATGATACAATTAGTCAAACAACATGAAAACAGAAAGAAAATATATTATTCAATGAAAGAAGGCAGTAAATACAAACAAGATTTACATTTCGTAGATTCTGTAGAGAAGCAAAACAGAAGCCAAGAACCAACTGTTGCTGCAAATAATGCGAAAAAGAAAGCCAAGGATAAAGCATTTGAAGAGATGAAACAACGCTGGCATAACAAACCTCTGCATGGCTAATATCCAGAATATGCTAATAAACCCGATGTTGATAAAGTTAATACTCATTGATGATTACGAGCATCTAGATGAAAGTCTGAAACTGAATACTTTATTCTTGCAGCGGAAGACCAAAGTCTTTTCACTCGTAACTTTCAAGCAAACATCATACATAATATTATTGATTCAAAATGCAGGCTCTGTAACAAATATCAAGAAACAATAGACCATCTAATCTCAGGATGTTCTGTACTTGCCCCAAATGAATATAAACACGTTACAATAGAGTGGGGCAGGCAATATTTACACTGGACAATGTGCAAACACTTTAGAAAATATGTAAACAAACACTTGTATGAACATTACCCTGCACCGGTTACAGAAATACAACATGTTACCATTTTATTGGGATCCCACCATCTACAAAAACAGGAAAATTGAAGTAAATAGACCGGACATTGTTGTCAAAAGCCAAAACGAAAATACTTGCCTACTAATTGATATGGCTTGTCCAGCGGATTGTAACATAGCAACCAAGGAATTTGAAAAAAACTATCAAAACAAAGACCTGGAAATTGAAATAGAAAATTTGTGGAAATTGAAAACAAAAATAGTACTAGTGATAGGAAGTTCACTTGGAATGTAACAAAACAACACATTAAAAGACTCCCATGAAACCCAAAGAGATATACAAAAAATGTCTTGTTAAGCACAGCCTACACACGAAGAAGATCTTTGTCTATGTAACGCTAGGGACGATAGGGGAGATAGAAAAACATGAAATGGAGCCATGACAGCAAACCAAGACCTGCCTTAGGTTTTTCCGGAGTCTTGTAGGTAGGGCGACCATAGTAGAAATCGAACTATGATGAAAAATAACACAATGATAATTAATAATCGCTGTTTCTGTTAGGATAAAGTAACCTCTTATCTTCATTGGTGCCAATGTAGGAAGTATAGAGCTGAATTCAACAAGAACTGGTATTGCCACAAGCCAAAGAAAGCGAGTGAGAACTACCAAGATTTCAATATCCAAACAGACCGCGACCTTGAGGTCACCAAATTAGACATCACCCTCGTTGACAAAGAAACTAGAAAATGGCTCCTCACTGACATAGCTATTCCTGGTGACCATAATATCAAGATCGAATTAATTGACAAACTCAAGAAATACATTGACTTTGCTAAAATGTGAGACAATGAGGCCACTGTTGTTCCATTTATCATTATGGCACTATGCACTATTAAACCTAACTTGCTTACAGATGAATAGTGTTGCTTGATTGCAATCACTGAATATTCTCTCTTTTGTTACAGCGGCTTCTGCTGCTATCAGAAAAAAACAAACTTGCTATCATTTGTCTTCTTTATTAGTGGCTCACATATCGTATTTGGCTTACGGCCATATCACGTTGAATACACCGCTTCTCGCTCGATCACCGAAGTTAAGCAACGTTGAGCCTGGTCAGTTCTTAGATGGGTGACCGCTTGGGAATACCAGGTGCTGTAAGCGTTTAGTGACGGATGTGCGTTGTGGTGCAGTGGATATCGGCTCGGAAATCAGTGAGCCGAGTTCAAATTCTAGTTGAATACCTTGCATTCACTTAAGCACTGGTACCCTTGGGAAAGGTATTAATCCGTCCCTTCCCTCCAGTTATGGGTTAAATAACAGGGTAGGACTTGGGGACCCTGCTCTTAAAAACAAATCCCAATGAACCTTGATAATCGAAAAGAAAAAGTATTACTAGTCGCAAAACTTTCTAAAAAAAACAACAATAAATTGTTGAAAGAAAAAGGTATTACCAGCAATAAATAAATAAAATTTAGTTGGCAATAAATGACCCGCCGAGGTTGATATGCCATAAAGCAAACCAACCAACCAACCAAATATCGTATTTATTTCTATGCTAGGCCTGCTGAGGAGTTCCTCATAGCTTAGCAAATATACAGCTTCTTGCAGACGTCTAAATCACCAGTGTTTTTCCTTGTTCAATATTTTCAATTCAACATTAACAAAGATGCTGACAATAGTCCGCACATGACAACAAAATGATAACTACAATTTCACTGATTTCAGTGTCATGTTTCCTGTTTTCAGTTTAAAAAAATTCACAAATATTTGAACTTCTGCATATGTTTAATTTTTATATTTTCAATCCGTAGCTCGTATCTCGGACTGTTTCTCTTGCAACAACCACATATTTTGCCTTTTTAAAATTGGGAATCAGTCCTTTCTTCTCACTTTCCTTTACTAGCTTTTTAATTCACTCCTACTGTTTACAGTTTCTGCCATTAACACGGTATCATCAGAAAGCTTTGTGTTAAGGTAGTGTCCACTAATGTGTCCTTGTAAAACTTCTAGTTCTTTTATGATTCAACCAGTCAGTTAAGTGCCATACGTGATACACGCTTTTTTGGGCGATCATGTCTCGGAAGAGACATGACCGACTGGGTAGGAAATTTTCCCGCAGTATGTTGCCATTGCTTTCTGCGGTATACTGGTTGCCAACCAAGGTTATAGCACCCAATCTATCTTGTTATTTAACTCATAACTGGAGGGAAGAGACGGATGAATTCATTTCCAAAGGGCATTTGCGCATAAGTGAATGCAAGATATTCAACTGGAATTCGAACTCGGCTCCCCGATTTCCCGTTCCGAGCAGATATACACTGTACCACAACGCACATATTTTATGATTACCTCGCTGTAAATGATGAATAATTCCGGCAAGCAAACAAAGCCTAGTCTTACGCTTCTTTCTATTCTTGTGTCCACATTTAAATAATTTTTCTGCATGAAGGCGGAGGTGAACCAGAGATTCAAAAGGAAGGACAAGGAAGAATGTAGAAGAAAACAGGATTTTGAGCTTGAGTTTGGGTTTTATTTAACGGCATATCAACACCTCTGTGGGTTATTTAATGTCAAAAAGGTGGTGTTTTAAGGTATTTTAAAGGTTCGGTTATAGTGAGAAGGTTGATTTTGTTAGATTTCGATGAAATTTTTAAAAAATTTAAAATGTTTATTTTAGAAAACTGAAGATGTCTTCTAGTTTTGTATTAAAAAATGTATTGCTAGTAATTTTTTTTCTTCGAAAATATTTTATGTCAATCATTTTTTTTCTTCAAAAGTGTATTGTTTCCTTCCAAAATGTATATTTTTCAATAAATGTCTTTTTTTTATGTATATATTTCTATAAAAATCTATATTTATACTTTCAGCCAATGCTATAGAAGCCAATTTGTCCTATTTAACCCATAACTGGAGAGAAGTGACGTATTAGTATCTTTCTCAAGGGTATTTGTGCGTCACTGAATGCAACGAATTCAACTTTAATTCGAACTCGGCTTGCCGATTTGTCATTCCGAGTCGATATCCACTGCACCACAACGTACATAAAATAATGCAAATATCGTCGTTTTTAGATGATGATGATAAAAAATAAAAAATACAGTAATCGTAATAATAGAAATTATTATAATAATTCATCAACTCCAAATTCATCCAAATTCATCATTTATAAGTATTGTGTAATTATCTAAAACGATAAATGATGACTCAGGTAAACTCTTATCAACGAAGACTTATGTATGTATATTTGCCCTAAATATATTGAAATATATCCGGTAAGCAATAGAAAAGAAGCAAGGCTATTCAGATGGCAAGATATACCAACGTATAAAAAATTATTATAGGTGAATCTAGAAAGTTAATAAACCTACTTCTTCCAACCCAAAGTGTTTTGAAATGACAGAGCGGTTGTCATTACAGATTATTTGATGCAATGAATAGGTAATGAATATGTATACACCTTGGTTCCCCCTCACTGAAATGTGATTGGCTGGTGTCAGTCATAAATACAGACGAAGGCAAGGACGTTCAGAATGAGTGAGAAAGATCTAGAGATTTTCCACCAGAGATCTATTGGTCTACCACCACTGACTACGCCTACGTCTCAGGATAATGCCTACGACGAGTACGTTTACGTACTAGATTGACCTACCCGGTTACATTTGCCTAAAACACTTAACTACCTCATACTGATATATACCCCTTTCCGGGACATATCATTATTGGAACGGTCTTACGCATATAAAAGCATACAAATAATTAAAACTTTTTCAATATGGGCATAAAAGAAGCGTTATTTGATAACCAGCATAATATTAACTTTTGAAATATTATCTTACTTATGAAAACTTTCAGTGGTTATATTGGAATAATAATCCGGAAGCAACAGTAAGTGAGGCCTCCGCCGGGCCTTAAATGCTATGTGAGAACGGATTATATTTTGAATAAGTAAAAAGAAGCGGTTTTTATGAGAGTAAATCGTAGTCAATAACTGAAGTTAAAAATACTATAGAACAAGCTGCATACTTTAAGTATTACGTCATAAAGCATCTCTAGCAGAAAGTAAGTTGAGGGGAAAAACATTGAAGTTGTTATTAAGCTTTCAAAGTTTCTGTACTTTCCATTCAAATAATCGATATGCTGGATTTAAAATTCTTTCCTTATTTCTTATTCGTTCCTTCTTTCTTTCTTTCTTTCTTTTGTTCATGAATTATTTCATTATTTTTTCTGATTAATGCTTCTGACATGTTGTTTTTATTGTTTTTCTCATATTCCTAATGAATTTCGTTATTTCTTTTTTATTCAAATTCTTATTATGCTTGCATTCATTCCTTCGTCTTTCATCCTTGCCTGATTTTAGTTATTTTGGTTTGTTTGTTTGTTTGTTTGTTTGTTTGTTTGTTTGTTTCTTTCTTTCTTTCTTTTATACGGAAATTTTTTCCTCTGTATATTTCTTTCTTTCTTTCTTTCTTTCTTTCTTTCAGTATGTCTATTTAATGTATCTTTCATCACTTAATTTTTAAGTTCGTGTTTCATTCTTGCATACACGTTCTTCATTCATTCTTTCTTTCTTTCTTTCTTTCTTTCTTTCTATATACGGGAATTTTTTCCTCTATATCTTTTTTTTTCATAATTTTCTTTCTTTCTTTCTTTCTTTCTTTCTTTTTTTCTTTCTTATAATCGTGAATCATTTCTTTATTTCTTCCTCTATTTCTCTTTAACGTAGTCTATATTCTTTCCTTCTCGTTTCATTCGTGCATGCATTTTCTTTCTTTCTTTCTTTCTTTCTTTCTTTCTTTCTTTGGATTCCTTCTATTGGTTCAGAAAGTTAACAGAAGGCATAGCGAACGGGAAACGTAGAATCAGCAGGCGGTGCATAACAACAGGCAATGAGGAAAGACTTTGGCTTGACATGAGAAAGGGAAAGAGGGCAAAGGAATCGACTCTGAATCGAAATACAAGAACCGTGAACAAGAGGAAGTCATCGAGATGGCAAAGAATTCAGCTGAGTCTCTATTGAAAATTAGACCCATTGAAGAAACCCCATGACACGACCTCGTGGCTTTCTTTCGTCATTCTACTGAAATGTGACTTTGTCCCTTCCTTCCTTCCTTCCTTCCTTCCTTCCTTCCTTCCTTCCTTCCTTCCTTCCGTCAGTTGCCATGTTTAGCTAAACAGAAAAACTTCTTTCAAAATCTTATAAATTTCACCGTCTGGTTTTCTTTAACGTTGTAATTTTCGTCGCGTCACTTTTCTTTCTTTTTCTATTTCACTTGAGTCATTCCTTAATTCTTTTACCTTTTCTTTTCGGTTTGTCATCGTCTTAATACATTGTTTCGTTACTTGTCATTCATTAATACGTTGGTTTATTCCATTCAGTCTTTTTACTGCTTTTTTTGTTCCTTTCTTACTTCAGTCGTCTTCTGTATTGTCATCGCTGTGCTGTAACGACATCACCAATGACCTCGCATACCGACAATGACAATCATAACATGTCGCTTTCGGCTTTCTACGCAAGGCTGGATATTTGCTTATATGTTTCAACGTTGTGTTTGTGCATAATTTTATCTTTGGTACTCCCTGTTATAAGGTTTTCAGTTTCTCTTTCAAGAATCCGTTTCATTTTTTTTTCGTTTTTTTCTTTTTTTTTCTTTCTTTCTACATACATTTGATATATTTTTCTTCCTTCCGTTCTACCTTTCTTTTCATATTTTTTATTTTTATTTTGTTTTCACTATTCTTCTTTTTTATTTTCTTTCTTTCTTTTCTCATCTTCTATATAATTTAAATTTTCTTTCTTTCTTTCTTTCTTTCTTTCTTTCTTTCTTTCTTTCTTTCTTTCTTTCTTTCTAATCCCTATATTACATTTTATGCACTTTTTCTTATTTCTGTTCTTCGTTTCTTTCCATATGTTTGTTTTTATTTCATTTCATTTTCCCCGTTTTTCCTTTTTCTATTTTCTTTTTTTCTTTCATTTTTATCTCCTATATCCATCTTAAAGCTTTCTTTCTTTCTTTCTTTCTTTCTTTCTTTCTTTCTTTCTTTCATATATATAAATTTATGCACATTTCTTCCTTTCTTTATTTCTTTTTATATCTTTTGCCTTTAATTTCATTTAATTTCCAACTCTCTTTCTTTATACTTCTTTCTTTCTTTCTTTCTTTCTTTCTAAATTTATGCACTCTTTCTTCCTTCTTTTCTTTATTCTTTTTTGCTTTAATTTCATTTAATTTTCACCGTTATTTTTTCATTCTTTCTTTCTTTTCTTATCTTCTATATCACTTTTTATGTTCTATTACTTCCTTTAGTCCTTTTTCTTTCTTTCTTTCTTTCTTTCTTTCTTTCTTTCTTTCTTTCTTTCTTTCTTTCTTTCTTTCTAAATTTTATGCAATGTCTCTCCCTTCATTTCTTTTTCTTTTTTGCTTTAATTTCATTTCATTTTCATCGTTCTTTTTTTCTTATCTTCTATATGACTTTTTATGTTCTCTTACTTCCTTTAGTCCTTTTCTTTCTTTCTTTCTTTTTATGCTCTTTTTCTTCATTTTATTTTACCTTTTCTTTCTTTCTTTCTTTCTTTCTTTCTTTCTCACTTTTTATACTCTTTTTCGTCATTCCATTTTACCTTTTCTTTCTTTCTTTCTTTCTTTCTTTCTAAATTTTATGCAATCTTTCCCCCTTTCTTTCTATACACCTTTTATGTTCTCTATTTTCATTCCGTTCTCCATTTTTCTATTTTCTTTGTTTCATTCTTTCTTAACTTTCGTCTCTTTCTGTTTTTTCTTTACATCCACAAAATCCATTGAACTTTTTAAATGTAGTTTTATCAATTAGATACTTTCTATACATATATATTTATTTTTTTAATTCTTCCCTTCTTTATCGTTTTTATTCTTCAATTTTTTCCATTATTCTTCAGCCTTTTCGTTCTTTATAACTTTCCCCAGTTTTATTTACCCACTGTTTTTACCACTTTTTTCTCTTTTGACACTTTCCTTTTTTCTTTTCTAAAATTTCTTATTTATTTAATTTTCTATCATTTATTTCTCTTTTTCGTCTTCCCTCTTAGAAAAGACAAATAACACGAAAGACAACATTATTTCTGTTTGCTTTTTCCTCATAAACGAAAAATCTCGCTAAACCTACTTCACTTTTTCTACTCAACTCTTTCTTTCTTTTTATTCTTCATTGGAAAGGAAGGCCTCGCCAAGAACTACTTCCGTTACGTTGCAGTATGTCCGCATGTGCCCAGCCGGTAATATCATCACTATGGCAGGACTGCTGTGCTGACATTAACTAGTATTCATATGCATTGAAATGTCCACAAGAAAACCAACCAGCGGTTAGGGTAAATGCTGAGTACAATTTTCAAGGCTTGGCGGACGGGGTTGGAACCTAGTAGCGTGTAGTAGGTTGGACATCCGCCTATCACAACAGGTTAACATCAATACCCGTCCACACGTCTTTATTCTTTTCCTATATTTCCCACTCGTTGTTGCTATTCAAATTCTGATTCGAAGTTTTCATTCTCCCTCAGAATATATGGATAACTACCTAGTTTGCGTTCTTTCAATTGTCTAATTTTGCGATGCTTCTTGTCCGCTAGTAAATACACACTTTTTAGCCTCTCCTCCGCGTTCTGAACCTTTTTGAGATTTATTCATACACCCGTTCATCCCAATTTCAGCCTTTTTCTCTGTATTCATCTATTTCTTTTATTCAGTCCTTCTTTCTATGTTTTCTTCCGAAGATTTTATGTCGTTTTTTTTTTTATTGAATTTTATGTTCTTTTATTAGACGTCCCTTTCGAAGATATCCTGTGATTTTTCTTTCATTCAGTCCTTCTTTTCTTTATTGTCTTTTCCGAAAATTTTTATTCATATTCAAGTTTTTCTTTTCATGGTCTTTTTTGAAGATTTGCTGTCTTTTTTTGTTCTTCTTTTCATTGTAACTTCTAAAGGTTCCATGTTTAATCATCATTATTTTTCTTTTTTTTTTTTTTGGCTATTAGTTTTTTTTTAAACTTTGGTTTATCCGTCAATCTTTTTCAATGTTACAGACCCCAATCTGTCGTGCTATTTATCCCATAGTTGGAGGAAAGAGACGGATCAGTACGCTTCCTCAAGGCATTTCAACTGGAATTCGAACTCTGCTCTTCTATATCTCGTTCCGAGTCAATATCCACTGCGCCATAATGCATTTTTTTTATGTCTATACTGATTTTGAAATATCATAACGCTCAAATTTCTTTATTTTTTTCTATTCCTCGTATAAATATGAATATACACGACCGGTCATAATTATTAGGCCACCCAGTGTCTAAAATAAATGATGTACTTCGTACTATTTTTTAGTATTTATTGCCAAGTGAATAATTGTAAATGAAAATAGAATGGTTCTTTTGTTAATGCTGCACAATAACATGTGCATCAAATGTATTTCTAAATATTTAGTAATTACCTATATTGCAGTTTCATCAATGAAAGAATGAAGAAAATTTTGGGTGATTCGAATGAGTTCATCTTTGCTTCTTTGCCTTGTAAAATTTTGCAGAGTAATAATAACAGAAGAACCATTCTATGTTCATTTAGAATATCCACTTAAGATAGTATGAAATACATAATTTATTTTAAAAAACTGGGGTGGACAAATAATTATGGCCGGTAGTATAGTTTATGTTTAGCTTCTTTTCTTTCCAATTTTTCGTTTCCTGTTTTTATTTTCTCTTTGTTACTAGGTGCAAGCATTTTTACATATTGCCAGTTTTATAACTTTATTGTAGTCTATAAATTTGTATTATAGTGTCTGTCTTTTTAATATAGTTTACGACATTTGCATGATTCAAGTCAAAACCAATATTTTTCTGAAAATTAAATATAATTCTTTTTATAATAATATCGCCCCAAGCAAGATGGTTCATTGCCACTGTTTTGCAGGGGGTTACATAGGAGGAAGTTATGAGAAAGAGTAACAGGTTATAGTGGGTATCAGGAAGTGGGTAAGAGAAGGATGAGAATACTGATGCGATTGGAGTGGATGGAGAAATAAGCATGAGAGAGAGGATGCAGGTTAGTGAGATAGGAGATGACTATTGACTTTACATTTAAATTCTTGGAGATTGCAGCTGTCGGGAAAGCAGGTAAACAGAAGATAAATCCACAGGCGGGAAGTGCGAGAAAAGAAGCTGATGGAGTAGAATTAGCGTTTACATTTTATTGGTTTCACAGTAAAAGGGTGGGACCTTGTTGCTAATCTTGTGGCTCGAGCAAAGTCATATATAGGTAGCATCAAAGAGCTAAATTAATCTGAGCAGAAGCCATAAAAGTATTTCTAGAAGGGGCACAAGGAAGCCATTTTACGCCGGGGAGAAAATGACTGTATCTGATATGCCAAGTCGGAATCGATCACATTGCAGATTCTTCGTTGGATTTTGTCAAGGACCCCTCTAGATGGATAGCAGGAGCATCCGCATAAAAATATATGTATATTTTAATATTTCTTTAAAAAGTTCTTAATATATCTATCATGCTGACATATATCAAGTGGGTGTGAAGAAATATTTTAGGGTGCCTCAACCTTGGATAACAGCGATATTAGTATGGCTAATATTACAGAGTAGTTAAATAGCGTTATAACAGAAGACGGAAAGTGCAACACAGAGATCCGAAGGCGAATTGGCATGGCGAAGGAAGCATTCCAGAAGTTGAGTAAGGTATTAAGAAACAGGACAATTTCTCTAGAAACAAGGAAGAGAGTACTGGATTGCTATGTGATGTCAGTTCTTCTGGCAGTGAATACTGGACAATATCATCAAAGATGAAAGAAAAACTTGAAGCAACTGAAATGTGGTTCTACAGAAGGATGCTGCGGATACCATGAATCGAGCATGTGAGCAATGATGAGGTCTTGGAAATGATGGAAACAATAATGAAATTAATACTGAGCATCAGGAAAATACAGCTGAAGTTCCTGGGACATGAAATGAGGAAGGAGGGCTTGGAGAACCTGATACTAACAGGGCGGATAGAGGGAAAAAGGGAAAGGGGAAAGCAACGGATAACATATTTGAAGGATCTAATCAGGTGGATAACGGAACGAAGATTGCATGGTGTAACAGAAGGTTTGTTCAGAGCCACCAGGAATAGGGAAAAGTAGAAAGCCATGATCGCCTACGTCCTGAAGGGACAGGGCGCATAGAAGAAGATATATACCAACTGTATATAAGAAATTATAATGTGGATATAAAGTGGGGGATCAAATCTATATTATAATCAATATATAAACTGATCCCTCATTTTGTGGCCATGCTAGTTTCTATACATTTATATTCTAGATTTATGGGCTTGAGCTACTAGATGACAGAACGAGGGTTGCATGGTGTAACAGGAGAAATCGTGCTCAGAGCCTCCAGGGATAGGGAAACGTGGAAAGTCATGATCGCCTACATCCTGAAGGCACATAGAAGAAGAAGAAGAAGTTAAATAGCCCCATAAAAATGACATATCGAAAATCAACGACCCTAACATGGTACTGCGTAATGATTAGCAAGGCTAATCAGAGTGACCATTACTAGTGAGTAGTGCGTTCGATTCTCATTAGATGATTCTTGCGAAATTCGGCATTGAATAACCCAACAAGAAATGAGAGGTAAATTCAGCTGACCTAACTCAATATTGGGTAATGGTTATTGAAACTAATCTGGTGGACTATTACTATAGTATGAAGTCTTCTGTCTCACCGAGAGTCCTTCAATTATTGTCTCATGAGGAAAACTATGAAACCACAATTAAGAACCCACTTGTTTTAGACATCTGGGTACTGCAATATTTACTCATATGGCTAAGAGAGGGGGTACTTTCTGAGTAAATTTTGCGATCCCACCAAGCTTATTAAAAACAGCTCGGCTGACGGCCATATCACGTTGAAACACCGGTTCCAGTACGATCACCGAAGTTAAGCAACTTTGAGCCTGCTCAGTAGCTTGATGGATGGATAGGAATGCCAGGTATTGTAAGAGTGGATGTGCGGTTAAGTGTAATGAATAATGGTTTGGAATTAGAAGTCGAAGAGTTGAGTTCCAATTCCAGTCGGGTTCATTATATTCACTTACGTACAAATACAATTTAGAAAAGGATGAATTTACCAGAATTCAACAAAAATTAATTTGCTGGAATTGTATAAAAAAATCCTTATTATCTCCCAAACCTCTTGCAATTTAAACATATTTTCGGGTTTTAAATAGCTTAAAAAATATCAGTCAATCAAAACCAACTCATTTACTCATTTTTTAATATTTGAGAGATTATCCAACCTAATTTTATTGAGACATTTTTTGTTTGTTGCAGATTAAGAAAAAATCCAACGCTCAAATATTAAGCACCAAAGACTTGTGAATTTTTATGTGTTTTTTAATTATATATATATTTCCTGACAGTTACAATCTCCAAGAATTTAAATGTAAAATCAATAGTCATCTCCTGTCCCACTAACTTACACCCTCTCTCTCTCTCTCTCTCATACTTTTCTACATCCACCCCGCTCTCATCAGTACTCTCTTCCCTATCCTACTCTCTTCCTGACACCCCCTACAACCTCTCACTCCTCATAACATTCCTCCTCGTCTACCACACTCTCATCACTAATATCTTCCCTCTCCTACTCTCTTCCTGACACCCCTTACAACCTCTCACTCCTCATAACATTCCTCCTCGTCCATCCCACTCTCATAAGTAATCTCTTCCCTCTCCGACTCTCTTCCTGACACCCACCCCCTGCAACCTCTCACTCTTCACAACATTCCTCCTATGTAACCCTCTGCACTACAGTGGTAGTAAAATGCCTTGCTTGGGGCAAATAAATAAAATAAATAAATAAATAAAATAAATAAATCCTGGAAAATATAAATCTTGGTATCTATCTATCAGCTTGTCAAGTTCAACTTTCAAGCTTTAGTTCAGATTCAGACTCCTCTTTCTTTTCAATCTGCACCTCCAGACCCCATTTATAAATTTTCACAGGCCCACTTTTAGGCCTAAGGACCTACGTTGAGAATCACTTATGTAAACCAGGCTTTTTATGAAAAAGAAAGATATCCCGGTTATTGTCAGAACATTGTTTTCATCAATAAACTAAAGCAGACTTTCCCCCGTCGTCGAATTTCTCATTTCACGAGTCTCAGAAAACATTAAATTTGTTGGGACACCACATGTACTGCAGCCATAGCATCAGAGATGTGTCTATGGCAAGACAAACATACGGAGCCCATCCCTTTAGAGACTGTTTTTTATTCAGATTTTTTGTTCACCTTATCTCGTTACCACCTCAAGGCAAGATATTCCACTAAGCTTTATTGTTTAACACATTAGCTCGAGAGAAAAGAGATTTTATTATATATTTCCCCAAGGATATTTGGATGGAAAATATAAAGAAAAACTGACGAATATTTAAACTTGCAGTCAAGATCCCTTGTTCCCTGTTTAGGATGTCGTTTCCGGCTTTCTCTTTTCCAATCTTCTCACTTTTTTTTTCAATTGGAGTAGATAGATCTATCTATCGCCCGGTTCACACTCCACCCACGTCTATTGAACAGGTTAAGAGGCTCATCCCTTGTTCCCTGTTTAGCATGTGGTTTCCGGCTTTCTCTTTTCCAATCTTTTCACTATTACATAGCCCCCTGCACATCAGTGGCGTTACCGCCTTGCTCGGGGTGATACGATTAAAAAAAAAGAGAATATATATATATATATATATATATATATATATATATATATATATGTTGAATTGATTGTCGTAATGTTTAGCGCCAAGGTTGTTGTTTTTAGTGGTTTTACTGATAAAATGTTTTTCGGCAAACAAGTTTTACACACACACACACACACACACACACACACACACATATATATATATATATATATAAACAGGGATTTTTACCCACAGAAATAACAAATAGACTTAAATAAAGTAGACATCGTCATGTAGATCTTAGGGTCCTTTCAGGCAACACATTTTCAAAGTTACCGTAAACGTTAGTATATATATATATATTCGAGTGAGTACAGAACGAGGAAAGAAAATTTTTTTCTCGTCCAAAACATTAATTTAAAACAGTGCTTGATATATGGTGTATAGAGCTGTGAATATTTATTATAAATTATGTTTTAGAACATGTACATAATTTTTTCTATATATGTCGTCTTCTCTACAATCATATGTTTGTTTCAAGTCTTGCTCTTTCCTCCTGATGAAATGTTGGTAACCCAACATTGAAACAAACATATGATTGTAGAGAAGAGGACATATATAGAAAAAATTATATACATGTTATAAAACATAATATATATATATATTATAAGAAAGTTAAAGAATACCTAAATTAAAAACCTACTATTCGTTGCATTTACCTTTATAAAATGTGCTCAATAACAAGTAGCGCTTAATATTGTATTGTTGTTATTACAATGGTTTATAAAAACATTTTATAACTACACAATATATATATATGACTGAAGTCGTAGAAGTATTTGAATAATTAAGTAATTCATCAAGCTTTCTATTCGACCTCAACAGAATGCAGAAAGCACTGGACGGCCGTTTCGTCCTATATTTGGGACTCATCAGCAGTGCGCATCCACTACCAGGAATCAAACCCAGACAATTTATTAAACCGATGTATACCATTTGTACCACGGGCCCTGGTGACGAAGAAGTAACGAATTAAACTCGATGACACACCGTCGTTCAAAAATTCCGTGGTGGAATTAATCCAAGCTCCTTTACCCATAGGAGGGTGCCTCCCAGAGCCACGACTTCTCCAACACAAGCCGCTAAATCCATAGCATGTTAAGCTGGCTGAAGCACAGAAATATGATTGCAGTAGTAGGAGGATTTGAATAATTAAGTAATTCATCGAGATTTTTATTCGACCTCAACAGAATGCAAAAAGCATTGGACGGCCGTTTTGTCCTATATTTGGGACTCTTTATATATATATATATATATATATATATATATATATATATAATTTTTAGCATATTGAAGGTAAGAGGGACGATGGATAGCAGCAAATAAACTACCTTCTTTTTTTCAAGTTTTGGGCGATCATGGCTCTTCACAACATCCCATCCTTTGTAGCTTTTAGTGATGTTTCTCTTTTTTCTAATCTCTGGTCTGCCATCCATTTACAGACCAGGGATAAGAAAAAATAGAAACATTACTAAGAGCTACAAAGCATAGGATGTTGTGAAGAGCCATGATCGCCCAAGACTTGAAAGAAGAAGGCACATAGAAGAAGAAGCTATATTTATAAAGACACGGGAATATTTTGTATAAGCTAAAATTGTTATGGTGTTTGTTGTAAACATATTATTGTATGTAAGCGATAAGAATATTAGTCTGACTAAATAATATTTTTTTGTAACTAAATAGTTGTTTTTTTTTCTTTGTTCATATTATTGAATTATCAAGTTACGAATCTCCTGGGGAAAAAGCAAGAAAATCGGTTTCGTTTATCAGTTCAGTGTAGAAAAGAAAATTGAGAAAATTATTTACACCTTGTTACCCATGTTAAGAAAATTTACTTTAGTTCTTATCATGAAATAAAGTCAGAGCAGTATTTGCGGTACAGTAGATATCGGTTCGGAACAAAAAATCAGAGAGCCGAGTTCGAATCCCAGTAGAATTCGTTGCATTCAGTTACACTTGGGAGAAAGGTATTAACCGTCGCGTCCCCTTCCGGCAGAACAGATTGTGTTCTATAAACTTGGTTGGCAACCAGTTTACCGCAGGAAGTACTGGCAACCTATTGCACGAAAATCTTTTGTCCAGTCAGTCATGTTTGAAAAGAGACATGATTGCACAAGCGTTTATTACGTATTAACTGACAGATATAACAGTGAATGTTCGATAATTTCGTAATCAGCCAGTTAAGTGCCATACGTGATACACGTTTGGTGATCATGTCTCTTTCGAGACATGATTTACTGGGTTGAAGATTATCCCGCAGTAGGTTGCCATTCTTTTTTACGGTAGACTGGTTGCTAACCAAGGTATAGAAT
Source organism: Ascarosepion bandense (assembly GCA_037127315.1). Taxonomy (NCBI): domain Eukaryota; kingdom Metazoa; phylum Mollusca; class Cephalopoda; order Sepiida; family Sepiidae; genus Ascarosepion; species Ascarosepion bandense. Next base: position 4,689,470 of record JBBBDQ010000871.1, on the reverse strand, counting down.
CTAATCTGTCCTGTTATTTAACCCATCACTGGAGGGAAGAGACGGATTAATACCTTTCCCAAGGGTATCAGCACGTAAGTGAATGCAAGGGATTCAACTGGAATTCGAACTCGGCTTACCGATTTCTCGCTCCGAGCCGATATCCGCTGCACCACAACGCACATCCGTAAAAGATAATAATAATAATAATAAAATAAAAAATAAAAAAACACTTGAAGAGGCATAGTCGGGATTCTACAGAATGCTGAGAATGTTATGAAATTTGCGCAATAATAAAGTCGTAAGAAAAATGGACACAAAAGGAAAGCATTTCTGGGTCAAACACAAAGAGGACTTTTACACCCACGTGATATATTTCACGAAAGAGGGACAGAGAAAAACGGCGAGTAACATACCTAACGAGCTTGTGTGAATGGTTGGCAGCACAGAGAATGGGAGGAATATCAAGAGAGTAAACATTGTTTAAAGCTACCAAGTATAGGATATTGTGGAGAGCCATGATCGTTCACCTCCTGAGGAAAGAAGAGAATCATAGGTTTAAAATTAAATGTCGATGAATTAAAGAATAGCACCTCATTGAAAAGCGGCAAATAGAGCTAAGTTTTTCCTCATCATAAACATTCACTTTTCATGCCAGAAACACGTCACTGTTAGCATGAGTGATAAATCTGGTCAAAAGTGAATTGCGCATGTGCAGAACCACTTCCTTTCAATCAGTTGGATGTTATTTTATTACTAACGGCGTTGTCGCTTCATTGTTCTCTAAACGACTAAAACGCGTGCTAGTCTCGTTAAGCATACAGTGCATTCTCCAATAATGGAAACCATATTTGGACCATGTAACGGTTTCAAATAAACGAGAAGATAACTACTCGTTCTTCCATTGTTCTCTTTTATTATTTCCTTTATTGCCTCGCCAGCCCTTTTTTTTTTTTGCTTTGTTTGTTAACTCTTCTCGTCTTGTTTAGTCAATAATTTATTTAATCTTAAATACAACACAGCCACAAATGACACTGGGCAAGAACACGATAATAAGTATTCTACATTGATATTTTCCCTCTCATAAAACAAGAAAAACAACAGGGAAATGTCAGCGACAGGAACTAGAAGACAAGAGCTATGTCAGCAAGCCAGAAAGAATGGGGTGAGAGAAAGATGAATTGATGAGTTTAGAGAAGAAGAAGAAGAAGAAGAAGAACGATGATGATTATGATGATGAAGAATGAAGATAACAATAATAATAGTTTTGCCATTGATATTTGCTTTTTTAAATGAATGGACTCCCAAAGTACATAACAGTTGAAAGGAATCTAAGACAATGATATGTCATCTCGACGGATTTATTCAACTTTTACAATGAGGCAATCCTATCAACCCACTTTTGTGACTTTCCTCTGTCTTTTTTACAAAGATTTTTATGGCAACTACTCTGACGAGTTCTTTTCTTGGGAGATCATTCACGTAAATTTAAGCGTGCTACTAGACTGACATCTATGTCTCACCGTTTTACCTTTGAAATAGCTAAATGTAACTCCTACTTCTACTCTAACAGTTTCTATTCTCGCATTTCTCGCCTGTGGAACGCCCTTCCGTTTACGTGTTTCCCTGATAGCTACAATATCCAACAACTTAGATGCAGCGTCAATTCCCATCTTATATCTTCTTGAACCCCATTCATCATTTATCCTTTTTTCAGTACCCGCTGTGCCCAGTTTTTTGTCTTAGTGTAACTCCTTGGACACAAGTGGCGATCCAACCTCGCTTGGAATGAAATGATTACAAAAATCCTAAGAGAGCTAGGTGTCTTACTAGAATTTAATATCGTTGGACACAGTCGTTTTGATAACAGACAGAAAGGAAGCTGCTGAAACACCTAGAAAAGGTAGAAAAAGAAAGCGAGATAAATGTACTAATTATTAATTGAAAGAATAGTATACATACACAGAACATAGGGTTGTCAGTCAGATGAACTGCACATCATGCGAACTACGAACCGGAGATATTGAAATCAAGCTAGTACGAAAACTTAAGCATTTGGGAATCGTTTTAACAAAAGATTTAAAATATGACACCGAAATCCGAGGGTGCATCAGAATAATAAAAGATGCCTTCCAAAAACTAAGCAAAATATTATGAAACAGGAAAATTATCTTGTAAACAACGAAAAAACTCGAGTCATCAGAAATTTGGGTATAGAAAAGAGAGCTGAGAAGATCATAGATGGAAAATATGGACAACGAAGAAATTTGAGGAAACCTGGAAACAAAAAAAGGCATATATACTTAGAATCAGAAAGAGAGAGAAAAAAGAAGGCTTGGAAAATTTGACACTTAAGGCCTATATTGAGAGACAAAGGGAATAAATAAGTCATCAACATTATAAACTTGTGTAAATGAGTGGTGTATCTGCGTTGTGGTGTAGTGGATATCAACCCGAAATGAAAAATCGGGGTACCGAGTTTGAATTCCAGTTGAATTCCTTACATTCACTTACGTCCAAGTACCCTTGGGAAAGGTATTAATCCGTCTCGTTCCTTCAGTTATGGGCTAAACAATAGGATAGATTGGGTTCTATAGCCTTGGCTGGCAACCAGTTTACCGCAGAAAGCAATGGCAACCTATTGCGGGATAATCATCTGCTCAGTCAGTCATGTCTCCTTCGAGACATGATCGCCCAAGCGTGTATTACGCATGACATTTAACTGACTAACTGAATATAATAGCTGAAAACATGATTAAGGTTCTAATGGGCATAAAGTGGGGGATCAGTTTTATGTCGTTATTAGTAATAAACCGATCCCTTACTAATTACTACTTAATAATATAATACATCTCTTCTCCCCTTTAGCTATGAGTCAAATCATAGGACAAAATCGGTTCTATAGCCTTGGATAGCAACCAGTCTACTGCAGAAAGCAGTGGCAACCTATTGCGATATAATCTTCTGCCCAGTCAATCATGTCTCTTTGCAGACATGATCGCCCAAAGCGTGTATCAAGTATGGCACTTCACTGACTGAAATGAATGGCAGAACAGATTGTAGAGGTTATAATAACATGACAAAACTTATTAAGAACTACAAAAGATTGAAAGTTGTGAATAGCTATGATCATTCACGTCCTGAAGTGATAGGACACTTAGAAGAAGAAAGTATTAATATTATTCATTTGAAATCAATGAAATCGCTGTAATAATGACTTGATCGCATTTAACTATAAAGAGACGTGTTACTATTATTGTAATGTATTTAAAATACCAAATACAGGTGAGAGACACTAAAATCAAGCAGGTACAAAAATTTAAATACCTGGGAAGTGTTCTCACAGAAGACAGAATGTGCGACACAGAGATCCGAAGGCGAATCGGCATGGCGAAGGAAGCATTCCAGAATTTGAATAAGGTATTAAGAAACAGGACAATTTCGCTAGAAACAAAGAGGAGAGTACTGGATTGCTATGTGCTGTCCGTCCTTCAATATGGCAGTGAATACTGGACAATATCATCAAAGATGAAAGAAAAACTTGAAGCAACTGAAATGTGGTTCTACAGAAGGATGCTGCGGATATCATGGATCGAGCATGTGAGCAATGATGAGGTCTTAGAAATGATGGAAACGAAAAGGAAATTAATACTGAGCATCAGGAAGAGACAGCTAAAGTTCATGGGACGGCTTCGAGAACCTGATACTAACAGGCCAGATAGAGGGAAGGAGAGACAGAGGAAAACAGCGTGTAACGTACTTGACTGGCCTGAGTAGGTGGAAGACAGAATGGAGGTTGCGTCGTGTAACAGGAAAAAGCGTGCTAAGAGCCAACAGGGATAGGAGGATGTGGAAGGCCATGATTGCCTACATTCAGAAAGGACAAGGCACATAGAAGAAAATTTAAAATTTGCAAAACATGGATGTTAAACAATCTTTCCAAATCAGTGCTGTCCCGATACACACATCTATGTAACTCGATTGATAAATAAAATTTATGCATCATTAAACCCTACGCGGTTTTTCATAATCCATTTAAACTGTGGTTTCTTAATAAACAAATAACTGCCCCGTGTGTGATGCGATGATACGATATTAAAAAATGTCCGATATGTGCTTGCGTACACGTGTTTTCATGAATATATTTACGAGTGGTCTTTTCGGAAATATATATTAGCGTCAGTATGTGATGTTTTAGTCGAAAATGAATAAACTTTATTAACTGAATATATAAATAATAAGTAACAATATCAACTAATACATCGACTTACACTTTTAACTTTAAACCTATTTTAACTCGATTTTTCTTGACTTATAAATAAATTTATCAGTAAATTATCTATAAGAATCTGTTTTCTACTGAACCGACATGAGATGCAACTAACTCAGTGGTTCCAAAACGGTGTGGCGCGCCTCGTAAGTACGGCGGACGAGGATAGCAGGTGAAGCGAAATGACTGAAATAAAATAAAAAATTTAGAAATAGTTTAAAAGTATTCATATGCCAAAAATAAATATAATTTCAAAATTTTAAAGATTATTATAGATTACTTGTTATTTTATGCACAAGTCCTAGTATAAATAGTTATTGACCAATCATTGTAATATTGAAGAATTACATCAAGTATTAAAATTTGATAAATAGGGTTCGTAAATTGAAGGAGAGAGTTATCAATTACAATGTTCTAATCCATGGTTATCTCCCTTTAACCATCACTTTGTTGCTTGTTTTTAAATGTACTTTTATCACACCAAAAATTTGGTGACACAAGAGCATATTTTCAATCGGAAAATGCAGCCCAGAGAAAAAATAGATTGAGAACCGTTGAACTAACTGATGGGTGATCATCATTCATTTTGACTCTGGCTTTTAATCAAATTTTGTCTTAAAAAGATTATAGCAGTAAAGATTTTACGTTTCAGAGGTTCATTTTTAAAGTCTAACAATGGCATATTAGTTTTAACTGTCCACGACAATTCAGTATGTTTTTCTAAAATGCTGCGTGATACAACTGAAAAAAAGTGCTGTTTCATTCAACTAAAATAAAGTGCTGTACGTTACAACTCCAATAAAGTGTTGTATGATATAACTAAAATAATGTGCTGTGTGATACAACTGAAATAAAGTGCTGTATGATACAACTGAAAGAATGCACTCTATGATACAACTAAAATAATGTGCACTATGATACAACTGAAATAAAATTCTGTATGACACGGCTGAAATAATGCGTTCTATGATACAACTGAAATAAAGTGCTCTATGATACAACTGAAATAATGCACTCTATGATACAACTGAAATAAAGTGCTCTATGATACAACTGAAATAATGCACTCTATGATAGAACTGAAATAAAGTGCTCTATGATACAACTGAAATAATGCACTCTATGATACAACTGAAATAAAGTGCTCTATGATACAACTGAAATAATGCACTCTATGATAGAACTGAAATAAAGTGCTCTATGATACAACTGAAATAATGCACTCTATGATACAACTGAAATAATGCACTCTATGATACAACTGAAATAAAGTGCTCTATGATACAACTGAAATAAAGTGCTGTACGATACAACTGAAATAATGCACTCTATGATACAACTGAAATAATGTGCTCAATGATACAACTGAAATAATGTGTTGTATGATGCAACTGAAATAATGCGCTCTATGATACAACTGAAATAAAGTGCTGTGTGATGCAACTGAAATAAAGTACTCTATGATACAACTGAAATAATGTGCTCTATGATACAACTGAAATAAAATTACGTTAAACCTAATAAATATAATTTGAAATTTCGTACCGATTAACTTTTTGGGTAAGAAATTACGCCCTTATTTTCTCGGGATTAGAAAACACTGATGCTTACATAGATACGCATATAAGTTCATTTTACGTATAAATTTTTTGTGAAAGGTGACATGATTATTTACATTTTTTTCTTCATCTATCTTGTTATTATCAAAATGTTTCGACCCCTTTGCTTTCAGGCCTTTATCAGGTACATGCTGATTCGGGTGATATATTTAGATTTCTTTTCATACACATTAATATCGTGCATTTTTATGTAATTTCTACTTGCATGAATGTCTTGTTTTTTTTTTATCTATCTATCTATCTATCTATCTATCTATCTATCTATCTATCTATCTATCTATCTATGTGAATTTGCGCTTATATTTAGATTAGTAGGTAAGTTTCAACGTGTCAGCTGTTCGTATTAATTGGTGAAGTTGAAGCGGAAGAAACGAAGATTTAATTTGAATAACCGGTCGGTAGAGGTCACTGCCTGACCTTTCCTGCTTGAAATTTACTATTTTTTCTGCTAAGCCGGAAAGTAGTTTAATCGTGCAATGCATGCTTAATTTAAAGTCGGGTGTTTCCATTTAATAGAGATTTCACCATTTAAGATGTGTCGAAAAGAAAATTTTCATTCTGGTGCAAATGGCGTCAATTTTGAAGTATTTTCGTTACGAAATACGCCAAATTGAATTTGGCATTTGTTAATCAGACAAACAAATAGACAGACTAATATTTTTAAAACAACATTTACACAAAAATCCATTTGTGGGTTATTCAGTTCAAAGTCAACATGCTGGCTATATTTCGTTGCACTAATGTCCTGAACGCAGCCAAAATACTATATGTAAGTAAACGTTGAAAGAATCAATTTGTAATGATTTCTAAACAACAATTTTAATGATGAATGTAGAGCTACATTGCTTGAAACTGATGGCTTTTTTTAATCGTATCACCCCGAGCAAGGCGGTAATGCCACTGATGTGCAGGGGACTACATAAGAGTAAAAAGATTAAGTAGAAGAGAGTGAAGAGAAAAACGAACCAGTTAGAAAGGAGCAAGAGAAGGATGGGAATACAGGTGTGATGACAGTTGCAAAGGTAGAGAGAAAGGAAAGAATATACGGGGTGGTGAAAGAACTAGAGTTAAGTGGTTAATAGATGAGTATTGACATTGCATTTAAATTCCTGGAAGTTGTAGCCTTCAGGAAAGCAAGAATATGGAAGCGAGTTCCACAGGCGGGAAGTGCGAGAGAAGAAGCTGAAGGAGTAGAATTGTCCTCTGCATTTGGTTAATCTAACTGTGAATGGGTGGGATCCGGTTGCCAATCTGGTTGCACGAGTAAACACCTGTTGTAGAGGCACCAGTGACTTAAGTTCGTTGGAGCAGAAGCCATGAAAGTATTAATAGAACAGACAAAGAGGGGCCACATCTTGTCGGTGGGGAAGTGGCTGTAGTCGAGCCGCCAAGTCGGTACCTATCAAATTACTGATTCTCCTTTCTTTTCAGAAATAGTCATGCAAACAGACAACGACTATGAGATGGATTGGTCTCGCATTGCAGGTAATATTTGATAACGGAATCAAGGTAGATGCAAATATTTTAGTCCTTTGATTATATGATTCTTCAGTAGTACTGGTTGCAAATAATACATCTTATGATGGAGAGTGATGGAATGAATATGTAATGAATATGCATACACATTGGTTCCCTCTCACAGTAATGTGATTGGCTGGTGTCAGCCATAAATATAGACGAAGGCGAGGACGCATAGAGGTCTACGTCCATAGGTCTACCCCTAGAGGTCTTCAGGTCTTTGACTAGAGAGCTACGTCTATAGGTCTACTATTATTGGTCTGCGTCTAATGACTACACCTACGTCTCCGGATACTGCGTACGACGAGTACCATCCATTATGTCTACGTACTAGACTGTCCTACCCGTTACCTTTGCCTTAGCCGCTTAGTTACCTTGAATGATATATATATGTATATATCCCTTTCAGGAACATATCAGAGAGTATATTCATAAAAAAATACTCCTTTACTGATATCATCAGACCCCAAAAAGGTCCCAATTGTAAATCACATATATGCCATAAACACACACACACACACACACACACACACACACACACACACACACACACACACACACACACACACACACACAAATGCTCTAACACACTTACACACACAAACACACAGTAAAATTAATGACAGCAGCACCAGCAACAGCCAGGAATGGCCATTCCTTGAAAGGCACGGACTCACTCAGACAGACTAATTGGAGTAGATAGACTAATCTATCGCCCGGTTCACACTCCACCCACGTCTATTGAACAGGTGAAGAGGCTCATCCCTTGTTTCTTGTTTAGTATGTGGTTTCCGACTTTCTCTTTTCCAATCTTTTCACTTTTTTTTTCAATTGGAGTAGATAGACTAACCTATCGCCCGGTTCACACTTCCACCCACGTCTATTGAACAGGTGAAGAGGCTCATCCCTTGATCCCTGTTTAGGATGTGGTTTCCGGCTTTCTCTTTTCCAATCTTTTCACTCTTACGTAGCCCCCCTGCGCTTCAGTGGCGTTACCGCCTTGCTCGGGGTGATATGATTAAAAAAAAAAAAAAAGACACACTCTCCTCTGGCATTCTGAAGATGAGATTTTGATCTCGAAATTTTAATGTATAATAAATAGGTTTATACCCCAAAACTTCTTTACCTTCCTTTATTTTATGAAGCGCATTGTGACAGCCATCAAGACCTAACTATTCTCCTTTATATTATGAGTATGTCTTTGTTGCTCATCTCGCCGAAAAAGGGTTTAAATGTTCCTTCACATTGTTCAAATTAATGTAATGTTCTCAATTCCCCAGATTTGAATCGAAAATTGTATTTTTAAAAGAGATTCGTATCAGAATGGAAAACTATAATCAAGAACTAACACCAAATAATTCTTTTTGAAGCGATGTTAAAGGTAGAAAAGTGAAGGAAATGAATGGCTGAAAAACTGGTGACTTACAAAATGTCTAGATGCCAGTATTAATAAGTAAAATGCGAGAATAATAATTTATTATGGCACATGGGATATGTTGTGTATACTTTATGTCTGAAATGTTGTGATGAGTAGTTAACCAATTATCACTATTTACATTACCATTCTATGGTATACTAGCAGTATAACCCGGGTGTAATGAAAGCTTTAAAACTAATCCATGGTCCTGGAGCTCAGACTCTTTGGACGTTGGCACGAAAGACTAAAAAAGCAATAGTTGTTTCCAGTTAAAGCGAAACAGTAGACTGAAAGAAAAATGAATGGATGTAAGTCAAATTTTGATTTCCTGGTATCGATATCAAATTTTGTGCACTATTGTAAAAACTGCAACCTTGAAACTTCTGAATATCGTTTCTTATGTCTTTGTCTATGAATGTATCAAATTTGATTAAAATCGGACCACTCGTTCTATAAACCGATTTTTTCGATTATAGATTTTCGATATTTATCTGGGGTACCTCGACACAAAACCTAGCTAAGAACACTCGCATACGCTTATAGTACAACTGTGTAAATTTTCAAGAAAATCGGTTCAGCCGTTTCGGAGTCTATAGGTAACGGACACACACACACACACACACACACACACACACACAAATTTCTATTTATAAATAAGTTTAGATTTATAATAACAACAAGGATGAGGAAAATAGACTAAACGAAAATCATACAAATAATGCATATACACTACCAAACATATTACTATCAATATTTCGAAAAGTAAAATATACAATAAGCTGAAACTCATACTATACAGTAATAATATAAATATATATTGAAAATATTTGAACATTTTTTGAACTTTTATTGCTAGAACATTGACTTGCATAATAAAATCTGACAGGATTATTCATTTTGGACAAATTTTTCTATCAGTACACGCTGCCTGGTTTAGGTATTGAACACGCAATCACTTGAACTTGAAGACAGTGGAACAGGGCAAGAAAAAGCTGAGCAGTAATGCAGGTCGTTTTTTGGAAACGTGGCAATGCTTTAAATTTGAAAGGTGGGGTTTGATTGTTGGTTTGTTTGTTTTGTTTTTATGGCATATCAACCTCGGCGGGTTATTTGTTGCCAACTAAATTTTATTTATTTATTGCTGGTAATACCTTTTTCTTTCAACAATTTATTGTTGTTTTTATATAAGTTTTTTTGTCTAGTAATACTTTTTTCTTTTCGAGTATCAAGATTCATTGGGATTTGTTTTAAGGGCAGGGTCCCCAAGTACTATCCTTGTTATTTAACCCATAACTCGAGGGAAGGGACGGATTAATACCTTTCCCAAGGGTACCCGTGCTTAAGTGAATCCAGGCTATTCAACTGGAATTCGAACTCGGCTCACCGATTTCTCTTTCCGAGCCGATATCCACTGCACCACAACGCACATCCGTCACTAAACGCTTACAGCACCTGGTATTCCCATCTCAGTACTGACCAGGCTCAACATGTTGGGGTTTGATATGATAAAAATGACGAAATATTTTTTTCAAATCATTACTGTTTTTTTTTTTTTTTGAGGAAAAGAGTGTAAAGATTAATTGTTGGTTAAAAATTGTAGCGTTGGAAATTCATTTCCCCTGATTAGTGACTTATAGAACAGCTTAATAAAATTTGTAATTAACTGAAGCTTTATAAATTGTATATGGACAAGATGCATGCCACAAGAATATTATTACTAAATCATTGTGCTATCAAAGAAGACCTTCATTTACTTGAAAGGGAAATTACACTGAACAATCAAGTTATATTATGATGTAATATGTTATACTGTGTAGGAGTTTTAGTGAACTTTTAATTTGTGCTTAACAGTATAATGGTGTTATATACACTTTTATCTATATTTTGCTTTTATTAATTGTTCTAACAAATAATCTAACAAATCTTATTCAATGAGTAGCCTTTTTTGTAATCGTTTGCAGTTCTTTTACACAGTTTTTACTTATCGAATACAGTAAAATAGATGCATATTTTTGTGATGATTCATAATTAGAATTCTGTTTTGAATATATTTTTGTTTAGAAATCATTACAAATGTATTCTTTTGATATTTACTTACAGATACTATTTTAGTTTCTTGCAGGTCTTAAGTGCAGATTGGAATATATATATTTGTGTATTTAGGCAGCAAACTTTCTTTTAGACATGTCAGATTAAATAAATTTCAAACATTGCATCTGCTTATTTTTGATAAAATCCGTTCATACTCACGGATATTCTTTCGCGCATTATAATTGAAAGATGTCAGAAATGAGCTGTAATGTTGACAGATGTTATTATCATTCATTTCTCAATGTACCCAAGTACTTTCAATCTACTTCCGAGATCATCTTAAGGGGCGTGAGTTATATTAACAAAATGTAACAGCAAAACAGTCTGCGTGTGTGTGTCTATGTGTATTTTTTTTCTGTGGTGTTGTAGTGCATTGGATATCGGCTCGGAACGAAAAATCGAGGAGCCGAGTTCGAATTCCAGCTGAATTCATTGCATTCACTTACGCGCAAATACCCTTGGGAAAGGTATTAATCCGTCTATTCCTTCCAGTTATGGATTAAATAACAGGACAGATTGGGTTCTATAGCCTTGGTCGGCAACCAGTCTACCGCAGAAAGCAATGGCAACCTACTGCGGGATAATCTTCTGCCCAGTCAGTCATGTCTCTGTCGAGACATGATCACCCAAGCGTATATCACGTATGGCACTCAACTGACTGACTGACATCAAGTTCAAGATATGAACCAGTTTATTAGGGTGGGGTGAATGTATGATAATATATGTGTCAGTTTTCTTTCTGTTCTTATAACGATGCAGTTCGAGATAGCAACTTCAAAAATTGTGTTTCTGTGCTTTAAGTTTGAAGCGCGTGTTTCTGTGTGTGTCCGGCACGTGCTAGTTCCCGTGCGCATCTTCCGTTTGCCAGCCTCTTATTGAAATTATATAGTTAGCGATTTGAAAAGAAAAATAGAAGGAAGTGAAAAAGAAAAGAGAGAGAAGCAAGAAAACCTGAAACGAGGGGAGGAGAAGAGAAGAAAGAATCACCTGTTTAATTATATCAAAACACAACCATAGATTCTGAAATGTGATAGGGTAGTTTATGTGCGCTATATCAAGTGATGTGTGCCCGGTATTTACCGTACTGAGATACACTCAACTTCAAGAGAGATGAGGACCGTAAAGCAACGACCAATTGAGTTATCCACCCACTCAAAGGCTTCTTCTTCTTTTATGTGCTATGTACTTTCAGGACGTAGGCGATCATGGCTTTCCACATCTCCCTATCCCTGGTGGCTGTTAGCACGCTTTCTACTGTTGCACCATGCAACCCTCGTTTCGTCATCCACCTGACCAGGTCCTTCAAATATGTTATCCGCTGCTTTCCCTTGTCTCTTTTCCCCTCTATCTGGCTTGTTTGTATCAGGTTCTCCAAGCCCTCCTTTCTCATTGCATGTCCCAGGAATTTTAGCTGTTTCTTTCCTGATGCTCAGTATCAAGTTACTTTGCGTTTCCATCATTTCCAAAACCTCGTCATTGCTCACATGCACGGTCCATGATATTCGCAGCATCCTTCTGTAGAACCACATTTCAGCTGCTTCAAGTTTTTCCTTCATCTTCGAAGATATTGTCCAACATTCACTGCCATATTGAAGAACCGACATCATATAGAAATCCAGTACACTCCGCTTTGTTTCTAGCAAAATTGTCCTGTTTTTTAATACTTTACTCAACTTCCGTCTTCTCTACACAGGTATTTAAATTTTCGTACCTGCTTGATTTTAGTGTGCCTCACCTGTATTTGGCATTTTGGGCTGCCCTTTTTGCTGATGACCATTCATTCGGTTTTCTGGCAGCTCTCCAAAGAGAAACCACACAGTTTCTTCACTTACAGCATCGCACCATATGCATCTTCCTGCCGAATCTATTCAGTCTTTCTAGTGAGGGGATTCTGAAAAAAATAGAAGTCCTACCAGGATTCATTATTGGCGTTAACAGTCTTAACAAGATAAGATATGCAGAAGAGATAGTATTGATAGCAAATATGGAAAAGAAACTAAAAGTACGCCTATAAAAGAAAGTGAAGGGTTAGGGGAATAAAAAATAAAACATCAATTTTAAGAAGATCATTTGTAGTTGTCAGCAAAAGGGGCAGTCCAACATGCGAATTACATATTGGAGATACCAAAATCAAATAAGTACAACAATCCTGAAACACTAAACATCAATTAAAGTTACACCACTGCTAATGATGGCTATATCATACTCGATTTTGAAAATATTAAAAAAAATGTAATATAAATCTTTATTTGAAATATTTTTCATGCAGGCACTTAAAAATATGTACTTTGCATTAACACTAATAGGAACTGAAAAACATATTATTTAGGTAAGAAAATTAGGTACTGAAAATTTAATTAAATTATAATTAAAATGGCCTCATTTGCGCTGGGTACTATATACCTATGGTTAGTGTTTTCGGGTTAAATATATATGAAGTGTTTTAACGGAGGACGACACTAAAATTCAATGGTACATTGGGTTAGCGAAAGACGCCTTTCAAAAACTAAGCAAAGTATTAAGCAAGATAAAAAATCGTTAGAATAATAATAAAAAAGTCGAAAACAGCGCATACGCTACCTACCGTGCTTGAAGATATGGAACAAGGGTTAGGAGAAATAGCAAAAAACAAAAAACAAAAACAAAACAAAAAACAAATTTTATTAAGAGATATAAAGAACAGAATATTATGAAAAGTCAACGTCCTGATCGGACGTGGTACGCAAAAAACGAATGTCTCAGCAGACATTTCATTTTGCATTAAGCTAAAAGGTATAAACTTTCAGGAACCAGCGAAAAAGAGAATAAGTAAAACATTGAACTAGGAAATATATTCAGATGTTTATCACAATGCAATTCATCATCATGTTCAACATGAAACCATTTTCCATCGTCATTAAATATAAAATCCTCTCTCTTTTGAAAATATTTGGTGATTCCTCCTCCAATATCTAATACGGACCTTTCTTGCAATGTTGCAGACATGTATAATATTTTGTTTGGTTGGCATAAGAAGTTGTGCTGACGTTACTTTAAAATTGGAGGCACGGTGAAAAATGAATTGCGGCTCGGATTGAGGTGATTGCAGAGCTGAGTTCGAATTCGTTACATTCACTTACGTGAATTTCTTCCCCCCAGCTATGGGTAAATAGCAGAAGAGGGTGCAGTGAGAATTTGTGATTTGCTGCGGAAAAATCTTCTGACCGTATGCGATTGGGGAGTGCTTGTGAAGCCCTCTACTAAAAAAAATCCCCTGAAATTTCTTCTAGAGAAGAAGCCGACTCAACCGACCCAGGGTGAATGCTGCCAACATTCTAAATTATAAATAACAGTTGTATCTTTTGTCGATTCATTATTTTTATTTATTTAATACCCGAAAAAAAAAAATTAAGTAAAAACAGAGAAATTATATTTTTGTTCAAATCTTCTTTTTTGTTATGCATAAAAAGCGTTTCATTTGATTATAAAGATAAAAAGTTTTTTATCGTTCGTCTCTCGGTGGAGAAGCGAGCAGTTTATTGCAATATAGCCCGAGAAATCCAAACTGTTGGCGGTCGAAAAGACATTCATAACTACAAGAAATTCCTAACAAAGATGTATCAGCTGACCAAGAGTCAGTAAAAATTGTTATTGCAGGTCTATAGTGTCTCCAGCTTTGATACATGCCATTTGTACTGGGAAAATTTTTGTTGTTAGTGGTGCGCTGACATCACAGGCTATAAGAATGCCAAAGAAAATGGAATATGGTAATTTCCTAAGCGCAGCTTATATGTGGCACAAGGCCAAAAGTATGAGACACCAAGTGAGGATCGAACTCACTACTCAACTGTAATAGTGCTAAACCATTATACCACCTCGATCTGCCCCCGACAAAAAAAAACAAAAAAAAAAAACAAAACAAAAAAAAAACAAAACAAAAAAAAACAAATGAAATATGTTACTTGAGCTTGTAGCAAAGATTGGGCAATGTTTTTCTTGTTTTATTTCAGTTACTAGGGAGTGACACGGCTGACCTATGAAAGGAACTACGCACAAGCAATTTTAATATTTATACGATCATTCAGTCAGTTAAGTGCCATACGTGAAACACGCTTGGGCGATCATGTCTCGAAAGAGACATGACTGACTGGGCAGAAGATTATCCCGCAGTAGGTTGCCATTGCTTTCTGCAGTAGACTGGTTGCCAGCCAACACTATAGAACCCAGTCAGTCCTGTTATTTAACCCATAACTGGAAGGAAGAGACGGATTAATACCTTTACCAAGGATATTTGCGCGTAAGTGAATGCAATGAATTCAACTGGAATTCGAACTCGGCTCCCCGATTTATACGATACTTTCCTTTAAAGCCGTAATGCTAGAAAAGATTTATTTGAATATTGAAGAAAAATTTTAACCCCAATATTCACTTATTTAGTCAATACAAAAATTCTGTGATTTTAGTTAGTCCGTCTGTCTGTCCGTCCATCTGTCCCACCCTCTAAAATAGCCACACATTGACCTATCGAAATACTGGGGCAAAGTGCCACTAGGTATGGTACAGTATTAAAATTATAAAATTTTAACTGTACGTAAGCTGCCAAAAATAGCAGAAATCAGTTGTTTTCGAACGAAAAAAAATTCGATTTTGACTACTTTTAAGATGTTTTCGTAACTTTGCAGACACCAACAATTTTAATAAGAATCCAGTTTCCAGTTCATCTTGCGTTTTCGAGAATTCTAGACATACTACAAGGCCAAAGATTTCAAAAATTGGAATTTGGGTTCAAATAGAAATATTTACTCATGACTATTTGTATGATTCATGCGCACGAGTAAAAAATCCCAAGAATTTATTCTACGCTGTTAGAAACGGGGGAAAATCTCTTTAAAATTTTCTTTACCATAGAGTCCAATAAGATTAAGTTTAAAAAATATTAAACAGCAAAGTAGGGTTTTTTTTACAAAGTATTTTTTTTTCAAACAAATCAGCTTATTAAAATTTTCTCAATTGGTTTTCGAAATTGAACGAAACGTAAAGTTTGTAAATCTTGATAAAAATGTTATCGGAATTTTTAATTCGAAATTGACCGTTTCATAGAATGGCTGCTTCTCAAGGCCGGAGAGACCAATCAATTATCCAACGTAATCTATAGCTAAGGAGAGAAAAAAGGGTTCCATGCCTTTCCCAAAAGTAATTGTGCGAAAGTGAACAAACTAGGACATAATTTGAACTCAAACTGCTGATTTTATTTTTTACTTGTTCATTGATGACAGCGTATCCATAGTGTGCAATGTTGTGACCAAATGGGTACTGACGATAAAATTAGCAACTAGTAAAATCTACCTGTTGTCATAAAATTGAGTAATGTTTTGCGAGGCTAATCTGTTTGATACTTAGCAGTGGCTTTGTTTCTCATTCACTGTGCTTACAATAGTCGACAGCGGGTGTTGACATATTTAAGAAATTAACCAACCAACATATTTGCGTTTTCTTGACTCTATGGATGTTAGTCTCTTAAGTTAATTATATTTTATAATATTTGTTATTTACATTTCTTTTTCATTTCTTTTCATTTTTTTGACACACTCACTTCTGAAGCCCTTTTATTTCGACTTACTATACTTTGGGAATCAATAAACATTTCATAATTGATATGACATAAAGTTCATAACCTTGATAGATTATTTCAATATCACATCAATCTGGGATCGCCTGTGAAAGAAAAAATATTTGCTCTTAGTGACTCTGGAAGAATGGCAAACTTTGAAAAACAGTAGCTACTCTGGCATGTACGCATCGTCTCTTCAGTAAAATGAATTAGAGCACTCTGGCTATTGGGCGTGTATAATGATAATATGCACGCTAAAAAGTCTGCCTTCTTCTACCGAACGCACATAGAGGTAGAATCGCCGACTGACGCCAATTCGGTCGGGTTTCAATCCTGGGTTAAAAAGCAATCGGAGTCAAACCGTCCTGATGAGCTGTGATACAGCGAAACAGATCTGTCCGTGGATGACTATATATATATATATATATATATATATATATATATATATATATATATATATCCTTAGTTTCATACAGTACAAAGATAAGTGGATAGAAACAGGATCAGACAGCGTTATTATATTTAGATAGGTTCATATTTTACCAAAACTCTCACACAAACAACAGAAAATAAGCAACTATATTTGGTCAAGCTTTTTATAAAATTTTATTCATTGGTTTAAATATCAGTTGGTTAAGTGCCATACGTAATACACGCTTTGGGCGATCATGTCTCTTTCAAACTGGGCAGAAGATTATCCCGCAGTAGGTTGCTATTGCTTTCTGCGGTAGACTGGTTGCCAACCAAGGCTATAGATCCCTATCTGTCCTATTATTTAACTCACAAGTAAAGGGAAGAGACGGATTAATACCTTTCCCAAGGGTATTTGCGCGTAAGTGAATGAAAGGAATTCAACTGGAATTCGAACTCGGCTCCCCGATTTGTCGTTCCGAGTCTATATCTACTGCACCACAACGCACATTCGGTTTAAATGTAAGAAGACAAAGTGTATGGTTGTCAGCAAAAGGGACAGCCCAACATGCGAATTATAAATTGGAGATATCAAAATCAAGTAGGTACAAAAATTTAAATATGCAGCAAATGTTATAACAAAAGACAGAAAATGAACCACTGAAACCCGAAAACCTGTTGGGATAGAAAAATACGACTTTCAAAAGCTATGCAATTGTTTTAAGAAACAAGAAAATTTCGTTAGAAACAGAAAGAAGACACTGTTTACATTTTTCGACTGTCGTTCTCGTTTTCGTTGCCTTTCGGTCGGTGTACGCTCTGCCTTCTTCAGGTGCTAGGAATTTAGAACCGAACCCTTTATTACAATCACTGGGTTATATCATTCTTATTTCTTTGTTTGTAGCCTCTTTATTAGTCTTGAGTTATCTCCCTCTAACCCGACTCTGAGTTACTTGTTCCCCACTGCTTTAGCCTGATATTGAACTCACAACTCTTTGGGTCAAGTCACTGGAACTAACCAACATTTACATCTCTTAAGGTGACATGATCAAGTAGATATAGACATTGGTTGTTGGGCTATTCCTTTTGCTAACAACCATACATTCTTTCTTTTTTGCAATTGAGGTTTAGTCCTTTCTTCCCGCTTTCCTTCATTGCTTTCTTTGGGAATTTCTGTAGTTTCTTTTCTATATCTTTTATGAATAACGTGCCATCTTAATATTTAATGTTACTAAGAATGTGGCCGCTATTAATAAACACTGAGAAAATTTATAATTCTCTCAGAATTGCCTCACTGTTTTGATTGAATAAACCTAAGGAGAAGGTGTGCATTGTGATGTAATGGATATCGGCTCGTGGGGAGAAATCGGAGAGCCGAGTTCGAATTACAGTCGAATACGTTTTATTCACTTTCGCACAAATACTCTAGGGAAAGGTATTAATCCATCTCTTCTCTTCCAGCTTTGCGTTGAATTTACGTCAAAATATACCTGGCTGCTGTCCTTCAAAAATACCTCCAATCTGTGACTGAATGTCGTAGAAAATGGTCTGTAGATTTTAATGCCTCAAAAGCGAAGCTGCTCCTCTTTGACCACCATAGAAAAACTTACCTGCCTACCATTAGAATCGTTGATGTTATTCCCCTAGAGAGCAAAACACTGCACCTCCTTGGTTTCACTCTTCTAAACGACCTCAAATGAAATGACTACATCGAATCCATAGATGCGTTTACTACTAGGAAGTCTAGGTCACTGTGTCGGGCCAAGAAGTTTTTTTTCCGTCCTAATCAATTTTACACATTTATAAATCTACCATTCGTCCGTGCATTGAATACTGTTGTCATATCTTGTCGGGTGTTCCTGCTATTCATCACGAGTTTATCCAAAGGAGGAACTGCATTTTAATCGATCCTGACTTGGCAGCCTGTCTTCAATCTCTTTCTCATTGACGTGATGTGGCTTCCCTCTTTCTTTTTTAGAAGTATTTTCATAGCAACTGCTCTGACAAGCTTCTTTTCCTGGTTCCTCGACCACATGTATTTGCACGTGCTACTAGATTGGCATCCTGGTCCAACCCTTTTATCTTTGGAATACATAAATATAAGCGCTCACTTCTACTCTAACAGTTTCTTTTCTCGCAATCACCGTTTGTGGAACTCTTTTCTGTTTTCTTGCTTCCCTGATAGTTACAATCTCCAAAAGTTTAAATGCGCTGTCAATTGGCCTCATCTATCTCTTGATACCAAGCCATCTCTTATTCTTTTTTGACATCCTCTGTACCTTGATCTTTTTCTCTCACCAGTGGCGATAGTAAATCCCCAAAACCCGATCCTATTATGGCTATGCAACGGATTTTAATATAGAAAGATTTGTTTTATTATATATATATATATATATATATATATATATATTGTCTCTAGTTTTTTCCTCCTGTCTCCTTTTCTTTTTTTTAAATATATAACTTTTCCTTTTCTTTCACAATCTGAAGCCCAGTCGTCTGAACTACTGAATATTTCATGTACTTATTTCTTTGTTAACTTTTACCTGTCGACCGCATTTTTCCTTTCTTTTTCCTTTTCCATCACTACTACTTTTACTTTTCCTCCACCACTTCTATTCCTTTGACACGTTTAAGTTTTGATTTTTGATTCTTTAATACAGACGTAATTGAAAAGTCTTCTAATATCGAGTCATGGATCTCTGTCTCTGCCTCCTTTTTATGTCTGGACGACAAATTTTGAATACATTTTTTTCTTTCTTGATCCCACTCCCCACTTTTTTAACTTTCTGTGTATGGATATGTTTTTGGGCTCCTTCCGGTATATGAACATTTTTGTATTTAAAATTATATATATATATATATATATATATATATATATATATATATATATATTACATAGAAAAATGCGCGCATGAGAAGTAATATTCTTAAGATTATATGAGACCTGTAAAAGAACAGAACAAGATATTCTAGTGAGATAAAAAATAAGAATTTTCTTAAAAAAAAATTTGCATTATTTTTAGCTGCAATAATTGAAGTAAGAATTTTTTAATTTTTTATTTCGCTAGTATATATTGTCCTGTTCTTTTCCAGGTTTAATATAATCTTAAGAATATTACCTTTTAAGAGAGCATTTTCCATGTAATACATGACTTTTCCAGGCATTGCTATTAATTTAATATAAATTTAATGCTGAAAACCGCATTCAAAAATATTAAAAAGAAAAAAATATGCGCAATTGATTAAAACACTAAAACATTGATTATTTATAATTAATTCTGATAAAATGATAAGTGATAAGCAAAGTTTGATTGACATAAATGATAAAAGATATCATCAGAATTTAAATTTTGAAAACCGCTTGCAAAAATATTAATCAGAAAAAAAATGATAAAGAATAAAATTTATTATTAGAAGCGTAAGTCCTTCACTCACATATGTACTTCTCTAGTTAGTTTCCCTTTTCGGACTTCACATATTTTGATGTAACTTTTTTCTAGTGAACCAAAATTCAAAATTTTCGTTTTCAAAATGTAGCTAAGGAGGTGTTCTATCTAACTCTATAAACTTTTTGCAATTTAGTTGAGAACTGGATGAGTGGTGAAGCTTGAAAGCTGCCTAGATTCACTCAATGTCGGATTTAAGAAAAAAATTCAACCACGGCCGTGGTTAAGTGAATAAACCACAGTCGTGGTTGAATTATATATATCCAAGTGAATAAAGATTAAAGAAAATATTAACAACGTTCAAAATAATAATTTAAAACAGTGCTCAATATAGAAATAGAACTATGAATATTTTCTATAAATTATAGTTTAGAACATGTACAAATTGAAGTTTACTAATAAAGTGTACATTTTGTTTTGACATCGAAAGAACAATGTCTCATCAGGTAGTTTAATGATAGTACCTGATGAGACATTGTTGTTTTGATGCCGAAACAAAATTACACATTTGTAGTAACTGTAATTTGTATATATTCTAAAATATAACTTATAATATATATATATATATATATATATATATATATATATATATATATATACATATATATATACATATATATATATATATATATATATATAAACTTATTTATAAATAGAACTTTGTGTGTGTGTGTATTTGTGTGTGTGTGTGTGTGTGAGTGTGAGTGTGTGTGTGTGTGTGTGTCCGTTACCTATAGACGCCGAAACAGCTGAACCGACTTTTTTGAAAATTTACACAGTTGTACTATAAGCGTCTGCGAGAGTTCTTAGCTAGGTTTTGTGTCGAGATACCCCCGATAAATATCGAAAATCGATAATCGAATAAATCGGGTTATAGAAGAAATGGTCCGATTTTAATCAAATTTGATACATTCATAGACAAAGACATTAGAAACGATATTCAGAAATTTCAAGGTAGCAGTTCTTACAATAGTGCAGAAAATCGATAATATATATATATATATATATATAGATATATATAAAAGGCAAGATGTTTGTGTGTGTCTGTTTATCTGCCTATATATGTATTTTTTTCAGCCCTTTTATTTTAGTTTTTGCCTCGGGTTTGGCTCTAAGTAGGTATAAGTGTAGGTCTTAGTCTCAGCCATGATAACATTTACTCAGAGGACGTTAAATACGGCCTTCAAAATTCAGTTTACGACGAAAAAAACTTATTTGATATCGATACCAGGAAATCAAAATTTAACTTACATCCATTCATTTTTCTTTCAGTCTACTGTTTCGCTTTAACTGGAAACAACTATTGCTTTGTAGTCTTTCGTGCCAACTTCCAAAGAGTCTGAGCTCCAGGACCACGGATTAGTTTTAAAGCTTTCATTATACCCGAGCAACACCGGACTATACTGCTAGTATATATATATATATATATATATATATATATATATATATATATGTACGCGTGTTTATTGTCATATCATACTCATATGAGAGCCGCTACCTCACACCTTGTCTTACTAGAGATGCTTTCTTCTTCGTTTCATGGCTTCTAAGATGACTCCAGAATTCAGCATTCGATTTCATAGGTATCAGGCATATAGGGCAGATAAACTCCGTATCTTTAATTAGTTTGATTGAATTTTATTCCATGCAAATCTTCTGCGTACCACCAGGTGCCTCCTCAGTGGAGATGATGATCTTCAAACTTTGTAGCGAACAACACATTTATTGTTGGTAGGACGATGAAGCAAGTTGGTAGAGTCGGCTTGTTTAAAAGTTGTTATGATGACCTTTCAGATACCCTGCTTTTGACAACAGTATGTTCTCTTTTTCTCTTTCTCCATCTCTCTCTCTTTCTCTCTCTTCCTCTCTATCACACACACACACACACACACACACACACACACACACACACACACACACACACACACACACACATTTCAAAAACTGCATAATAACTTACAATGAGTGCCTCTTCGAACATCTCGCTTGATCTGAGTATCTCTGAGGCATTTTCCTGAAAGGCTATATATATATATATATATATATATATATATATATATATATATATATATTCGGTCGGGTTTCAATCCTGGGTTAAAAGCAATCGGAGTCTAACCGTACTGATGAGGTGTGATACAGCGAAACAGATCTGTCTGCGGATGACTATATATATATATATATATATATATATATATATATATATATATTCATATCATTATGAATTAATTGTACATTGCGAAACAAAAATTTCTATGTTTCGAGATAGATTCTCTTCATCAGGCAATGTTGGATGTTGGTTGTGAAAATGATTTACATTTAAATTTATATGTAAATCATTTTCACAACCAACATCCAACATTGCCCGATGAAAAGAATCTATCTCGAAACTTAGAAATTTTCGTGTCGCAATGTACAATTAATTCTTAATTATATGATTATATTAAACTCTGTAATATTTATTATATTGAACATTGTAATAAAATAAATCCCGGGGCACTCAAAATAGTTAAACCTTGGGTTCTCTTCACCTTATATATATATATATATATCTCATATATTATGGTTTAGAACATGTACAGATTATTATCTATTACAAAGTGTACATTTTGTTTCGACATTGAAATGTCAATGTCTCATCAGGTAGTTTGGAAAGGAATGGAAATTCTTTCTCTTATCTTTGGCGAATTGTGTGTGAGATCTAGGTGGGGTGGGAGATGGGGAAATAAGTTTTGTAGGTTGTCAGAATTTGAACGAAAAAAGGGAAGAGGTAAGGGATGGAGTTAATTAATGGATGTGTTGAAAATCCTGTAGACAGATTTAACATAAGAAGTTAAGGCATAGTCCTTTACAACCCTTATTGTAAGCTCTTTGGGTTTAATAAAAGGAGAACATAACGAAATGCATATGAGGTGGGGAAGAGTAGGAGTAGATGCAATAAAGTGGGAGTAGGGATTGCTATTTGGCGAACTTATCTTTATTAGTGAATTATACGACTACAAATATTTTTAAACTTGGTTTTTATAATTAGTCTATTTTTGTATATTTAACCTTAATTTAAAATTTTGGAAACCTCTTTTTTTATATAAAACTTTAAATTAGATCACAGTCTGTGGTGTGAAATAAAGGTAAAATTTGAGGTAAGCGTGTTGTTAATATTATAAAGGTTTATCGTTTCTAGGGATCCGAACTTTGGCTTTTGTAGTTTTTAGCATGATTGTAAGGTTAGTTCTTTAATGTACTTGCAGTTTACGGTGGTTTCATGCCTCTGGTTTAATAGTATGTTGATATTCATGTATTTAATGATTTCCATTTTTTCTCGAAGACAAAGGAAACAAGGTTCTTTTATCGATTTAGATGTTCTGGCCTGAAATGTAATCTATCTATCTATGTATTTTAGTCTGTCCATATCTATCTATCTATCTATCTATCTATCTATCTATCTATCTATCTATCTATCTATCAAGAAATGCAGATCGATGGTTGAATTTATGAGCCACTGTCGTTCACATAACAGATGATAGCAGTGATGCGGAGGAGTTTCACTAAAGGGATCAACATGTTGGTGATGATAATATTCGCTTTGTGAGTTGATAGTCGCTATCTATCTATCTATCTATCTATCTATCTATCTATCTATCTATCTATCTATCTATGTTTAATAGTTCAACAGTCAAACAAAATATAAATATTAAAACAGAAGGTTTTAAAATATTTACATAGTAATTGTTGGCATGCGATTTTATTTTTGGTATCTACATTTCACGAATTTAAGCACAGTACTAGATTGGCAGGTAGGTCTCATCATTTTACTGTTGAAATGCGTATATATAGCTATAACTTCTATGATAACAGTTTTTTCTCTTGCATTTTTCTTTTGTGGAACTCTCTTCCGGAATTTTTCTTTTCACTCAACTTTGAACTTCAAAAATGTAAACGCTTTGTCAATCATTATCTTTTGACGCCTCCTCACTAGATTCCCCATAATTTTAACCTTGTGACACACCTAAGATACACTTAGAAAATCATCAATATTTTTTGTCTTCTTCGTTGTGGTGCAGTGGATATCGGCTCCGAACAAAAAATCGGGGAGCCGAGATCGAATTCCAGTTGAATTCCCTGCATTCACTGAAACGCAAATACCGTTGGGAAAGGTATTAATACGTCTCTTCCCTCCAGTTATGGGTTAAATAACAGGACAGATTGGGTCCTGTAGCCTTGGGTGGTAACCAGTCTACCGAAGAAAGTAATGGCAACCTACTGCGGGATAACCAGTCAGTCATGTCCCTTTCAAGACATGATTTCCCAAGCGTGTATCACGTATGGCACTTAACTGACTGAATTCTTGATCATTTATTGTTTTCTCTTCTTAGTAACGTTTTCCTCAATTTTCTCTCACAATCTATAACATCTTTGTGTTTTAGTGGCTTTGTTTCCTTGCTTGGAGGAAAATGATTAAAAAGAAAATGATTTATGAGAAAGAACGGGTCTTTTGAATAAGAAGTCATAGATCTATGAAAGCCTACCATATTGTCACATGGAAACGCTTTTAAGTAAATGAAAAGGAATTTAATATCATTTTACATTTCCGATATATCAATTATAAATAGATATTTACTAGCCTATATCTTCTTAAACTGAACAGTGGCACACTGACATTCACACTTGCTCTTAAGCGCATATAAAAATTCACACGTATTCTTCTTAGGAGCACATAAAGATTCACACATATTCTTCATAAAGTAAATTCAATAATACACAAATAAAAAATAGTCATATAGATAACCGTATCTTCATGTTCATTGAATTTTCTCTCTTTTAGCCCTGTTTTCTAAAACACATGACACTTCCAAACAGAATGAGTAGAAACTTATAAATAACGTCGTCAGTTTACGGGATAAAAGTGCTTCCTTGATAGAATAATAAACGAGACAAGAAAAATAAGCACCCGAAAAAAAAAAAAATCAGGAAATCGAAAAATATACATAACCACCCAATTCCGCCAAAAATGAAACCAACAAAAAATAAACGAAATAGATGAAGAGAAATCAAGCAAAACGAGGCAAAAATAACGTTAGAAAAAAACCGAGAACGAAGGATTTAAAGCAAAAAAAATAGAAAAAGAAAAAAGCACTTCAAGAAGATAAATGGGAAAATTAAGATGGCGCTGATAAAATGGTAAAAATAGCACCAAAAAGGAGTTAACAGGAAAAACATATAAAAATGGAATGGTGCCGATGAGATCGTCACTGAGGACAATTATGGCTACTGAAAGATGCAGGAGAAAATGTAGAGAGATTGGAAAGTTAATAGATTTGATTGTTGAATAACATTGTAGAGTAGATAATGTAAGTTCGAAATACGTTTGCTAACACACACGCAATACTTATGCATACGTTCATGTGCTAAGAATTCTTTTACTTTGTTAACTGCAATTTTGTTTCTGTTCTCAAATGCTTTTGCTGATTGCAAGAATGATAATTTCGTTTATAGTCAAACTAGCAGTATAGCCCGGCGTTGCTCGGGTGTAATGAAAGCTTTAAAACTAATCCATGGTCCTGGAGCTCAGACTCAGCCTAAAGAATCTTTGGGTAAAGTTTGGTGAGAATCGGATAAAAAATGTGGATTTGTATAAAAGACATATAGACAGATAAACAGACACACACACACAAACATCTTGCCTTTTATATATGTATATTGTCGATTTTCTGCACTGTTGTAAGAACTGTTACCTTGAAACTTTTGAATATCGTTTCTTATGTCTTTGTCTATGAGTGCATCAAATTTGATTAAAATCGGACCACTCCTTCTATAACCCGTTTTTTTTCGATTATCGATTTTTGATATTTATCGGGGATACCTCGACACAAAACCTAGCTAAGAACACTCGCAGACACTTATAGTACAACTGTGTAAATTTTCCAGAAAATCGGTTCAGCCGTTTCGGAGTCTATAGGTAACGGATACATACACACAGACACACACAGAGACAAAGTTCCATTTATAAATAAGTTTAGAGAGATATTTACTATTTTTGTATTCAGGAGAATGCAAATGCAGGTAAAGGGTCACGAAAAACAAAATATATATCCTTTACACATGTACATATTAATTTTATATTCTCTGGTGACATAAACTCTGAACATATCTATGTCTGATATAGATAATAGTAAAGAAAGATTGTCCACGAATGCCTTTTTATATAGATACTTCCAATAATTTGCTGAAAAAAAGAGTATACCATGATCAAAAAGGCCACAAACTTGATAAAAATGTTTCTGTTATTATTAAAAGGAACGATCAAGGTATTTTCGAATATTTTATTAATCTTATTAATTCTTTCCAGCACGTTCGAAATTTTGGTTAAACTTTTTGTTTTTCTTGCTTCAGCTGGGATGAATGGCAAAAATTAATATAGGAAATTGTTTCGTCTTTTTTGCAGTAAAAAACACTTTGATTCGGAAGTTTTTGCAAAAATCAAATAATTCTCGGATTTTATTGAAAATTTCAGGACTTATTTACAAATGAATTAAATTAGTTTTTTTTTTTTTAAATATTTTAAAAGAAATCTTGTTAATATATTTTTCTCACAACTTACTTAATTTTATGAAATTTCGAGAAATTAAAATTTCATCCCTTTAGATTTATAATGGATGTGCGTTGTGGGGCAGTGAATATCGGCTCAGAACGAGAAATCGCGGAGCCGAGATCGAATTCCAGTTGAATTCCTTGCATTCACTTACACGCAAATACCCTTGGGGAAAGGTATTAATCCATCTATTCCCCCCAGTTATGGCTTAAATAACAGGACAGATTGGGTTCTATAGCCTATTACCTCAGAAAGTAATGGCAGCCTACTGTGGGATAATATTCTGCTCAGTCAGTCATGTCTCTTTCGAGACATCATCGCCCAAGCGTGTATCACGTATGGTACATAACTGACTGACTGATATCAATTAAAAGAACTCCTTAGAAAATTTAAATGAACAGTTTTCTTCTTTATAACAGAAACACTACTCCGAATCGTAACATAATCGTAAAATAAAACTAAGACATTATTTAATTAGGAAAGTTTTTAATTGCTGTTATATTAAAGACACTATTGTCTTGAGAAAAAATAATTTTTGATGAATTATGAATTTTTACAAGTATTGTTTCCATTTATTTTATTAATTAGAATAATTTACTAAGTTTTCAATCTTTTATAATTCTGCATTAATTTCACTCATTTTGTTGATATTATTAAGTAAAAACTATATTTACTAATAATGAATGGAAAAGCTTAGTACAAATCATCGAAAATCAATATTTTAAAAATAATTTTGAACGTTTTTGTATGTGTACACACTTGTCGATTTTAGTAAATACAGATGATCATACAACGACATTATCAGAAAATAAGAGTGATAACTAAAGTAAATTCGAAGCATGATATGTAAAAATCAATAAATCAGTTAATATTACTGAATTCTGAAAAGTTATATATAAAAGGTGCACACGTTATATTCAATTATATTTACGGCTAAAGCACCATTGAAGAACATTAAACGAACATCAATCTGTCTAACCCGCTAACAGCTTAAATAAACAACTACCGCCGTGTTAAAAAAATGCATTTCCGCGATATTTTAAATTTACAGTAAATAATATGTTTCAAATCAGATTAAATATGTTATTAAATCAGCTAATAAAGTTTCAGTCAAGTATATTTTATTTTTGAAAGATTTTTTTAATAAAGAGAATCACATTTTGCTGACCAATGGCTAAAAGTGGCTCTAAAATAATAATAAAAAAATTAGCAACGAAAACTCAATTCAATCAATTTAAATTGGTTTTGAAATACAGTAAAGTATTTTGTTTATTGGAAATATTGAATTTAATCTATTAATTTGAAATTAAAATCTTCAAGAAATATTTTTCATCTTTAAAAGTTAATTTTAAAACGTAGGTTTTGCGAAAGTGCGTAAATACCTATTCTGATAATATGTAAGTATAGAAAGCCGATGAAAGATATTCGAGAGATTGAAAGAATAATAATAATGATAATAATGAAAATAATAATAATTTTTGTATATTATTAGGCCTAGGGACCAAATGAAGCATGATGACCTTTTACAAGCAAATTCACACATTTTAGGTTTCAATAGGAATTTAGGCTATTCAGTAAATACGTTTTACTTTTATGCGCTGTGTCCCTTTAGGACGTAGGTGATCATGGCTCTCTATATACTACTGTCCCTTGTAGCTCTTAACACGTTTTCATTTGGTGTCTCTCCCGAACCCTGCCATCGAAATGCTTAAATACATCAAGTATGTCTCGCGTTGCTTTCCCTTGTCTCTCTATCCTTCTATCCGTCCTGTTAATATTTGATTTTTCAAGCCCTTCTTTCTCATTACGTGTCCCAGAAATTCTAGCTGTTAAGTATAAGTTTTTTTTTTTCGTTTATATCCTCTGTAAAACCTAGTCGCTTCTCACATGTTCGGTCCATGTTATTCTCAATATAATTCTGTAGAACCACATTTCTGTTGAGATTGTTCAGCATTCCCTGGCAGATAAAAGGGCATATATCAAATAACAGTCTAATACTCTTTTCTTTAGTATTTGTCTATATTTGTGAGATGAGATAGTATTTACAGTATTTACATTATTTGGACTATTGTCCTCATCTTTGTTACCATTTGTACGATGTTTCAGCCGTTGTACGCTCCCGCCTTCTACAGATGCTAGGAATTCGTTGGTTAGTTCCTGACTTGACTCTTAGAGTTTTGAGTTCAATGCCAGGCTACAGCAGTGGTGAACTTGCAGGGTTAGAGGGAGATAACTAATGACTTCAAATTGATGCTTACCGCAAGGAATGGAGTTCATATACCCCAGTGATTGTAATAAAAGTTTCGGTTCGAAATTCCAATCAAGGCTATAGAACCCAATCTGTCCTGTTATTTAACCCATAACTGGAAGGAACAGACGGATTAATACCTTTCCCAAGGGTATTTGCGCGTAAGTGAAAGCAATGAATTCAGCTGGAATTCGAACTCGGCTCCCCGATTTATTCACACACACACACACACACACACACACACACACACACACACACACACACACACACACACACATCTTGGGATCAAATGCAAACTTTTCGAAATGAACGTTTTGTTCCGTTTTTTTTTCTTTTGGCTCGTGCGGTTGTTAATTAGACCCTGGAGGTTTGGAAACCTGTAGCGTAATCTAATAAGTCAAATATCCAGTCACTTCAGGATTATGGTTGGTGTAAGGTATGGCGCTCAAATCGTGAGGTCATGAAACCCAGTTGTCAAAAAGGAACTCTGTAGGCTGTTAGTAGTTCAATTGTGTTCGTGTTTAAATGTTTAAAGTGTGACACCAAAATCCGAAGGCACATTGGAACAGCGAAAAGTGTCTTCCAAAAGCTAAGCAAGGTATTAAGAAATAGGAAAATCTTGTCAGAAACAAAGAAAAGAGGACTTAATTAATTGATTTATGCAGTGAATGCTAGACAATTCCTTTACAGTTGACAAAGAGACTTGAAAAACAGAAATGCTGTTCTCCAGAAGGATGCTGAGCATACCATGAACTGAACATCTGAGAAAGGACAAAGTTTTAAAGAAAATGGAAATAAAAAGAACCTTTTCACTTAATATAAAAAGAAACAATTGAAATTTCTAGGGAACATCACGAGGAAAGAGGGCTTAGAAATTTTGACACTCACAGAACATACTGAAGTCAAAAGTGATACAGAAAAGCAGTATATAACCTACCGAGCGATCTTGTGTAAGGGATTGGCAACATGGATTAGAAGAGTTAGCGAAAAGACAAAATTTACTAAGATCTACAAAGGACAGGAGGTTGCGATGAAGCATGACCGCCGACGTTCAGAAGGGACACGGCGCAAAGAAGAAGAAGAAGAAGAAGAAGAAGAAGAAGAAGAAGAAGAAGAAGAAGAAGAAGAATGGATTGGAATGGATTCTTTGGCCTGCGTAAATACATAAGTAACCACGCTTTGTAACCATTAATATCCATGGGTTATTTCAGCAACATAATTCACCGTGTCATCGAACTAAGAATTGCATTCAGAAGAATTCTACAGAGTTCCGATGAATGGTGTGGCTAGCATGTCATCACCTCTGACCAACATGAGCTCAATCGGTCATTTACGGAACGCGATAAAGGGACTAATTTTTCACGCAAGATACAGTCTCTTTAGATATCAGGGAGCTGTGGGTAGCTGCTTAAACAGTATGGCTCAGTATCTCCCCAAAGCTGGAATCGATCCGTTGTTGAATTTTTGATCTTACCCAGGGCAGAGTGAGTTCTATCCTAAGTGTTTTGGAACGTCAGTGTATGTATTCTGGTTAACTATAGGTATGAAGGATTCTTCTAAAACGCCAAGGAATATGTAAAACAAGATTAAGAATAAGAATCGTAGGCAAAATTAAAACAGAGACGTTGCTAAGAAAATTTTTTAATAACAATTGAGGATTAAAAAAAAAAAAAAATCAGATTACCTTTATTGAGTGGTAGACTCCCCGAAAAGCTCCAATTTAAATTTTAACTTTCTCCGCCTGTAATAATATTTTTTCACTTTTTCTTTTAAGCGAGGTACCTTTGTATGTATTTTAACAATAGAATGATCCTATTTAAATTATATATATTTTAGTGTGGAAAGAAAAAAGATCTTGTTTATATATATATATATATATATATATATATATATATATATATATATATATATGTATATATATATATATATATAAATATATATATATGTGTGTGTGTGTGTGCGTGTATGTATGCGCATGCGTATATATATGTGTGTGTGTGTGCGCGTGTGTGTGAAGTCATGTAAGTTATATGGTTTGTTAGCATTGTATATGGATGTGTATTTACGAGTAAGTGTGCGTGTGTGCGTGTCTGTGTGTTTGTGTTTAGCGACAGTAAATTTCATTCACAGCGGGGGACGGGGATGCTTTCGGAATGGGATGAGAAATTACCGACATTGGATAAATAGAGGGAAAGAAAGAACATGACGTGAAATGGAAAAAAAAAAAAAACAATAATGAAAGAAAGAAAAAGAAGAAAAAATTAAAAAAAGAAAGAAATAATGAATGTTGGAAGCAATCAAGAAAAAAAATAATCGAATATAGAAAGGAAAAAATAGTTTGTTAAAAATTGAAGAAAATAAAGTAAAGAAAGAGAATCGAGTAAAAGAATGAAGGGAAGAAAAAGAAGAAAAAAGGTAAGGAAGAAATAAAGAATGCTGAAAGCAATAAAGAAAGAAAGGAAGAAATAACAGAATATAGAAAAAGGTAAGAAAAGAAATTGTTAAAAATTGAAGAAATAAATTAAAGAAAGAAGGAAAACGGAGTGAAAGAATGAAGTACAGGATGGTTGATAAAGAAAGAGTTGGTGGGCAAATGTGAAAGGAAGAACTTCTAGAAAAACCACAAGGAAGAATGAAATAAATAAAAAATATAAAAAAAACTGCTGCCTGCATAAAAGAAACAAGAAACAATAGAACAATAGAAAAAAAAAAGAAAGAAAGGTAGAAGAGAAAATCCAAGAAAAGTTGTATTTGTGGAAAATTAAAAAAATGTAATGAAAAGAAAAAGCTTAGTATAAAAAATAATTATTAGAGAAAGTATAAGAAAGAAAGAAAGAATGAAGAAAAAGAAAGAATGAAGAAAAAAAAGAAAGAATGAAGAAAAAAAAAAGTTTGTAAAAGACAGACATCTATACGAATTTCAAGAAACAAAAAATTTAAAAAAAAGAAAGAAAGAAAAAAATGAAAGGACTCTAAAAATCAGAAATAAAAACTGAAATTGATGGCATTTTATGTATTTACTCTCATTAATGTTGTTTTAAATCTTTCTGATAAACAACGTTTTAATAAATTCTAAACATGGACATAAATACAATGATTTTATTTTTACCTCTACTAATACATAAATACAAGTTTATAAAAGAAATGTTTAGATAAAATCAAACTATTTAATATCGGGTTGAAGCAAAAACGATTGCTGTTTTGAACAATACATTTTAAAGTGTTAGCATCCAACACATAAGGCAATTTTACGAGGCAAAGTAAGCGACATTAGAACCAACATAATATCGTCAAAGGTCAGTAAAAACAATTTGAAGCAAAAGTCAACTTTTAGAAAGAACATTTGACAACGTATATTTTTTTGTGAACAGTTATATTGAAAAAGCAAACTATAGTAAAAAGACAGTGTGTGGTGGTGTAATGGATGTCGGCTCGGAAGGTGAAATCAGAGAGGTGAGTTCGAATTCCAGTAGAATTCGTTCTATTCACTTACGCTCAAATACATTAGGAAAAGGTATCGAGTTCAAATTCCAGTTGAATTCATGACATTCACTTACGCACAAATACCCTTGGAAAAGGTATTAATCCATCTCTTCTCTCCAGTGATAAGTTAAATAACAGGACAGATTGGGTTCTATAGCCTTGGCTGGCAACCAGTCTACCGCAGAAAGCAATGGCAACCTACTGCGGGATAATCTTCTGCCCAGTCAGTCATGTTGCTTACGAGACATGATCGCCCAAAGCGTGGATCACGTATGGCACTTAACTGACTGATCGATCCATCTCAGCTAAAGGTTGAATAGCTGGAGAAATTGGGTTTTATAGCCTTGGTTAGCAACCAGTTTAAGAAGGAAATAGCGACCTACTGCGGAAAAATCTTCTGCCGAGTCATTCATTGATCGAAAGAGACATGATCATCCAAGCGATCGTATGGCACTTAACTGACTGACTCATAGTATAAAGAAGTTCTAGTCTAAAGAAAAGCGAGATAGAATTGGAAAAATTTTTTTGTTGATGTAATGAATATGGACACATCTTGTTTCCCCCTCACTGAAATGTGATTAGCTAGTATCAGCCATAAATACAGACGAAGGCAAGGACGTCCAGAGTGAGTGAGATCTAGACCTCTATCACCAGAGGTCTACTATTGACTGCGCCTCAGGAAACTGCATACGACGATTACGACTATGGACTAGATTGTTCTACCCGATGACATTTGCCTTAACCACTTAACAACCTCGTATTGATATATGTCCCATTCCGGAACATAACAATTGTCAATTGATATTTAAAGAATCTGTAAATTATATAAAATATAAAAAATACAAGGAATTCTTTGTAACATTATTTTTAATATTATTGTACGATGCATGCAGTTACCGATATGGGAACAAATATGCAAAGAACAACAT
This sequence comes from Ascarosepion bandense, assembly GCA_037127315.1. Classification (NCBI taxonomy): domain Eukaryota; kingdom Metazoa; phylum Mollusca; class Cephalopoda; order Sepiida; family Sepiidae; genus Ascarosepion; species Ascarosepion bandense. The sequence goes on along the minus strand of JBBBDQ010000871.1, from coordinate 4,655,883 downwards.
CATTCTTGTATATCTTCTTCCCATATTTGCCGTGCTCTTTTAGCACGGGATGATTCTGACTCCACAATTTTCTATCCCATGTGGCACTTACCAATGTTTCTTCTTTGTCAAGCCTTCCACACCGTTACATCATCCATTCACACAAGTAATTCAAAGCTGACTTGGTACCTTCCTCTATCTCTCTTACTTTCGATATGCATTGTGGGTATTTAGTTTGTCAAGCACTCCTTCCTTAATATGTATCGAAGTAATTTAATCTGTCGCTTTCTGACTTTAAGTGTTCTTTCTATTACTATTTTTCTTGTTGCTTACACGCTCCGTTCACGGAATTCTCAATATCCTTCAGTGGAACCACATTTTTCTGTTACCGCCAGTTTTACCATCATCTGTGGACAGATTGTCCAACTTTGACTGTCATATAAGACATATATAAAAGGACTAGCAGTATAGCCCGGCGTTGCTCGGGTGTAATGAAAGCTTTAAAACTAATCCATGGTCCTAGAGCTCGGACTCTTTGGACGTTGGCACGAAAGACTAAAAATCAATAATTGTTTCCAGTTAAAACGAAACCGTAGACTGAAAAAAAAAATGAATGGATGTAAGTCAAATTTCGATTTCCTGGTATCGATATCAAATAAGTTTTTTTCGCCGTAAACTGAATTTGAAGGCTAAATGAAGAGTAAATGGTATCATGGCTGAGACTAAGAATTACAATTATACCTTCTTAGAGCCAAACCTGAAGCAAAAACTAAAATGAAAGGGCTGAAAATCTGATTTTGATCAGACCCTGTAGAGTATCGGGATATCGATCTTCAATATCGGAGTCAAATAAGTCATCCAAGGATAGAACTGCAACCTTGAAACATCTGAATATTGTTTCTTATGTCTTTGTCTATGAGTGTATCAAATTTGATTCAAATCGGACCACTCATTCTATAACCCGATTTTTTCGATTATCGATTTTCGATATTTATCGGGGGTACCTCGACACAAAACCTAGCTAAGAACATTCGCAGACGCTTATAGTTCAACTGTGTAAATTTTCAAGAAAATCGGTTCAGCCTTTTGGGAGTCTATAGGTAACGGACACACACACACACACACAGACACATACAGATAAAGTTCCATTTATAAATAAGTTTAGTTTGATAGCACAAAGCATTTAAGTGCTCTTTTCTAACGAATTTTTCTTTGCTATTAATATTTTGTCTATGTTCTAGAATGCATCTTTCGCTATTCCAATGGTCATTCGGTTTGCAGTGTCTCATATTCCATCTTTTGATAAAAAGCTTTCCAGATACTTTTACTTAAACCTTTGTGTAAATTAATTAAAACAGCTGCTTTGGTTTAGAAGTTACAGAGTTTAATCGATTTTTACTTTCCTCAGATTAGGTCATTTACAGTGGTTTACAGTAATATGAATCTATTTTCGGTGGAAGGTCTTGCGTCATCCATGATTGCATAAGATTTTTATCACGCCCAGACACTACTGTCTTGACTATCCTATGACCATCGTCTGCGATGGACGTTACTCCTAGGTAGCATACGAAAATTGTAACGCTACGCGTACACGCTAGAAAGTCTTACAGAGATAACGCGAATATTGTTGGTATTAGCCTTTCAACTGTCAGTCGTGTCTTCATGGTAAAGGAAAAAAACTAGATCCATCGGTCCAAAACGTGATAGAAAATGCGGTCGGAAGAGAAAAAAAAATAAAAAAACGCCCAAAGGCGATCAGGGATAGTGTAAAAAATCATAACATTAATCATTTTGTTTCAATTACTTTGCACAAGGGTGTATTTGTTGTTGACATCTTCAATTTGTAGTTCGTCTTTTTAGATTTTTCTCTTGCTGACAACTGATAGTGAGCAATAGCTTTAATATTTGTTAGGAATAGCACTTGTTGCCGAGTCGGGATCATTATTTCTCAGCTGCGTCTCTATATTCAGGAAGAAAAAATAAATAGAGAGGATGCCCAGTCCCAGAAAAGAGATGCCCGAGGCTGTCTAAAGGTCCCTGGTTCAATCCCGAGTTTCAGCATCCGGAAGCTGGCACTTTCCTTTAGGATGTGCGTACAGTGGATATCGACTCGGAACGGCAAATCGTGGAGCCGATTTCGAATTCCAGTTGAATTTTATTGCATTCACTTACTCACAAATATCCTTGGGAAAGTTATTAACCCGTCTCTTTCCTCAAGTTATGGGTTAAATAATATGACAAGCTGGGTTCTATAGCCTTGGTCGGCAACCAGTCTACTGCAGAAAGCAATGGCAACCTACTTCGGGATAATCTTCTGCCCAGTCAGTCATGTGACTTTCGAGAGATGATCGCCCAAAGCGTGTATCACGTATGGTACTTAACTGACTGAGGCTGTACCCCACATTGCACTGGCCAGTGCGTATTTGTTCGGTTTCCCACAAAAACTCGAACTTGTGTCACATGACGTCTCAGTGGAGAGATGAGGTAAATATCATATCCCATCGTATTGACCTTGTTTAATGCATCCCTCCCTGATTGACCATATCTTCCCCTGTGTGGCCGTACTCATCATGCTTGGATAATTGTAGGTCAGTGATGTTGGTTTTGAATTCAAAGTTGTCCTTCTCCAAGACCGACGGTCATCCAAGGCTATAAGACCCAATCTTTATTGCATTTTGCCTATAACTTTTAACCCATAGCTAGAGGTTTTGGAATCAGTGTTGCCCTTCTTCAAGACCGACTGTCATCCAATGCCATAGTATCCAATCTGTCCTGCTATTTACTGATAACGAAATAATCTATAACTGGAGGTTTTGAATTCAAAGTTGTCCTTCGTCTAGCTAGTTGCCACCCCAAAATATAATTCGTACTTACACTCAGTTACCCTTGTGTATTACTGGCTTTTCTGTGTTGCATGGGGTGATATGATTAAAAATAAGTATGTAATAAGTACGTAAATAAATAAAAATATATGTGTGTGTTTATTATAAAGTTTCTATTAGTTAGGTCAGCCAATAATACAAGGAAATTGTCATCATTCGGACAAACATATTGACGCTTTGCTATTGCCTGTTATTTTAACCTAGTGTTGTACGCATGCGTACAAATATCAATTTTATCAATTTTTCAGTTTCTCATTTCTGTTTTTTTTTAAATTGGTAAGATTATCCGTTATTTATTTTCATAAATTCAAATTTTTAGATCAAATGAATGATTTTGTACAGCTGTGAAAGCCATGTCGCATGTATCAAGGTGTAGATATTAGTAGAACTAATTAATTTTTACCCCCAAGGTCATAGCAATGTGACAGAAAGTGAGAAACACACCCAGACACAAAATGAGCATCGGAGCCAAAGTCTGTCTCATATCACGTATTGTCTCATCACACTATTTTTATCGCTAAAATAACACTTTTCGATTTGTCATTGACCAAGTGTAAAATCTTATTTGCTGTATTTTCTAAGATTTATGCATGAAAAAGTAAGTGATTAATCAGATATAAAAGAGTTTTTTTAACTTTTCAAAAATATTTATTTCAAAATAAGTCTTAATTTTGTATGCTTTTAATTGTTCTTTATGCAACCGTTTAAGCAAGATTTAATTTATACTTTGCAAGCCCTTTTCAAAAGCACAAAGACGATATTGATAAAAATGTGTAGATTTTTTTGGTTCAGATGTTTTCTGAACATCAGATAATTTGGAAGAGGTATTTAAAAAAAACAAAAAAAACTGGTTCCGTCAAAAATGCATTATTTTTTTTTTTTACCAAATAAAAGAAGGATTCTAATCGTGCATTCCACACAGGAGTCTGCGTCTACATCAGTATGTGAGCATATACACTAAATTGGACGGAGTTTTATTTTTTTTTAATTCCGCCACTTTTGCGCAGGGTGTTACAGTGAGAAAAAAAGGAAAGAAAAAGGAAGTGGAAATAAGTTACAGGGGATGTCGAAGAAAGGATAATAGATGGAAATCAAGATGATAGAAGATGGTTATTGACGTAGATCTCTACCCCAATAGGTAGGGGACAAAGTAAGTATAAAATAAGAATTCTATAAATAACAATTCTATAAAAGCTGCACAATTGAGTAAAGGTAAAATATATATTCCAAATTCTTCATATATATATATATTTGGTAACTATTGCCGTTGCCAAGCGGAGTTTTATGTCAACACAAAATAAAATCGTCGGTGATGGTGGATTTTATAATATTTCAGTTTAAACTACCTCTCTGAAGATGGCTCATGTGAGCCGAAAGCTTAGAAGAAAACCAATAAATAATTATCCAAATGTTGGAGAATTTTTGTCTTTATTTTCAACTGAAATTAAAGCAAAAATACGACGTTTAGAACGGCTCATGATTAAACATAATAGACATTCATTGTCTCTTATATTTAATAGCATATGTCTAGAATATATATATATATATATATATATATATATATTCTAAACATTATTTCTATTATGTTCAATCATGAGCCCTTCTAAACGTCGGATTTTGGCTTTAACTTCAGTTGAAAATAATGACAAAAATTCTCCAACATTTGGATAATTTTTATTAAGTTGGTTCTGAGCTTTCGGCTCACAGAAGCCATCTTCAGAGAATGTGTTACCGTCTTAATAACCTCTCTGAAGAAGGTTCATGTGAGCCGAAAGCTTAGAACCAACTTAATAAAAATTATCCAAATGTTGGAGAATTTTTGTCATTATTTTCAACTGAAGTTAAAGCCAAAATCCGACGTTTAGAATGGCACATGATTGAACATAATAGAAATAATGTTTAGAATATATATATATATATATATATATATATATATATATATATATATATATATATATATATTAATATGCGTATCACATGTATTAAAATAATGAACAATTCTTAAATATATGTATGAGGAATATTTTGGACAGTTAAGTGTGCGACGATGCTCGTATGTATTTCTGTAGAAGCGCTTGTCTATCTAAGTGTATGTTGGACGGTAGCATTAGTTAATATAAATGTATATGTGCATGTGTGTGAAGGAAAAGATCTTTAGACGTTTCTGATTAAATCATTAATAATGTAGCGAGATGTTGCGAGGATTTTGTATTTTGGAAATGCTGTTGTCACTTCTATGTGGGTCATTGAAACATAGTTTGTGAAATTTTTTGTTGTTGGAATTTTTCATTGAAGATGGAATTAGTATTATTTCATTTATTTTTATGTTACTTTTATGTATTATTTAAAATATTATTTTCATTAAAATATTATTTATTTCATGTATTAGTTAGAATATTATTTGGAATTAGTATTATTTCATTTATTTTTATGTATTAGTAGACATAAGTTAGATTTATGAAGAATGGATCTCTAGAAAGATTTGGTTGGTTGTTTAGTTTTTATGGCATATCAACCTCGGCGGGTCATTTATTGCCAACTAAATTTTTATTTATTTATTGCTGGTAATACCTTTTTCTTTCAAAAATTTATTGTTGTCTTTATATAAGTTTTGTGTCTAGTATAAACTTTTTTTTTCTTTTCGAGGATCAAGATTCATTGATTTTTGTTTTTAAGGGCTGGGTCCCCAAGTCCTACACTTGTCACTTAACCCTTAACTGGAGGGAAGGGATGGATTAATACCTTGCGCAAGGGTACCAGTGCTTAAGTGAATGCAGGGTATTCAGCTGGAATTCGAACTCAGCTCACCGATTTCTCTTTCCGAGCCAATATCCACTGCACCACAACGCACATCCTTCACTAAACGCTTACAGCATCTGGTATTCCCAAGCGGTCACCCGTCTAAGTACTGACCAGGCTTAATATTGCTTAACTTCGGTGATCGAGCGAGAACCGGTGTATTCAACGTGATAGGCCGTAAGCTCTGTAGAAAGATGGTGATGTAATATTTTAAGTGAGTCTTCATAGTTGATAGCAATGGTATTATTATGTTTTCAAAATATTTTCTCCTAAAATGGTTATGTTTTTTTTTTTAATTAGGCTGGCATTAGTTAAATAGAAGTTATTTCCGACGTCTTTTGGATGTCAAACGAGATTTAGAAAGTATGTCTAAACGCAAGACTATTTTGTGTTTGTAGATGCAGAGTTTTAGATCATGTGATACTGGAAAAAAAAGCAACACATTAAAATTAGACTGTGATATTTTTTGTTGTTGAAATTTTTAATTGAAGATGAAATTAGTATTATTTCATTTATTTTTGTGTATTACTTTAATGTATTATTTAGAATATTATTTGTATTAGAATAGTATTTATTTTTATGCATTATCCCGAATATTACATATTATTTAGAATATTATTTGGAATTAGTATTATTTCATTTATTCATGTATTAGTAGACATCAGTTCGATTCATGAAGAATGGATCTGTAGAAAGATGGTGATGTAATGTTTCGAGCGAATATTTATATTTTGTAGTAATGCTTTTATTATGTTTTCAAAATATTTTCTCCTTGTGTCTTTTTAATTACGCCTACATTAGTGAAATTATGTTCTATGTGGCTTGGATGTAAACCGAGAGTTAGAACGTCTGTCTAAAAGTAAGTCTCTTTTGTGTTCGTAGATTACGTGATATCTCCCCTACGTACACGTTTTTCTATTGTAGCCATTTTATCAGATATATTCCGAATCATTTCCTGATTGACTCGAATATCTAGAATATGGGCGCATTTGCTGCAAATCTTTGTGCAAGGCTTCGAAATGACAATCCATTTCCTTATGAATTGTTTCGTTTTGCTTTAGATTTTCCTGATGAATGACACCCTACCAGGCATAGATGATAATTTTTTCTGGGGTATTTCTGGTTTGGGGTGGATTATCTTTATCTTTTTCCTGTGGGTCTTAACCGTTAAAGTGTATGCCTCAGTATATATGCTGCTCCTATGTATTACTGTGAGAATGGACTGCTTTTGCTTATAAATATACCAAGTAGTCACATTAGCGTGGGATTTAAGTAGTTGATTCACTCAAGCTTGTTTTTCTGTGTATGAATATTTAATAAACTTCTTTGTTTTCCCTAACTAGTCTTCTGTTCCTTGAATACACTTTCTAACTACGGCTTCCTAATTCTCGCAGTCCTGGGCATGACGGTAAACTGCATCCGGCAACAAGGCCTCTGATTTGGAGGTTGTGAGGAGCTTGGAACCACCTCTTCATTGATGTTGTTCTCAGGTCCACTCTGACTCGGAGTGGTAGCACCTGTTAGGGTCTCAGCTATGGGCAAAAAGTTAACCCCCAAACTGGGGTCAAAAAACTATGAAAGTATAAACATACACTCTTATAGAAATATATACATAAAAATAGACTTTTATCGAAAAATATACATTTTTGACGGAAAAATATTACCAACAATACGTTTTTAAAGAAAAAAATATTACCATAACACATTTTTGAAGAAAAAAATATTCTCAGCAAAACATTTTTGATTACAAAACTAGAAGACATTTTCAGTTTTCTAAAATGAAAGAGAATAAAAAAAAAATCATTAAAACCTTACTAAATCAATCTTCTCAATATAACGGAACATTAAAAAAATACCTTAAAACCCCACATTTTTGGCATTAAGTAACCCACAGAGGTGTTGATATGCCGTTAAGCAAAACTCAAACTCAAACTCCTACTTCTCGGCTATTTTTGAACAAACACAACATTACAAAATATATAATCACAACATACATACTTTCATACACACACTATAGCGGATCTACTGAAGCTTAAGCTTCAGTGCCTAAATACCAGAGAGCCTATAAAGCAAGTATTTTTCATTTGTGAGTAAATTTTTCAACAAAATCGATGTTTTCTTTTAACTGTTTGTCATTAAAATAAACCCATTTTAGTGATATAGTCCTACGTTAATGGATTGAAATAGTTAATGCTAGCCTTAAAATATTAAAATACTGCTAATAATAATCCTCTCTATGATAATAAAGACTTATATATATATATATTTTAATCATATCACCCCGAGCAAGGCGATAACGCCACTGATGCGCAGGGGGCTACGTAAGAGTAAAAACATTGGAAAAGAGAAAACCGGAAACCACATCCTAAACAGGAAACAAGGGATGAACCTCTTCACCTGTTCAATAGACGTGGGTGGAGTGTGAACCGGGCGATAGTTTAGTCTATTTACTCCAATTGAAAAAAAAAATAAAGAAAAGAGTGAAAAGATTGGAAAAGAGAAAACCGGAAACCACATCCTAAACAGGAAACAAGGGATGAACCTCTTCACCTGTTCAATAGACGTGGGTGGAGTGTGAACCGGGCGATAGTTTAGTCTATCTACTCCAATCGAAAAAAAAATAAAGAAAAGAGTGAAAAGATTGGAAAAGAGAAAACCGGAAACCACATCCTAAACAGGGAACAAGGGATGAGCCTCTTCACCTGTTCAATAGACGTGGGTGGAGTGTGAACCGGGCGATAGTTTAGTCTATCTACTCCAATTGAAAAAAAAAAAAATAAAGAAAAGAGTGAAAAGATTGGAAAAGAAAAAACCGGAAACCGCATCCTAAACAGGGAACAAGGGATGAGCCTCTTCACCTGTTCAATAGACGTGGGTGGATTGTGAACCGGGCGATAGATTAGTCTATCTACTCCAATTGAAAAAAAAAATAAAGAAAAGAGTGAAAAGATTGGAAAAGAGAAAACCGGAAACCGCATCCTAAACAGGGAACAAGGGATGAGCCTCTTCACCTGTTCAATAGACGTGGGTGGAGTGTGAACCGGGCGATAGTTTAGTCTATCTACTTCAATTTATATATATATATATATAATGTTCTAGCGTATTTCCGGCTCTTCTGTACCACTGTGACAATAGACAGCTTCTACTTATAAATATGGCAAGTCGCCACATTAGGGTAGGATTCGAGGAGTAATTGGTTTACTTAAAATAATTTAGTCTAAGTAGGAGTATTTAATAAACTTCTTCTTTGTTTTCCCTAACTAGTCTTCTGTTCCTTCGATACACTTTCTAACTACGACTTCCTAATTCTCCGCTATCTTTGAACAAACACAACATTACAATATTAGCCACTGGCGTTTTCGGTGAATATGATAATAAAGAACATACTATTTAACACTCGTAATGATTCTACCGTGGAAATGTCAAGTCCATCAAATGCCATACGTTATACAGGCTTGGGCGATCATGTCCTTTTCGAGACATGATTGATTGGGCGGAAGATTTTCCTGCAATAAGTTGCCATTTCTTTATGCGGTAGACTGGTTGCCAACCAAAGCTATCGAACTCAATCTGTTCTGCTATTTAACCCTTAGCTGGAGGGAGAAGAGACGAATTAAAACTTTTCCCAAGGTTATTTGCGCGTAAGTTAATGCAACGATTTCAATTAGAATTCGAGCTCGGATCTTCGATTTCTCGTACCGAGTCGATATCCACTGCACCACAATGCACATTCTAACACTACGTATCTTAAACTCTTCAAGTAAAGGGTAATCTTATCCTCATTCTTACAGTCTTATTTTCATATGACCTCCTCTGTCATCCGTATCCCATACCTCATCCATCATTTAAACATTTTAACACTAACCCGCTATTTGAGTGGCACTCGAGCCTGGTATTATTTGAACAGTATTATATAAAAAGAAACGCATGAACTTTTTTTTCACAATGATTTTCTCTAATCTCTCATATTCAAACAAATAGAACAGTCAGCCGACATTCTCTTAACGCCATCCTTCCTTCATGCCATGCTGACATCCATACAGGGAATTGATGGCGTCGCTTCTCAAACAGCTAACCCAATTTCACCGCCCATCTCAAGTCCCCTGGGTAAAGGTGAGGCACGCCACAGCCGTCGTCATCTCCGCCCATAACCTTTCGGCCATACATCAGCGATTCTCTTATTGTATCTGTCGGTCGGTGACTACCGTACGTCCACGACAATTCTAAACCGATGTCGGCCTTTTCTCACGTGTCACTCTCAGCACAGGCCACGCGCGTTGATTACGTAGATTTAGATCTCGCTTTTGTTTTGAAAATTCTGTCACCACTTCTTGCTGTGAAGCGACATTTAACGAAAATGTTTGTCGTCATTTTTTGTTTTTGTTTCAGAACTTTTCCGTAGAGCCATTTTTACTTTCACTTTGTTTTTGAGTTATAAAACAAACAACCAAACACATTTTAGAGTTTATCATTTTCTAACGCAAGCGGTAGTTTTTTTTTCCCCGTTTTCTCAAATTTTTTTTTTTATTCCGACTGCTTTTTTGTTTTTATTTAATAGCAGTTATTCTTTTCTCGTTTCTCTTTTACAGTTTTTCTTTATTTTCTTTCTTTTTTCCCCCGCACAACAATTACTTCCACTGTATCTAACTACAAATATTTTCGTTTTCTGTTATCACACACACACACACACACACATACACACACACACACAAGAAAAACACCTTGACATAATCCAATAGAGAATCGGTATTTGGCAGCTCAGATGGGATTCACTTTCTCACCGGCGCAATGTGGCTTCCCCGTGTCTCTTCTACAACTACTTTCTCGGCTATATATATATATATTTAATCATATCACCCCGAGCAAGGCGATAACGCCACTGATGCGCAGGGGGCTACGTAAGAGTAAAAACATTGGAAAAGAGAAAACCGGAAACCACATCCTAAACAGGGAACAAGGGATGAGCCTCTACACCTGTTCAATAGACGTGGGTGGATTGTGAACCGGGCGATAGTTTAGTCTATCTACTCCAATTGAGTGTATCTACTCCAATTGAGTCTATCTATCTATCTATCTATCTATCTATCTATCTATCTATCTATCTATCTATCTATATATATATATATATATATCAGTCAGTTAAATGCTTATACGTGATACAAGCATTGGGCGATCATGTTTCGAAAGAGATATGGCTGACTGGGCAGAAGATTATACCGCAGTTGGTTGCCATTGCTTTCTGCGGTAGACTGATTGCAAGCCAAGGATATAGAACCCAATCTGTCCTATTATTTAACCCATAACTGGAGGGAAGAGACGGATTAATAGCTTTCTCAAGGCTATTTGTGCATAAGTGAATGTAAGGAATTCAACAGGGTGATTGAAAAGTAACACCCTATCTTATATTTGAGTGGTCAGCCAGAAGTACAGACTTAACTCTCAGTGATTTTTTTAGCTGTTGGTTAAAGAAACAAGTCTATTTCACCAAACAAAGAATTTGGAAGAACTTCAATGGCGAATACAAGAAGTTAAGTTTGGCATACCGTAAGAGTTCTTGACAAAATCAATCATTGACGCGTTTCCTGGGAGGACCGGGAAGGTGGTAGCGAAATCTGGTGGTCATATCGAATTTTAAATAAAACGCTTTCGTCTCATATATGGTTGTAAAACTTTTCTATTCTTGTAAAACTTTTAGTTAATAAATAAATTATAAGCATTTTAATATGTGGTGTTACTTTTCAATCACCCAATATACATACACTACCTGCCATAATTTTCAGGCCAACCCAGTTTTTTAGAAAAGAAATGATGTATTTCATACTATTTTTAGTATTTAGTGCCAAGTGGATAATTCTAAATGAAAATAAAATGGTTCTTTTGTTTTTATTACTTTGCAAAATTTTACAAGGCAAGGAAGCAGATATGAACTCGTCCGAATCAGCCTAAATTTTCTTCATTCTTTCATTGATGAAACTGCAATATAGGTAATTATTAAATATTTATAAATTCATTTGATGCACATGTTATTGTGCACTATTAACAAATGAACCATTCTATTTTCATTTACAATTATTCACTTGACAATAAATACAAAAATATATGATGATATACATCATTATCATTTTTTTGAAAACACTGGGATGCCCTAATAATTAATAATTATGGCCGGTCGTGTACACACACACACACACACACACACACACACACACACACACACACAGAGACACAGACACACACACACACACACACAGAGGCACACACACACACACAGACACACAGACACAGACACACAGACACACACAGACACACACACACACACACACACACACACACACACACACACACACACACACACACACACATATATATAGGGTAGTCCAAAAGTAGGTAAGGAGTAGGTGGAATAGGTTTGTATATCGGTTATATCATTACAATGGTATTTATTATAACTATGGTAATTTTGCTATATTTTTTTAAATTCTATAACTAAATTCATCTAAAGTTAATGTTTTCTTTTTAGATTATTCAGAGAACCCATAATAGTAAATGATTTAAATACTGATGAAAATATGAATGATGTTTTAATAATCTGAAAGAAAAAGTTATAAATTAATCATGGTGATATGTTTAAGTAATAACAAAATGCATAAAATAAGTTACAATGATTTAAAATGCCCATTTTTACAAACCAGAAAAAACTTTTGCGCCGACCTGATAATATTCTTACCGTCTAAAAATATTTTCTGGCTTTTAATAAACTGCATAGAGGGTTGATAAGCTGTAAAAAACGAATCAATCAAAATCCATAATGTATACGTAATAACATTTTCACTTCGCTAATATATTGAAATTTGAATATTGGCTATTTTAATCAAAGTGAAAGTGCGTTGTGGTGCAGGGAATATTGACTCGGAACGATAAATCGGAGTGCGGAGTTCGAATAATCGTTTTCCCCCAAGCAAGGCGGTACAGCCACTAGTGCGCAGCGTGCTACATAATAGAAGAGTGAAAATATAAGCAGGAGGAGAGCAAAGAGAAAGACGAACCGGTTACAGCAGAAAGAGCAAGAGAAGGAAATACAGGTGTGAAGACAGTTGCGAGGGTAGAATGAGAAAGGAAAGGAACAAGATAGACAGGGTGATGGAGAAAGGACAAGGGAAGGACTGGATTCAAGTAGATAATATATGCGAAATAGGAATTTGACATCTTGGCGATTGTCGCCGTCAGGGAAGCAAGTATACGGAAGAGAGTTCCACAGGCGGGAAGTGGGAGAAAAAAAGTTGGTGGAGTAAAAGCGGTGGCTGCATTTGGTTGATTTAACTGTAAAAGAGTGGGTGGGACCTTGTTGCCAGTCTGTTGCTAGGGTAAATTCTTGAATAGTGAGAACCTTATTCAATAATTGGAAAAATACAATAAAATCAAAGACACAGGCCATGTTGGTTCTTTTTAATAAAGCTTTTGTGTTGCAGTGGATATTGGCTCGGAAGGACAAATCGGGGTGCCGATTCCAGTTGAATTTCTTGCATTCACTTACCTTGGGAAAGGTATTAAACCATCTCTTCCCCCCAGTTATAGGTTAAATAACAGGACAGATTGAGTTCTGTAGCATTGACTGGCAACCAGTCTACCGTAGAAAGCAATGGCAACCTACTGCAGGATAATCTTCTGCCCAGTTAGTCATGTCTCTTTCAAGACATGATCGCCCAAAGCGTGTATCACGCATGGCACTTAACTGACTGAAAAATAACATTTCAAAAATAAATTTTATCTCACGGATTAGTCCACGTTTCTCTTGCAAACTTTCCAGAACATTTGGAACCATCGCGAGTGTCTAGAGCATTTCTACGTGGCAAACATGTATGACACTTTCATTTAAGCGTCAAAAAGTTGACTGGCGAAATTAATTAAATGAAAATAAAATTATAAACCATTATAAAAATAAGTTCATTCTGGGTACCCAACATTTTTAAGAACCAGGTGGAGTAAGCCTAATTGCAGTTAACATTTCTTTGAGCTAAGGAAACATTTTCCGCCAGTCAACTACATTCACTCTTCCCTTCGCGGTGTTTTTTTTTACCTTGATAAAAATTATTGTATAGTGTGTAAATAAACGTTTGTTACTGTTTATAACAAACGCTTTTCGTCATTTCTTTGATTGCGTGGCAACTATTCTTCTTCTCCAGCACCAAATTCAAATTGTATCTATCCCCCACTTTCGCGGATTTTAAGAAGCAACGTGGGCGCGGAAGGAATCAGAGAACAACCAGTCTGGAACATGTGGTTATCACGAAACCATCGGCCAACCCGGTATGGTGAAAATATAGTACCACACATGTCTCGTTAGAAAATTTCCGACTGAATATTGAGTTCGATCCTCACTAGGTGAACCATATTTTTGACATTGTGCTACATTTAAGCTACGCTTAGAAAATAATTTCTTTAGGCATTCCTACAGAAAACGGAAAGTGCAACACAGAGATCCGAAGGCGAATTGGCATGGCAAAGGAAGCATTCTAGAAGTTGTGTAAAGTATTAAGAAACAGGACAATTTCGCTAGAAACTAGGAAGAGAGTACTGGATTGCTACGTGCTGTCCGTCCTTCAATATGGCAGTGAATGCTGTACAATACCATTAAAGATGAAAGAAAAACTTGAAGCAACTGAAATGTGGTTTTTCAGAAGGATGCTGCGGATATCATGGATCGAGCATGTGAGCAATGATGAGGTCTTGGAAATGATGGAAACAAAAATGAAATTAATACTGAGCATCAGGAAGAGACAGTTGAAGTTCCTGGGACACGCAATGAGGAAGGAGGGCTTGGAGAATCTGATAATAATAGGCCAGATAGAGGGAAAAAGAGACAGGGGGAAGCAGCGGATAACTTATTTGAAGGACATAATCAGGTGGATGACGGAACGAAGATTGCATGGTGTAACAGGAGAAGACATGCTCAAAGCCACCAGGGATAGGGAAAAGTGGAAGGACATGATCGCCTACGTCATGAAGGGACAAGGCACATAGAAGAAGATGAACGTGGTGTAATGTTTGGAAAGTTTGTTTCGCTAGATCAATTATAACTGAGTAGTGAGTTCGATTCTCACCGAGGGTTCAACGCTTTCGGCCTTGTACCACATCTAAGTTGTGTTTAGAAAATCATCAGGCACTCTAACTCTAATAGTTAGTAAGTTTTTCTTTCAGGAGTGAGTTCGATCCTCACTGGGTGCCCTATACTTTCGGCCCTGTGGCATATCTAAGCTATTCTTAGAAAATAACCATTGCCTAAAGTGTCCATTTTTAATCTGTCCATGACTTAGAAGCGCATAATGAAAAGTAAGCACCGAAAAGTACAAGTAATTTTTTGATTAATTTTTAGTTACATTATTGATATTATTCTGACTGTTGTCCTCATCTTTATTGCCATATTCATATTCACGACATTTCAACCGTCGTGCGCCAAGCCTCCTTCAAGTGATTGGAATTTCGAACCAAATCCTTTATTACAATCACTGAAGTGTATTGTTCTTGAACCATGAACCATGCCAGTTCCAGATGTCTTAGATATCTCCTTTTAACTCTAACTTATTTGTTAACCACTGCTGTACCCAGGTATCGAACTCACTCAAATCACTGGACCTAACCAGCATTTTTATTAACTAGGCCATGTGGCAAAATTTCAATCATCCGAAGAAGACCGGGGCGTACAACAGTCGAAACGTCTTTTATTTGAATATGGCAATGAAGATGAGGACAACAGTCTGAACAATGTAAATAATGTAAATACTACCTCATCTCAGAACTATAGACAAATAATTTTTATTTATTTATGACTATTTGAATCTGCGCAAAGTGCATGGGTAATAAAAAACAAAGAAATTAATAGCAATGACAGGTTTCTTTGATGGAAAGAAGATGATTGATGTTGATAAAGAGGCTTAATTATTTGAGTCTCTGTTTGCATTTCTGTTCATTTCTATTGATCTGTCCATTTTTATGTCAAATACCAAACCAAGAAGCCGTCGCTGGTGCAAAGAAGGCATAAACCTGAATTATTCTACCATCTGTTCTTATTTTCAATCTTTATTTATTTCGTTTTTATTCTGGTGTAGACATTTAGTCCAATTATGTCTTTTTCTTCATCAGTCAAAAATTTTGTCATGGATTTTTATTATTCCTTTTAAGTTAAATTTTTCTCCACTCGTTAATTTTATCATTTTTAAAAAATTATTACTTCAGGCATTTATTGATGAAAGTTTCTTTTGTTTATGCAATTTCTGATAGTTTATTTATTCATTGCGTCAAAAATTCATTGTTTTCTTTCTTTTACTATTTTAAAAATTTCTACGTGGTTATTTTCAAAACAGTTTTTACAGTTATTCATTCTAATATTTTATCTATCTATCTATCTATCTATCTATCTATCTATCTATCTATCTATCTAAATTGTTTCATATCTAAGTCGGTGCATTA
Source organism: Ascarosepion bandense (assembly GCA_037127315.1). Lineage (NCBI taxonomy): Eukaryota > Metazoa > Mollusca > Cephalopoda > Sepiida > Sepiidae > Ascarosepion > Ascarosepion bandense. The sequence continues at coordinate 4,639,756 of JBBBDQ010000871.1, read as the reverse complement.
TCTATCTATCTATCTATCTATCTATCTATCTATCTATCTATCTATCTATCTAAATTGTTTCATATCTAAATTGTTTCATATCTAAGTCGGTGCATTATCTATCTATCTATCTATCTATCTATCTATCTATCTATCTATCTATCTATCTAAATTGTTTCATATCTAAGTCGGTGCATTATCTATCTATCTATCTATCTATCTATCTATCTATCTATCTATCTATCTATCTATCTAAATTGTTTCATATCTAAGTCGGTGCATTATCTATCTATCTATCTATCTATCTATCTATCTATCTATCTATCTATCTATCTATCTAAATTCTAAATTGTTTCATATCTAAGTCGGTGCATTATCTATCTATCTATCTATCTATCTATCTATCTATCTATCTATCTAAATCTAAATGGTTTCCTATCTAAGTCGGTACATTATCTATCTATCTATCTATCTATCTATCTATCTATCTATCTATCTATCTAAATTGTTTCATATCTAAATTGTTTCATATCTAAGTCGGTGCATTATCTATCTATCTATCTATCTATCTATCTATCTATCTATCTATCTATCTATCTATCTATCTAAATTGTTTCATATCTAAGTCGGTGCATTATCTATCTATCTATCTATCTATCTATCTATCTATCTATCTATCTATCTATCTAAATCTAAATGGTTTCCTATCTAAGTCGGTACATTATCTATCTATCTATCTATCTATCTATCTATCTATCTATCTATCTATCTATCTATCTGTCTTTTCATGTCTAACATTGTCCCCGCCAGAAAACTGTAATTTTAATGCAAGTGACGGCACTTCTCATAGTAACATCTTTATTTTCTTTTCGTGTGCCTGATCCTTTCATTGTAACCACCGTTATAATCAGTGTCTAGATGGAGATTTCGGTAGTTAACTGAATAAATTTGTTGCAGTGGATGTTGGCAAAAAAAATATATATATATATATATATATTATAATGTCAAAGTTCATAACTATCTTTCCTTTCATGCACAACTGTCGTTTAAATCTATACAATCTTTTAATGAAATATATGATACTATTTTTATAAAATGTTTCGAGAGTTAAATTTATTATTTAAATTTCATTGACACCTATTTTAAACTAAAACTGGAGGATTTTGAATTAATACGCTTATTCAATGCAATGGTTTTATAAGCAATAAAATGAAACAGTGCACTTCATATGCAATAAAATGAGGCAGGCAACCTTTGTATGAATGGTGGAGCAATCAAGGGATTACTTTTATGATTAATGTACTTTGTTAAATCACATGTTTAATGTACCTTGTTAAATGATCTGCTTAATGTATTTGCTAAATCACATGTTTAATGTATTTACTACATCACTGTGGTTACTAGCTTAATACAGATTCAGCTTTTAAGGCTCACACATGAAGGATCAACACAAGGTGACCACAATTAACTTTGAAAATGTTGATTTGGTATTCCAGAGCTCTCTATAGTTTAGTTATTGTTCAGATATTTACTTATCTTTGCAGGAAAACTAGAGAAGAAATTGTCAATGGTGTTAAACATATAAATCTACTTATTCTCTCTCTCTCTCTTTATATATATATATATATATATATATATATATATATATATATATATATATATATATATATATATATGTATATATATATAAACATATAAATTTATTTATTATACATAATCCGTCCGTCCAAATTTCATATCTATAGTATAATAGCCGTGTCTGTCCGTTACATGATCCAACCAGTAAACAAAAAAGACAGAAAACATTATCATGTTTTCTTTCTTTTTTTTAAATGCTAGGATACAGAGAAAGCTAAGACAATAATCTTGTAACAATAATGAATACACTATACTCGAAAGGAGCAGTCTACACTGTAGCTCAGTGGACTGACACATTCCTGTTAAGATTGAAAGAAGAAACCCTGTATTCACCAGTCATATAACCTATATATTTTCAAATTTAATTGGTTAAACTAAACACACACATACATTTTTCTGTCTTCCTTCATCCATATTAACTCTTTAAATAAAAAGTATAATGTTTACTACATTTAACGTAAATCATTTTCACAACAATGAGTCAACATTGCCTCATGAGGCAAAATCTTGAAACAGAAATTTCCTTGTTGCAATATAAATTAAATTAATTTTAAATAAAAAAAACAAATTTAATTATATTTATGTATTACACTCTATGATATGTTGTATTGAGCACTTTTTAAAAAAAGTAAATCCTGGAGAACTCGGATTTCTAAAATGTTGGTTCTCTTCACCTGGATATATATATATATATATATATATATATATATATATATATATATATATATATAACTGTTCAGGTTCAAACTGACTTCAAACTTTTGTTTCACACCGGATAAGAGCCGTCTAGACTTTAACTCAATGAGCTGTCACTTTCCCGTTAAGCTTGAAAGTAGAAACCCTGTATTCCACAAACATATAACCTATATTATAAAATTTAAAAGCCGATCTTCATTCTGATTAGTTAAATTAAAAAAGGAAATAAAAATCTAAATTCCTTGTCTTCCATTCTCTATATAAACTCTTTAAATAACAAGCGTGTTGTTTTCTAGATTCAAACTTTCATAACAATGAGTCAACATTGGCTGATGACGAGATAAAATCTCAAGACAGAAATTTCCGTGTCGCAATGTAATATGAATAAAAACAAATTTAATTATATATATATATATATATATATATATATATATATATATATATATATATACTAATGGCTGGTAGTATACATATATATATATTTTTTTTTTTAATCATGTCACCCCAAGCAAGGCATTCCACTGCCACTATAGCGCAGGGGATTACACAGGGGGATAGACGAGTTAGGATGTACATAGGGGGAGAGTTGGGGAGAATGGGAGGGTTATTGTGTTAGGAGGTGTCTATTAACCTTACATTTAAACTGCTGGAGGTTATAGCCGTCGGGGAAGCAAGCATGCGGAACAGAATTCCACGGGCGGGAAGTGCGAGAAAAGAAGCTGTTGGAGTAGAAATTGCGGTTACATTTTATTGGTTTCACTGTAAAAGGGTGGGACCTAGTTGCCAAACTAGTATCTCGTGCGAACTCACACCTAGGGGGCACCAGTGATTTAAGTTCGTCAGAGCAGAAGCCATGAAAGTATTTATAGAAGAGGCACAAGGAAGCCACGTCACGCCGGTGAGAGAGTGACTGCAGGCGGTCAGCTTAGTCGGTATCAATCACATTACAGATTCTTCGCTGTATTTTGTCAAGAAGCCCGAGGAGAATAGCAGGGGCATCCGACTAGATGTGGTAACAGTATTCAAAACACGGGCGGATGGTAGATTTGTATAGGTGCAGGATAGTTTCAGGCGGAAAGAATTTCCGGGCCCTGCACAGAGAGCCAACTTTCATGGCAGCGGATTTAGCAATGGATTCGACGTAGTCATTCCACTTGAGATCTGCTGAGAGTGTCAGGCCAAGCAGGCGTAGTGTTTTACTCTCTGGGAGGCATGCCTGTTCCATGCTAATGGGAGGGAGGTGCGGTCGTCTGTGGTGGTTAATTGACAGCAGCTTCGTTTTGGAAGAATTGAATTTTACGAGCCATTTCCTACCCCAATCCACCACAGATTGGAGGTCCTTTTCAAGCTCAGCCGCGAGGTTCGCCTTATCGTCAACATCAGATTTTTGATCGAGGTGAGCGTATACTGTGGTATCGTCGTACATGCCTACTTGTGATCTTATGGCATCGGGGAGATCATTGATGTAGATTAGAAAGAGCGTAGGACCTAGGATAGAGCCTTGGGGGACACCCGCGTTTGTAGGGTAGTTTTGGGAGGCATGTCCATTTAAACCACATTCAGTGTGCGGTTGGAGAGGAATGACTGGATTAAGTCCAATAAAAGTCCGGTAATACCATATCTTCGCAGTTTCTGTAGAAGGCCGTCATGCAATACTTTGTCGAATATATATACTACCAGCCATTAGGTCACCCTAGGTTTTTAAAAAAATGACGTATTTCATACTATTTTTTAGTATTTATTGCCAAGTGAATAATTGTAAATGAAAATAGAATGATTCTTTTGTTAATACTGCACAATAATATATGCATCAAACCGATTTATAAATATTTAATAATTACCTACATTGATGTTTCATCAATTAAAGAATGAAGAAAATGTGATATTTCAACAATAACACTGATGTAACAAAATACAAAACCACTTTCATAATGACTTATAAAAACTTATCTGTTGGACAATTTATGTACAAGCATTGATTATAAACACGAAAATTTCTTAAATATTGCAAAAAAAAAACCACACACACACAAAACCCTTAAGTGAGAATTTTTGTTAGTTTTTAGCTATACTTGTATTAAAAAAATATATAATTACATATTTTAAATATATTTAAAATATATACTTTATACAGACTTCAAATATATACTTATATTAAAAAAATAAAAGTAATACAAATAAAACCTTCAAGAGTCATTTTTGTTGCGTTTTAACTATTCTTATGTAAATAGAAAATTGCTGCCCAAATACAACAAATCGCTTTTTATTTTTTGTTTTTTCTCTCTCTGTCAGTTCTCTCTTTCTTTCTCTCTCTCTCTCTCTCTCTCGTACACACACACGCACCCCCCCACACACATATATATATGTATGTATGTATTTACACCTTTTCTTTTTTCTTTTCATAGGCAATCGTTGTTTGGCTATCTCAAACGGATGCTCCCAAAAGACAAAACATTGACAAATTAGTCATGTGTTACTTCTGTAGCTGTCGGTAGATCAAAATAAGTTTCTTTCGATTTGACAATGACTACTCAATTTCTACAATGATCGATGAATGCCAAATTTACGTTCCTGTCTGTTGGGTTTTGTATTTTGAATTGAAGAAAAAAAGTCCTGGTGACGGTCCTCGTTCCCGTGAGAGTGTAGCACAGTCTGATTCGTTGGGGCGAAAATTTGTCTCCACGAGCAAAGGGCTCTCTTAAGAACACACACACACACACACACACACACACACACACACACACACACACACACACACACACACACACACACACACACCTCAACACTATGTATATAAATTAAGATCGTTCATTCAGCAATGAATTAGAACCCTCTCAGCTATTGGGCGTCTATAATGATAATATACACACTAAAATGTCTGTCTGCTTTTGCCGAGCGCTCGTAGCTCAAAGGTGGAGTTGCTGACTGGCGCCATTTCGGTCGGGTTTCGGTCCTGGGTAAAAAGTAATCGGCTGTCTAACCGTACAGATGAGCTCTGGTGCAGCGAGGCGGATCTGTCTGCGGATGACTATATATATATATATATATATATATATATATATATATATATATATTATGAAAATGTTTGGCGCCAAGATTGTTGTTTCTTCAGTAGTTTTACTGATAGAAGGTATTTTGGCAAGTAGATTTTTTTATCGTAAAGATCCAATGAATGTCGCGTGAGAAAAAAAATCAGCTTTAAGTACGACTTAAATATACCATGGAGAGAAATTGTGAGCAATGAGAAAGTCTTAAGGAGAATAAGAACAGCAAGGAAACTTATACTTACAATTAGGAAGAGATAATGGAAATTTTTGGGACTCATTAAGGAAAGAGGGCTTAGAGAATTTAACACTTATATTACATAGCAACGAAAAATTGGGAACAACAAAAATTCTTTTTAACAGATCAGACCGACCGTAAAATTTAATTACAGGCAGAAAAAGCAGGAAGTTATGGAGATCTGTGAACGCATACGCCCTGAAATGACATTGCACAAAGAATGAGCGAAAAAACATTTTGAGCAGATCTGGAAGAAAGCAGTTTTCAAAAAAATTAAAATTACATTCGTTTGTGGTCTGTGGGGTGACAACGAATAATAATAATAATAATAATAATAATAATAATAATAATAATAATAATAATAATAACAACTTGAACAGATGAACCAATGCTGGCAAGACAAACCTCTGCATAGCCAATATCCAGAACGTGCCAATAAATCCAATGCTGATAAAGTTAATACTCATCGATGGTTACGTGCATCTGGATTAAAGTCTGAGACTAGAGACTTATTCTTGCATCGCAAGACCAAAGTCTTTTCACTAGGAACTTGCAGGCAAATGTTATACATAATAATGTAGATCCAAAATACAGGTTCTATGATAAACACTAAGAAACAATAGACCATCTATACTCAAGATGTTCTGTACTTGCCCCAAATGAATATAAAAATCGTCACGATAGAGTGGGGCAATATTTACATTGGACAATGTGCAAACACTATGGAAAATATGTAAGCAATCACTGGTATAAACATCACCCAGCACCGGTTACAGAAATAGAAGATGTCACCGTTATATGGGATTACGCCATCTACACAGACAGAACAATTGAAGCAAATAGGCCGTACATTATTGTTAAAAACCAGAAAGAATAAACTTGCCTATTAATTGATATGGCTTGTCCAGCGGATTGTAACATAGCAACCAAGGAATTCGAAAAACTGTCAAAATATAAAGACCCGGAAATTGAAATAGAAAAAAATGTGGAAATTGAAAGCAAGAGTCGTGCCAGTGATAGTAGGTGCACTTGGAATGAAAAAACAAAAATGGAACAAATCAACACATTGAAAGAATCCCTGGAAACCCCAGCTTAAGAAATATACAAAAAATTGTCTTATTAAGTACAGCCCACACACTAAGGAGAACTGTGTCTATGTAACGCTAGGGATGATAGGGGAGATAGAAAAAACATGAAATGGAGCCATAGCAACACGCCACGACCTGCCTTAGGTCTTCCGGCAGACTTGGTAGGTAGTGCGACCGTAGCAGATATCGAAATATGATGAAAAATGACAATATAATAATAATAATGAGTTGTGCGCCTGACATCAGCATCACTTACTGCTACTAATATATACTAAAACATATAATAAATTATTATACTAATAATACTAGCATCTCTATTTTTACTGTTAGCTCAAGTTCTTCTACTATGTTCCCTGTCGCTTCAGTACGTTGACGATCAAGACATTCTCCAATTTTCTATCCTTCGTAACTCTTAATAATTTGTGTCCTTGTCCCGTCATTCATTTAGTCAAGTTCACTTGGTAGGTTATGCGTTGTTTTCCTGTCATTTGTGCTTTCAATCTGTCATGTGAATATCACATTTTCTAAGTCCACTATTCTCATTAAGTGCCCTAGAAATTTCAACTGTCTCTTTCTGATGTTAAGTATAAGTATCCTTGTTTCCATTTTTTTTCATCTAAAACTTAGTCATTGCTCACGTGTTCGTTTTGTGGGATCCTCAGCATCCTTTTCTAGAAACATATTTCTGTTGAGTCAAGATTTTTTTCATCTTTTGGGAGATTGTCTATCATTCCCTGCCATAACAGTTCCTTAATGTTTACCATTAATTTTTAGGAAATATTAAAACCATTGCTTTCCTGAACTGGATGTGGATGTGCGTTGGGGTGTCATGGATAATGTAACTAAATATGTTAAGTGTTCTGAAATCGGCTCGGAAAAAGAAGTCAGAGAGCCGAGTTCGAATTCCAGTCGAATTCATTTAATTCACTTACGCACTTCCCTTGGGAAATGTTTTAACCCATCTCCTCTCCCTCAAGCTATAGGTTGAATAGCGGGAAAATTTTCTGTCTAGTCATTCACGAGACATGATCGTTCAAACGTGTATCAGGTATGGCAGTTCACTGACTGACTGAGTTTCCTAAAAAGATTTCGTTTTAAAATAATTTTCGTTTAAAAAAATCTTTAGTTCATTAAATTTGTGGGCTATTAATCTTAATGATTAATAATGATTAATAGATTTAATATCATCATCATAATTATCATCATTTCAACAAACAGAAGCACGAACACAAACCTCACTACTGCTGCTACTACTACTGATAAAAATTTGAACATAGCTCTCCTCACTTCTAATATTAATGGCAAATTATAACCCTTTGCTTCCAAATGAAACGGTATGAGTTTAATTAATTAAGTTTAATTATCTGAGCATCCATAGGAAGCAATGTATCCAAACAAGGTAAATGTCTTTATCCGAGTTTCAGACATAATATTGCAATTAATCGCATTGAGTGTTTCTCTCTGAATCTCCAGATGAATGCAACATGCTAAGTGTTCATATCTGGATGTCCAGATGAAAATAATTAATCATGGTAACTTTTCTCATATGGGGACTCAAAATGAAACAATGTAATTAAACACGTCAAATGTTCTCATCTAAGCCTCCTGTTGAAACGATGTAATTAAACATGGTAAGTGTTCTCATATGGTCATCTAGATTACACGATATGATTAAACACGATAAATGTACTTATCTGAGGCTCCAGATGAAACGATGTAATTAATCACGGGAAGTGTTTATATATGAACTTTCAGATGGAACAATATAACTAACCTCGGTGCATGTACTCATGCGAGTCTTCACATGAAACGGTATGTCTTATCTGAACCTCCTAATGAAACAATGTAATTATACATATCAATAGCAGTATAGCCCGGCGTTGTAATGAAAGCTTTAAAACTAATCCATGGTCCTGGAGCTCAGACTCTTTGGACGTTGGCACAAAGGCTAAAAAGTAAGTTGTTTCCAGTTAAGCGAAACCGTAGACTGAAAGAAAAATAAATGGATGTAAGTCAAATTTTGATTTCCTGGTATCGATATCAAATAAGTTTTTTTCGTCGTAAACTGAATTTTGAAGGCTAAATAAGTCCTCTGAGTAAATGGTACCATAGCTGAGACTAAGAACTACAGTTATACCTACTTAGAGCCAAACCCGAAGTCAAAACTAAAATAAAAGGGCCGAAAAATATACAGACATACAGACAGATAAACAGACACAAACAAAAACATCTTGCCTTATATATATATATATATATATATATATATATATATATATATATATATATATATATATATATTATCAATTTTTTGTACTATTGTAAGAACTGCAACCTTGAAACTTCTGAATATCGTTTCTTATGTCTTTGTCTATGAGTGTACCAAATTTGATTAAAATCTGACCCCTCCTTCTATAACCCGATTTTTTTTATTATCTATTTTCGATATTTATCGGGGGTACCTCGACACAAAACCTAGCTAAGAACACTCGCAGACGCTTATAGTACAACTATAAATTTTCAAAAAAATCGGTTCAGCCGTTTCGGAGTCTATAGGTAACGGATACACACACACACACACACACACACACACACACACACACACACACACAGACACACACACGTACACACACGCACAGAGACAACGTTCCATTTATAAATAAGTTTAGATTTAGATATGAACCTCCAGATCATCATCTATCGCTTTCTCTGCATCTTGCAGACAGTGCATCAACATATCTTCCTCCATAAGGATCGAAAGAGAACAGCTAAGTAAAGTTAGTTGATGGAAAATCCGGTCCACAAGTGAATATTGTCTAGCCAGTGTTTTGGTGGTTGACCTCTGTTTCTTTTGCTTACTGTCTTTCTCTCGACGCATATCTTATTGACGCCACAGGTTGATTTCTTGATGTTTAAGTACTTTCGATTTGACATTTGACGTGATTGACCCAAGCGTGGTTGTGTTCAATAGTTCCTTGATGGTGATGTGATCCCTGAGGCGTTTATTTATCATCCATCTTATGATATGATTTAGAAAGGTTGATAATCTTTGCAAAGCCCTTACTGTCCAGTTCATACATTCCAGTTCATAAAGTACAGCAGGTAGGATGTATGCTTACGACATATCACGTTGAATACACCGGTTCTCGTGCGATCACCGAAGTCAAGCAACGTGAGCCTGGTTAGTACTTAGATGGGTGACCGCTTGGGAATACCAGGCGCGGTAAGCGTTCAGTGACGGATGTGCGTTGTGGTGGTGTATATGTCGCCTTGGAAAGAGAAATCGATGAGACGAGTTCGAATTCCAGTTGAGTACTCTGCATTTACTTAAGCACTGGTAAGGTATTAATCCGTCACTTCCCTCCAGTTATGGGTTAAATAACAGGATGGGGCCTGGAGGAAATCCATCCAGTGTTGGTGTCACAATAAAAGCATCCTTGGTAGCCCTGGCGAAACATCAAGTATTCAGCTATTTGACAAGATTATGAATTTCGCTATAAACAGCGCCAGGGTTCCAAATGCAAAGGGTATACTAGACGGGTGTAGTGAGTTTTATCTCGGCCGAGGCCGCAGGACGACGACGATGTATGTGTTACTGATCTTGGTTTTCAGATCCTAAGATACACGTCTGGATGTCAATGCATCTTTGTTTTTGTTGAAAGCCACCCAAGCAAGTGAATGAGATGTTGTACTGTAGCTAAAACATTGTTTGATGACAGCTTGTGGTCAACATATAAAACTCGTGTTACTTAAAGATGTGTATTGGTAGTTGCTGTAGTGTCAGTGAAAGTTATTTTTTAATCGTTTCACCTCAAGCAAGGCGGTACCACCACTGCTGTGCAGGGGGCTATATAATAGTAAAAGTTTAGACAAGAGGAGATTGAAGAGAAAGACGGACTAGTTACAGGGGGTGTCAGAGAAAGCGCAAGAGAAGGATGGAAACACAGGTGTGAAGACAGTTGCGATGATAGAGAGAAAGGAAAACAATATATACGGGGTGATGTAGAAAGGACTGGAGTCAATTGGATAAGAGATGGGTATGGACATTGCATTTAAATTCTCGGAGGTTGTGTGGTTACACGAGTAAATTCTAGTTGTGGGGGGGGGGGGCACCAGTGACTGAAGTTCGTCGGAGCAGAAGCCATGAATATATTTTGTAGAATAGACAGAGGGAAGCCACATCCCAACGGTGAGAAAGGGGCTTGAGTCGTGCTGCCAAATCAGGACCTGTCATGTTACAGATTCTTCTTTGGAGCCCGTCGAGAACACTGAGATGAACAGCAGTGCGACTGACCATACATGGCGGCAGTATTCTATGCACGGATGGATGGTTGATTTGTATATGTTCAAGATGGATTCATGCGTAAAAAACTTCCCGTCCCGACACAGTGACCCAGCATTCCTAGCAGTATATGAAGCTATTGACTCAATGTAATGATTCCACTTGAGGTCGGAAGATAGGGTAAGGCTGAGGAGGCGTTATATATTGCTCTGAGTATGTTGAAGTATTTCTTGTTGATTGATGTTTTGCTCATGAACTCCCACAGGCTTGATAGCTTGATGCTATTAAATGCCTTGGTGAAATTAATGAAGGCGATATGAACAGCGTTGTTGAATTCTCAATGATTAGTTCGATTGCTATTATTTGTTCACTGGTGCTTCTTCTCGGCTTGTATGCAGCTTGTTTATCAGTGGATGGGGCATATAGACCTGACTTCACCCGTGCTGCTATGATACACTTGAACAATTGGTAGACATGACTGAGTAGATTGATGGGTCGATATTTCTTGAATTCAATACTGCAACCTTTTTTTGTAAAGTATGACAATTCTTTCTTAAGCATCTTTGGGCATTTTTCTGCTGTGATAATGCGAAAAATTGAAAAGGTGTTGATATGATTTGGCCAGCTTTGAGATACTCAGAGTATACGTTGTATAATCTGATATTATAGCATGCTGTACTTAACTGAACATGATGGCTGGAATTTCCTCTGAAGCTGAATCTAAACTTATTTATAAATGGAACTTTGTCTGTGTGTGTGTGTGTATATTTGTGTGTGTGTATGTGTGTGTGTGTGTCCGTTACCTATAGACTCCCAAAAGACTGAACCGATTTTCTTGAAAAATTACACAGTTGTACTATAAGCGTCTGCTAGTCTTCTTAGCTAGGTTTTGTGTCGAGTTACTCCCGATAAATATCGAAAATCGATAATAAAAAAAATCTGGTTATAGAAGGAGGGGTCAGATTTTAATCAAATTGGATGCACTCATAGACAAAGACATATGAAACGATATTCAGAAGTTTCAAGGTTGCAGTTCTTACAACAGTGCAGAAAATCGATAATATATATATATATATATAAGGCAAGATGTTTGTGTGTGTGTGTGTGTGTCAGTTTATCTGTCTGTATGTCCTTTATACAAATCCACAATTTTTATCCGATTCTCACCAAACTTCACACAAATATTCTTTAGTCGGAGTCTGAGCTCCAGGACCTTGGATTAGTTTTAAAAGCTTTCATTACATCCGAGCAACGCCGGGCTATATTGCTAGTCATCAACAGTTGCAGTTCCTGGATTGTTTGAAACAAGTTCTTATAGAATTCAGTCCAACACTCAAGGAAATGTTTTTTGTCAGTGAGGATGTTGTTCTTTGAATGCATGATACTCCTAATGAGATTTCTTGGTTTTACAATTAATTTCTTCAGAACTGTGTGCTATAACCTGTGAGGTGACAGGCTATTCAGTTCCTCAATATCGATGGACTTTTCTTTCGCTTTGTCAGCTTTGACAAGTTTCTTTCATTCTGCTTTTGCTGTTCTATTAAAACCTTGAACAAATTCTTGCTGTTTTCCAACAAATGACGTTCCCAGGACTCTGTGTGTGTAGATTCAGATGGTAAGGCATTTATAAGGTAGTATTATAAGTAAGCTTAAAATTCAATGTATATCATTTCTCGTTTTTCATGGCGTTAAACATGTCGGAATTCGTACCAAAGAAAATATATTTGCAGGGAATTTTACTGCACTACTTTATTCAAAAGAAATCTGCATCTGAAGCACACAGAATTTTTGTTGAATCTTACAGCGACCATGCTCTGTTAACATGCAGGGATTAGTTTAGACGCTTTAAAAATAATGATTTTGATGTTGAAGATAAAGAACGCTCTATTTATCTGAACTTCTAGATGAGACGATGCAATTAAACATAGTAAATTATTTTTATCTGATCCCAAATAAAACAATGCAATTACTCAGGCTAAATACTCAAATATGACAATCCAGATGAAATAATCACGCTAAAAATACTAATGCTAAACCTCCAGATGAAACTATGCAATAAACGACGGTAAGTTTTCTCATTTTAAACCTCAGATGAATCAATATAAACAGTAAATATAAACAGTAAATATTCTTATCTAGCCTCCAAATGAAATGACGTAATTAATCATGGCATGTGTTCTCATCATAACCTCTAGATGAAACGATGCAATCAAACAAAGTAAACGTTTTGTATGACACTCGAGATGAAACCATGTACCTAAGCACTTGAAATCTTCTTTACAGATCCCAGAAGAAATGTAATTAATCACAATAAGGGCTCGAACCTAAACATCCAGATGAAACACGGTAAATGATCTTATTTGAACCTCTATATGAAGCAATGCAATTAATCACGCTAAATCTAAATCTACAGATGAAACGATGTAATTAATGACATATAATACTCTAATCTGAACCTTTAGATGAAAAGATGTAATTCATGACGTATAATACTCTAATCTATACCTGCAGATGAAAAGATGTAATTAATGACGTATAATAAGCTAATCTGAACTTTTAGATGAAAAGATGTTATTCATGACGGTAATTTTTCTCATCTTAACCCCAAAATGAACCATTATTATTAATCACAGTAAATATTCTTATTCAGATGAAATGATTAATCTTGGTATGTGTCATTATCTGAATCTGTAATTAAACACAGTAAATGTTCTTACAAAGCCTCTAAATGAATCGATTTAATCATTAACATTTTTTATCTGAACTTCCAGATGAAACGATGCAATTAATCAAGCTTAGTATTCTCATCTGACCATCCAGATGAAACAAAAAAATTACACTGATTCTCGCTCAAGCTTTAATCTAAACCTCCAGATGAAACGATGCAATTAATGATGGTAACTTTTCTCATCTTTGGCCAAAAATGAATCAATTTAGTTAATCTCAGTAAATATTCTCACCTAGTCTCTGAATGAAACGATGTAATTCATCACAGTATGTGTTGTTAACCGATCCTCCAGATGAAACGATGCAATTAATGATGGTAACTTTTCTCATCTTTGGCCAAAAATGAATCAATTTAGTTAATCTCAGTAAATATTCTCACCTAGTCTCTGAATGAAACGATGTAATTCATCACAGTATGTGTTGTTAACCGATCCTCCAGATGAAACTATGTAATTAATTATGCTAAAGGCTCCAATCTAAATCTCCAGTTTAAACTATGTAATGATTGACGGTTATTATTTTAATTGTAACTTAAATATGAAAAAATATAATTAATAATAGAAAAATGTTCTTATCTGTGCCTCCAAATAAAACGATTTGATTAATCTCGGTATGTATACTTATCTGAACATCCAAGATGTACATAATCATTGTCATTTTTCACATTTATGCCTCCAGATGAAAGGATATAATGAAACACGGTAAATCTTATCTGAATCTCCAAATAAAACGATAAAATTAATCACAGGAAATTTTCTTATTTGAAACTTCAGATGAATCGATGAAATTAATCACTGTAATTTTTTTCTCAAATGGATCTGCAGATAATGTGGTAAATGTTCTTATCTGTACTTCCAAATTTAAATTAACCATGGTAAGTCTTCTCTTTTGTACATCGGTAAGTGTTCTTAATCAACCAAAATTCAAATAGAAATTGCGATGCAAGAATTTGTACTTACTAAAAATACCTTTTTTTATCGGAGCATTTTAGATATTTTTACATTATTTCATTACAATCTGTTTTGTATAGCGTGTTACCTGAGCCCTTAGAGGAAATGGCGCAAATTCTACCAGAATACTATACCCATAAAAAGGTATTCAGTCAACCACAATCTGACGTAAGAAATATACTTTCTCTACAGCTATGTAACTGATGTTTATACTCAAAACAATATAGACTTATGTTAACATAACATTAAAACAGCACATAACATTGAAGTTAAGCAACGTCGAGCTTGGTTAGTACCTAAATGCTTTACCGCTTGTAGAGGCACATCCCTTGTTCCCTGTTCAGGATGTGGCTTCCGGCTTTCTCTTTTCCAATCTTTTCACTTTTCTTTTTTTTCTTTTTCATTTTTTTTCTCAATTGGAGTAGATAGACTAAACTATCGCCCGGTTCACACTCCACACACGTCTATTGTACAGGTGTAGAGGCTCATCCCTTGTTCCCTGTTCAGGTTGTGGTTTCCGGCTTTCACTTTTCCAATCTTTTCACTCTTACGTAGCCCCCTGCACATCAGTGCCGTTACCGCCTTGCTCGGGGTGATATGATTAAAAAAAAAATACCAGCTGCTGTAAGCTTGCATGCTCGGTCCATGATATCCGCAGTATATTTCTGTAGAACCACATTTCGGCTGCTTCAAAGTTTTCCTTCATCTTCGAAGATATTGTCCAACATTCACTGCCATATTGAAGAACCGACATTACGTAGCAGTCCAGTAGACTCCACTTTCTTTCTAGTGAAATTGTCCTGTTTCTTAATACTTTACTCAAATTCTGAAAATGCTTCAGTCAGTCAAAAGTGAAACACGCTTGAGCGATCATGTCTCGAAAGAGACATGACTGACTGGGCAGAAGATTATCCCGCAGTAGGTTGCCATTGCTTTCTACGGTAGATTGGTTGCCAGCCAAGGCTATAGAACCCAATCTGTCCTGTTATTTAACCCATAAATCGAAGGAAGAGACGGATTAATACCTTTCCGAAGGGTATTTGAGCGTAAGTGAATACAGTGGATTCAACTGGAATTTGTCGTTCCGAGCCGATATCCACTGCACCACAACGCACATCCTGGAAATGCTTACATTGCTTAAAAAAATCTTTACATGCCTTTGTTGTCTGCTTGGGTTTCTAGCTGATTCAGTTTTATTTTACTTCATCGTTACCTCTTTTCGTTCTCCTTTATTTTTAACCATCTACAATTCCATGACACACATCACAATCACAAATCATTTTTCTATACACTTTTTACCTCGATATCCAAATCATTCACTCAGTCATCAGTTTAAATTACGTATTTACAATGCCAAGAACATTTTCTGCCGATTAGGTCATCGTTGCTAGATTCATTATTAAAATCGTAACAATTACTATCGCTATTGTTTGATCGATGATAATCGTTATTAATCTCAACACACAACTATTACTGAGCCAAATACTCCACTGTAATCTTCATACCCACAAATTCCATACATTATTATTATTATTATTATTTTTTTTTAATCATATCACCCCGAGCAAGGCGGTAACGCCACTGATGTGCAGGGGGCTACATAAGAGTGAGAAGATTAGAAAAGAGAAAAACAGGAAACCGCATCCTAAACAGGAAACAAGGGATGAGCCTCTTCACCTGTTCAATAGACGTGGGTGGAGTGTGAACCGGGCGATAGTTTAGTCTATCTACTCCAATTGAAAAAACAGTGAGAAGATTAGAAAAGAAAAACCGGAAACTGCATCCTAAACAGGAAACAAGGGATAAGCCTCTTCACCTGTTCAACAGACGTGGGTGGAGTGTGAACCAGGCGATAGTTTAGTCTATCTACTCCAATTGAAAAAAAAAACAAACAAAAAAACAAAAAAAAATTAACAGTAAGATTAGAAAGGAGAAAAACCGGAAACCGCATCCCAAACAGGAAACAAGGGATGAGCCTCTTCACCTGTTCAATAGACGTGGGTGGAGTGTGAACCGGGCGATAGTTTAGTCTATCTACTCCAATTGAAAAAACAGTGAGAAGATTAGAAAAGAAAAACCGGAAACTGCATCCTAAACAGGAAACAAGGGATAAGCCTCTTCACCTGTTCAATAGACGTGGGTGGAGTGTGAACCGGGTGATAGTTTAGTCTATCTACTCCAATTGAAAAAACAGTGAGAAGATTAGAAAAGAAAAACCGGAAACTGCATCCTAAACAGGAAACAAGGGATAAGCCTCTTCACCTGTTTCTATTATTGTTGTTGTTGTTGTTTCTGTTGTTGTTGTTGTTGTTGTGTTTTGACTTTGCCTTCGGTCATGAGACTTGTCACCAAATATCAACCAGAGACTTCAAGACACAGGTGTTTTACATTAGTAGATGCAAACAAATATAGTTCTTGCAATCAGAGAGAACATATGAAGATTAAGCTACACCAATAGTATGAAGTAGTCATGAATATGATAAAAAACAATATTAATAGGTAATTAAATTTATTGTCTTTCGATGGCACATTCTACTGATTTCTGTTTTGAGGTCCTTCTATTTAATCCGTTTCCCAAAAGGTTTACAAAGATGTCTTTGTCAGCTAGGACAATAATAATAATAATAATAATAATAATAATAATAATTGAAAAAGAAAAAAATGTGGAAATTGAAAACAAGAGTCGTACCAGTGATAGTAGGTGCACTTGGAATGATAAAAAATGGAACAAAACAACACATTGAAAGAATCCCTGGAAACCCCAGCTTAAGAGATATACAAAAAATTGTCTTATTAAGTACAGCCCACGCACTAAGGAGAACTTTGTCTATGTAACGCTAGGGATGATGGGGAAGATAGAAAAAACATGAAATGGAGCCATAGCAACACGCTACGACCTGCCTTAGTTCTTCCCGCAGATTGGTAGGTAGTGCGACCATAGCAGAAATAAAATATGATGAAAAATAATAATAATAATAACAGAAGTGTATCTTTGTGTCTCTTTTTTCTGATTTTAAATATAATTGTTCTTTTTACTATAATTTTATATACAAATGCATCCCTACTTACTCCGGAATTCTCATTGTCCATATATATATATCTTCTACATGTCTGTTGCCTTCAATTTCCTCTTTATTTGTAGGGAGATTGTCCAGCATTCATTCTTCGTTTCTAATGAAATTTTCCTGTTTCTTAATACATTGCTTAACTTTTTAAAGGCAGCTTTTGCTAATTAAAAACTCCTTCGAAATTCGGTGCCATATTTTCCATTTTCTGTTATAACACAAGATCTTTTTTCATCATCACATTCACTAAAGTAATCTGCCTCATTTTTGTTGTTATTACCTCTGTTCTAGACATCGTTATCGTCAATGGTTAGTACCATTCTCACTATTCCATTCCAGTACCATTCTAACCAGTACTATTCTGAACATTTCTTATACAATTATCACCATGTAAATACATCAAATGTTATTCTCATCTCAGCCAGCAATATTCTCACAATTTATATTACCATTCTAATTATTTTGGACAATCCTCACATCTGTCATACATTCATACTTCAACCAGTACCATTCTCATGATTACCAGTACTACCAGAGCCATTGCTATTAAAATTGTAACCATTGCTTGTACAATTGTTACCAGTGTCTATACAATTCTTACCAATGCCAGTACAATTTAAATAATTGCTTGGACCATTCATTCGACTTTCGGTACCATTTGCATAAACAATGATAAGAATCGTACTGGCAATGGTTAGAAAGGTACCTGCACTGATTTGTAATGTGGAAAGAATTTAATAAACAACGATAAAAATGGTACTTTACAAATCAGTGCAAGTACCTTTGTAAACATTGCCAGTACCATTCTTATCATTGTTTATTAAGTTCTTTCCACATTACAAATCAGTGCAGGTACATTTCTAACACTTGCTAGTTTATTCATTTATTTCTTTCCACAGTACATTGCAAATCAGGAACCTTTATAACCATTGCCAGTATCATTCATATCATTGTTTATTAAATTTTTTCCACAGTACATTACAAATCAGTGCACGTACCTTTCTACCCATTCCCACTACCATTTATATCATTATTTATTGAATTCTTTTCACAGTACATTTCAAATCAGTGCAGGTACCTTTCTAACCATTGCCAGTACCATTCTTATAATTGTTTATTAAATTCTTTCCACAGTACATTTCAAATCAGTGCAGGTACCTTTCTAACCATTGCCAGTACCATTCTTGTCATTGTTTATTACATTCTTTCCACAGTACATTTCAAATCAGTGCAGGTACCTTACTAACCATTGCCAGTACCATTCTTGTCATTGTTTGTAAAATTCTTTCCACAGTACATTTCAAATCAGTGCAGGTACCTTTCTAACCATTGCCAGTACCATTCTTATAATTGTTTATTACATTCTTTCCACAGTACATTTCAAATCAGTGCAGGTACCTTACTAACCATTGCCAGTACCATTCATATCATTGTTTATTAAATTTTTTCCACATTACAAATCAGTGCACGTATCTTTCTACCCATTCCCACTATCATTTTTATCATTATTTATTGAATTCTTTCCTCAGTACATTACAAATGAGTGCAGGTACCTTTCTAACCATTGCCAGTACACTCCTTATCATTGTTTATTAAATTTTTTCCACATTACAAACCAGTGCAGGTAACTTTCTAAAAAGTGACAGTATCATTCTTATCATTGTTTATTAAATACTTTGCACATTACGAATCAGTGCAGGTACCTTTTTAACCATTGCCAGTACCATTCTTATTATTGTTTATTAAATTATTTCTACAGTACATTTCAAATCAGTGCAGGTACCTTTCTAACCATTGCCAGTACCGTTCTTATCATTGTTTATTAAATTCTTTCCATGGTACATTTCATATCAGTGCAGGTACCTTTCTTACCATTGCCAGTACCATTCTTATAATTGTTTATTAAATTCTTTCCACAGTACATTTCAAATCAGTGCAGGTACCTTTCTAACCATTGCCAGTACCATTCTTATAATTGTTTATTAAATTCTTTCCACAGTACATTTCAAATCAGTGCAGGTACCTTTCTAACCATTGCCAGTACCATTCTTATAATTGTTTATTAAATTCTTTCCACAGTACATTTCAAATCAGTGCAGGTACCTTTCTAACCATTGCCAGTACCATTCTTGTCATTGTTTATTACATTCTTTCCACAGTACATTTCAAATCAGTGCAGGTACCTTACTAACCATTGCCAGTACCATTCTTGTCATTGTTTGTAAAATTCTTTCCACAGTACATTTCAAATCAGTGCAGGTACCTTTCTAACCATTGCCAGTACCATTCTTATAATTGTTTATTAAATTCTTTCCACAGTACATTTCAAATCAGTGCAGGTACCTTTCTAACCATTGCCAGTACCATTCTTGTCATTGTTTATTACATTCTTTCCACAGTACATTTCAAATCAGTGCAGGTACCTTACTAACCATTGCCAGTACCATTCTTGTCATTGTTTGTAAAATTCTTTCCACAGTACATTTCAAATCAATGCAGGTACCTTACTAACCATTGCCAGTACCATTCTTGTCATTGTTTGTAAAATTCTTTCCACAGTACATTTCAATTCAGAGCAGGTACCTTACTAACCATTGCCAGTACCATTCTTATCATTGTTTATTAAATTCTTTCCACAGTACATTACAAATCAGTTCAGGTACCTTTGTAACCATTGCCAGTACCGTTTTTATTACATTCACTACCATTCTCATTATTATATATATATATTTTAATCATTTCACCCTAAACAACGTAGTTTTACTGCCACTGTTGCGCAGGGGGTTACATAGAGGAATGTGATGAGAAGGAATGGCTAGTTATAAATGTGTCAGGAGGAGGGTAATAGACGGATGAGAATACCGATTTAATGGTAGTGGATTGGATGAAGAAAAGAGCTTGAAAAAAATAAAGGATGCGAATTAGTGTTATAGGAGATGTCAATTGACATTTAAATTCTTGGAGATTGTAGCCGTCGGGTAAGCAAGTATATGGAAGGAAATTCCACAGGCGGGAAGTGCGAGAAAAGAAGCTGTTAGAGTAAAGATTGCGGTTACATTTTGTCGGTTTCACTGTAAAAAGTTTGAACCTTGTTGCTAGTATAGTAGATCGTGTAAATTCATATATAGGGGACACCAGTGAGCTAAGTTCATTGGAGCAGAAGCCGTGAAATTTTTTTTAGAAGAGGCACAGGGCATCCTCGTCACGCCGGTGGCCAGTACTATTCTAATCATTTTCGATAACATTCGCACAACTGCTATTATCCTTACTAACTTCTGCGTCTCTTTAGGATTAAGCGTATTAACAGAAGACGGAAAGTGCGACGAAAAGTTGAGCAAAGTATTAAGAAATAGAAAAAATGTTAGAAACAAAGAAAAGAGTACTGAAATACTACATAATATCAGTTTTCCTCTATGACAGTGAATGCTGGACAATCGCCTCTTAGGTGAAGAACAAACTTGAAGTAACAAAAATGTGGTTCTACAGAAAGGTGCTAAGGCTGCCATAGACTGAGCATGAGAACAATGATGAAGTTCTAGAGACAATAGCGTAAAAATGGAACTTAACATCAGGAAGAGACAGTTGAAATATCTAGGTCAATTAATGATGAAAGCGGGCTTAGAAAATTTGCTACTCAGATGGAATGCTGAAGGCAAAATATCAGAGAGAATCACATATAACTTAGTTTGAAATAATATTGTTGATGGAACAGTTAACGAGAGAAAAATATATAAAATTATTAAGAGTTATAAAGGACAGGAAACTGTGGAGAGTTATGACCGCCAAAGTTATGACACTAAATAAAAACTCTGCGTGCATTTCTGTTCTTATAAATATTTGCATTTCCATGACTACTATCACTATTGTTAGTAGCCACCACCTCGTGAATAGAATAACCTGGAATCATCTTTAATTCCAACCACCTTCGCGCCGCCTCACCACCACCACCACCAATACCATTCAGTCACTAGTGACAACATTATCACCATACTAATTATCACCATTCTGACTACAGCCACATCATTAAATTTTAGTCACCACCTCTACCATGATGACTGAAAGCACTTCCATCATTGTTATAATGGTTGTCTTTCTCGTGTATTAATTACTGTGGATATTGCCATCAAAATCATGACTACTTCAAGACATATGATCACAATTGTCAAGACCAATAGAACCAATATCGTCATCACTATCAGATTAACAATAATCATCATAGTAATTGCCAACAAAAACCAACACAACAAACCTATAACCATAAAAAAATAAAACAATGGTTGTTAACTCTGTTATTGTTCTGTTGTACACATTGAATATTCAGGCTGCAACCCTATAATCTTGCATTGAAAATAGCAAATACCTGCTAACATTGAATTTGAAAAAAGCATTTTCCGGCTGAATGAATTGGCTACTGGTGTGTGCCCGGCATTGATGGCTGGGGAAGAAGGAAAGAAAAGGAAATGACGACCCTCGGGGCCTCTCGCCATCTTCTCCCTCCCACCTCAGAAACAATTATGGGGCAATATGCGTTCGTGAGAATAAATGAAAGGTGGGCGGGGGTGTTTAACGGCCGGCAGCTGCAACAACACCCTTAGGCACACGTACATATATACTCTCCTTCACAGGCATACACATAAAACCTTATCCGAACAGATAAACTTATCTGAACATACATTAAAAAAAAAAAAATTAAATTTATACTTAGTTCAAAATAGCAAAGATAGGACGTCGATAACACGTGCCTATTCATAGACAAATATTTGTTTAAAGATGAGGTCTAATCAATTCATGAATCCATACAAATATAAAATTAATAAGTAGAGAATATATATATAATCATGAATTAATTGTACATTGCAACACGGACATTTCTATGTTTCGAGATAGATTCTCTTCATTTAAATATAAATCATTTGCACAACCAACATCCAACATTGCTTGATGAAGAGAATCTATCTCGAAACGTAGAAATGTCCGTGTCGCAATGTACAATTAATTCATAATTATATGATTATATTAAGCGCTATAATATTTATTATATGGAGCACTGTTTAAAAAAAATAAATGCGGGTTTTTTTACCTACTGTCCATGCATTAACTTTTATAAAGAGTGCTCGATACAACGTAGAGCGTTATATTGTACTAGTTGTTACAAGATTTTTTTTCAACTTTTTCACCCGATGAGAAACGCACACAGCAACTTCGAAACGCGAAAGTCTTTGTATAGTGATACTATAAATTTATAAACCATTGTAACAACCAGTACAATATATATATATATATATATATATATATATATATATATATATATATATATATATACAAGTTTGGTAAAAATAGCACCGACAAGGTCTGTTTGTTTAATTTTTTTTATTCTAGTTTTCCAATTTATTGATAAGGTGTTGAGTATTGTCGTCGAAGTTTTGGATAAACTGCCCAAAGTTTATATATTTTTTATTTTCAAGACCGATGTGTGTCTGTCGTGTCTGTGTGGTAGTTTGAATTCCTTTGTTTGCATCGTAAACGTCCAGCTTCCCAAAGAATATCAGGTTGCATAAAAAGGAATTGTATCTACCATACAAACACTACATCGTTCTTGATAATGACTGCAAAAGTCGAAAGTACTTGAACAAAAATAACGAAATATGAACAGTTTATCCACAACTTCGAGTATAATACTCAACTCCTTATTCGAAAATTGGAAAAATATCATAAAAAATAACAGACATATTTTGTCAGATCTTTTTAATCAAACTTGTTTGGATGAATACTAAAAATATAGTTTTAAGCTTTGCTATATGTATGGACAAAAGTGCTCAATATCAGAGAAAGAACGTGTGTAAATATAAAGGGGTGCACTGAGATCAACTCAAAGCGGCGAATCTCTGCTGGGTTTGGGTTTGACTATTTATATATGCTAGTCTTATTTTTCTTCTTCTCTATGTGCCATGTCGCTACAGGACGTAGGCGATCTTGGCGCGCTACATCTTCCAATTTTTTGTAGCTCTTAACAACTCTTCTGTTAACCCACACAATCCCAGCTCATTAATCCATCTACTCAAGTTAATCAAGTATGTAATGTATTGATTTCCCTTGTTTTTCCTTTCCTCTGTCCCCCCAGTTAGCATCTGTTTTTCTAAGCCCTCTTTCCTTAGTATATGTTCCAGAAACTTCAGCTGTTTTTTTTCGTGTCGATCCTCTCGAAATCCTCGTCGTTGCTCACTTGTTCTGTCTATAGTATCCCCAGCTTCTTACTGTAGAACCACATTTTGTTGCTTCAAATCTTTCCTTCATCTTTGTTCATTTGCAGCAATAATGAAGGACCGACAGCAGGGATTCATTATGGGCAATAAGGTCTATTGTGTTATGATGACGGTTATTATTTGGCCAGTAACGGTTATGTTTCAAATTATTCTAAAGACTATTGGGTAGAGATAACTGTGGATCCGAATGCGGTTATTTATAGGTAATATTGGTTGTTAATATTTTACTCGTTATTTATTGTTGATTACGTAATTTATTTTGGTGATCATTATTGTCACATATATTTATGTGTTCATGCGTTGAATCAGGAAACAAATTGTCGCTACTTTATGTTCACCTCACTTTCTACTTATATATATATATTTAGTGCATCGAGGCAGCAGATAATTATCTAAAAATATATATTGTTAAATATAACAGACAATGAATGTCTATTTTGTTTAATCATGAGCCGTTCTAAACATTGTATTTTGGCTTTAATTTCAGGTGAAAATAAAGACAAAAATTGTCCAACATTTGGTTATTGTTGTTTTATTATTATGCTGGTTCTAAGCTTTCGGCTCACATGAGCCATCTTCAGAGAGTTTACAGGGACGTTAAAGACATCCACCATCAAAGATATTATCTTGTGTTGACATAAAACATCGCGATGCAACGATAACAGTCACCGAATAGCAGATGTAGTTCGTAAATTTGTAATGCGGTTTTATGACGTCACTCTGCGTGAGAGACCAAAATGTCTAAATGCCATGTGATGTGTTTAGATTGGAATTTGATTTTGTTAAGTGTGGGTTGTGTTGATTTAATGTAGATGGCCTCCAATATATGAAGGTTATTTTTACTGTGTTTATGTGTGAGTATTATTGTGTTATCGACTAAAATCTATCTAATATTACCTACATGGCTATGTTTTTCTAAAAAATGTTGCTTAATTGAACTATGATCAGAAAGGTGGCAGGTAAGTCTACAGAAGAGCGTGGTTGTAGTAAAAACAAAATATATGTTGTGGGTTTATTATTAGTACCAGAGATACAATCTCTGAACGGGCATATATATATATATATATATATATATATATATATAGATATATATATATGTATGTATATATATATATGTATATATATATATATATATATATATTTGTGTGTCTGTGTGTGTGTGAGGGAGAGTGAGAGTTTTTGTGTGTGTGTGTGTGCGCGTGTTTGTACATAATGTTGACATAGGAATCAATATTACATTGTGTTACTTTTACACCAGAATATGAACTTTACACTAACTATGCAAGTCCCAGGTCATGAATGTTACGATTGCTATAATCACACTGTCTCTTCCTCTCAAATAGAGCAAATTATTATAAATAATTTCACCGCAAACAAGGCAATAATACCACTAAGACGCAAGAGTTTACTCAGAGTGAAAGAAAGTGAAAATACTTCAGCGAAGAGAAAGGACAATAAAAGAACAGGTTTCAGGAAGACAGAAGACAGCTATTGACTTAGTATTGAAATTGTTGAAGATTGTAGGTAGCAGGGAATCAAGAAACTGGAAGAGAGTTCTACATTAATTATTGGGACAAATGGTTGCAGCTAACAATTTAAACAGTAAAACGATGGGACCTAATTGCCAATCGAGTAGTACGCTTAAATTCATGTGATTTACGTACCAAAGTGCAAAATTCATTAGAACGATTCCTGTGAAAATATTTATAAAAAGAAACCGGGAAATCGCGATGCCAGATTAGGAGCGATAGGTTTACAGACACTTTTGGGATTTAGCCGATAATCTCAAAATATATTACTGAAGATCGAGATCAGATATGACAACAATATTCAGTGCACGGATATTTATTAATTAATTTGAAAAATGTTAATTTATAAACACTTCCCTAAAAGCTCGGCGTTACATAAAATCTTCGATAGAAGCAAAATTAAACTAAGTTACAGCTGTACTTGTAATTTAGAAAATTACATAAAAAGTAAAACGCCAGAAATTTAAAAAAATAAGGTGCAGTATAATAGCGTTAAGGAAAATTGTAACTGGAGGGACAAAAATAAATGCCCACTTGACGTAGTTTGTAAAACAGGAATTATTTACAAAGCAGAAGTATAGGATACAGAGGGACAGAGGAAAATATATCTAGGATGTACTGAAGGAATTTTTAAATATCGTTGGTATAATCACGGGTTTACATTCAAGCTAGAAAAACCTTAAAAATTGTAAACTGGCTAACCACGTGTGGAAAGTGAGAAAAAAAATGGCAAAATTGAGCATATTAAAAGAAGCCAAACCTTATAATGATGTTGATGTCTGCAGATTGTTTCAAGAAGAAAAGTTAGATATAGTATTATTTCCAAAAAAGAAAAAAAAGTATGAAATAATGTCCGGGTGTAAACACATCAAAAATACATTTTAAGATCATACAAGCCCAGATAAAAGTGTTTAGAATTCTTGAAAATTTCCTCCATTTTTGTAAATTTTTAAGTTTTAAATTTCAGTTATTTAAAACTTTCAGTCGTACGTTGTAGAAATCCCTGTTGTATGTTAAAAAAAAATGCTGGAGTATGAGTTGATATAAAACACCTGAATATATGGAAAGTTTGAAACCAAGGTTGCGTAATCAACTGGCTTCCAAATATATATATATATAAGTTTTTGGTCATAATTAAATTAAATCAGTACACAGTTGTATTTTAAAACGGTTCAATACAATTATATTGTAGAACACTTGAGTAGTTTTAATTTGGAAATTAATTATTTCCGCGACCTAGGTTTCAACCTTTCGGTATCTTCAGGTGATTTGCAATAACATAATAATATATACAATAACATAATATATATATATATATATATATATATATATATATATATAGTGGGGCAGAGCAACTTGCTTATCTAGAATAACAAATAAAACAAAAGTAATGCATATATACGTATAATTCTTTAAACAGCATCAATTACAACATTTAAATTTTATGTTTTACAAGCTTTAAAGAAGACATCAGTCAGATGGCGTCCATTCTACTCAATATACTGGATTCATCGTACCTTCGCTTCAGGGCGCCAAATTCAAATAAGCAAGTTGCTCTGTCCCACCTTGTATAGAGACGATCCCAGTCATCTATGGCGTATCACTGAAAACCATACCATGGGTTGACTGAAGTTTGATGTTGATATTGGGTAGATGAAACTGTACAGAATCGGCTCATGGTTTTGCTAGCCCAACGACAGAAGTTATTGTGACCGAGGGTTTGAGTGTACTGGCTTTGTTCAACTATTTATCTCGCGACATAATGTGTTGTCTCATAGGAACTGTAACTAAACTTCGCTCGGCATAGAGTTTCAGTATGAACAGTAATTTAGGTTTATGGATGTTTTGTCATGTGTGCGACGAAAGAAACAAATACTGGACGATCTCCTTAAAAATGAAGGAAAGACTCAAAGCAACAGAAATGTGATTATATAGTAGGATGCTGAGGATATCATTGACTAAACATGTAAGCAATGTTTTAGGGATAATGTAAACGAAAAGAAAATATATGTAATGAAGAAAATGGGATTGGAGAATCTGATACTCACAGGGTGTATCGAGGGAAAGAGAGAGAGAGAGAGAGAGAGAGAGAGAGAGAGAGAGTGGCGAAAACAGAGTCTGACATACTTGATGGGCTTAAGGAAATGGATGGCAGAGCAGGAGTTGAGAGAAATAACAAGACAAAATGCTTTAGAATTTACAAAATACAGGCAGATGTGAAGGGTCATGATCGCTTATGTACTGAAGGGACACGGCACATAAAAGAAGAAAAATACCTACATAAGGCCTTCCTGTATAGGAACCTATTTATTTCAAAGTGATAAACTGAATGTTCCATGTGAAATCTCCATGTAACATATATCAAGTAATATTTTAAGTACACACAAATGTTCGCCTGTGTGCATATACGGAGACACGTGTGTTTGTATGTTTATATGTTTTATGCATACGAACATCTACACATGATTATGTACACGTGGGTAAATAAGTATGTATATATGCACACATCTAGTTATAATATTACAAATACAGTAATGGATTTCATATACGCCGGATTCTATAGGAAATCAAAGATGTACTTACATGCATGTATACACGCAATAAAAAAAGTATGCTTTTGCTATTTATCAAACGAGATACTTTGTATGTACAAGAATGGCTTTTTGGAATGGATTTTACCGTGGCTAAAATAGTGGGAGGTATCGAATGTGTGGTTTATGCTTTAGTCTCGAGTACAAGTCCAACAGGGAGAAACACAGTGAGGCGTCGTTATACTCTATTTCACTATTACTGTGGGTAGGTACACTTAAAACTCCAGATGGCAAGAGAGATGGGCAACAATTTAAATATTTAACTAATTAATATTGGTTAGTATAACCAAAGTCCAAGTGTCAGATTAGAAATCAGGAACGTAAGTCAAAGTCAATTAATCACTTAATTGGCAACCCCAAACCCTAACTAGTTCGTTCGTATGTAATTAATTCCATAATAGATTACACGGTGACTGATTTATATGTGAAAGTCGATGTTTTTAAAGTATAATTGATAATAACCAACTAGCATTGGTAATAGATATCTTCCAAAATCTAAGCAAAATATTAAGAAACAGAGAAATTTCGTTAGAAACAAAAGTAAGAGTAATGAACTGTTATGCATGATCAATCAGACTATATGTCATCAAATACTAAACAATCTTCTTGCAGATGAAGAAGAGACTTTAAGCAACAGAAATGCAATTCTACAGAAGGATGCTGAGAATACCATTCACGGAATATGTGAGCAGCGACGATATTTTAGAGAAAATGGAAACCATAAGGAAACTTATACTGAACATCAAGGACTATTGATTGATTTGTAATTTTACGGTTTATCAACCTTTTGTAGGTTATTTAAACTCCATAAAATACTTTTAGATTATAAGAGTTTTCTTTTAATTAATAATGATTCTCTGATGCAATTAATCAATAACTATGGGAGCAGAGGTAGAATCGTACCTTTCCCAAGGGTATTTGCGTGTAAGTGAATATAACGAAACCGAATGAAATTGGAAGTCGGCTCCCTGATTTTAAAATCCTAGAACATTATCCATTAAACCACCCACAAATCTAAGTTTACAGAACCTGGTATTTCTAAACATTCACCCATCTGACCAGGTACGACCAGGTACGAAGCTGTTGCCCTTCGGTGATCGTACATTAATCGATGTTTCAAGACACATAACGAGGAAAGAAGGTATGAAAAATCTGATACTCACAAGACAGTTTGAAGGAAAGAGAGACCGAGTAAAATAGCGCATAACATACCTAGTGAGTTTGTGTAAATGGATGTTGGAACAAGGTTTATGAGAGATAACAAAGTACAAAATTTATTAAGAGCTACAAAGGAGTAGAGAGCCATGATCGGCAACAACATGAAGTAATATGGCATCTAGAGAAAGAATTGCCGCTAAAACTTTCATTCATGCACTCAAATAAGAAATTAAGCTTTTACTTAAATGATATAATTTTTTCGCCCAATGACCACTTGTGTCAACAATATTCTGCATAATCGATCCCCTGTGAGAATATCGATAATTCTTGAAATATATCGTGTTTTATTTTCTTTATACAGCTTCAGGCGGTTGAGTTTTATATTAAAAAGTTGTTCTTTGCTCAGACTGGTTGCAAAACACATTTTAAGGGCCCAGCTTCCTTAGTATTTAACCCATAGCTGAGAGTGGAGAGATGAATTCATATATTTCCCAAAAATATTTATACAAAAGTGAATATAACGAATTCGACTTACCAATTTCTCGTTCCGACTCGTTAACCATTACGGTACATGTTTCTTCACAAGGTTCTCCCAAGTTTATATAATAAATATTTAAATTTATTTGTTTTTATTCGAAATATTTATAATAATTTTATTGGTGGTTGGATGTTTTTATGGACATTTTACCAATGTAAGTTGATTTTATTACTTCAAATTTACATTATATTTTATTGTATTGTACTTAAATCTGGTATTGAAATCTTTTTGGCTCTAACCTGTACACAAACTCTTAGAAAAATTATCATGAATTTTGTCAATAGTCACCTTTACATTTTGAAAAACCTACTCTTGCCAACCTTGTCCGCCAAAATTTCAAAGACAGCTTTTTCAGATTTTAAATTCAAATTCAATCCCAGGGATTTCTCAGTCTCTTTGAAGGAACCCCACAATGGTTGATCTACATCACTTCATATCTCTGGCCATACTGGGACATGCGAGTCGCATAATCTCGTCTCCAGCAGCCCTCTAGTTCTTTTCCACTCACATTGGTGTCCACTTTATCACTTTAATAGTTCACCTGTTGTCTCTGAGACAAGATATGTAGCCAGCCTATTCTATGTTTGCCTTTCTTAATGGTCTTGATGATGTCATTTATTCCAATTTGCTGTTAAATCTCATTTTAACTACTCCTGTCACGTAAGGCAATACTGAGCATGAATCGCTTCATTTTATGTTAGGCCACTGCATGAGTCTGAAGTGGTGCTTTTGAACGCTTAATGACTCACTTCCATAGGTCATCACCGGCAGAAAAAATATTAATTAAACTTTCCCTTGGTTTCGATTTTTGACATAGGACTTCTGATGATATAAGCTTTTCCAAAAGCCACACAGCCAAGCATATTCCTTTTTTGACCTTCGAATGTAGGTCACTATCTCTTACAATCTTTTTTCCAATATTCTTCTATGTGCCCTGTCCCTTCAGGACGTAGGCGATCATGGCCTTCCACTTTCCCTATCCCTGGTGGCTCTGAGCTCGCCTTCTCCTGTTACACCATGCAATCCTCGTTCTGTCATCCACCTGATTAGGTCCTTCAAATATGTTATCCATTGCTTTACCCTGTCTCTTTTCCCTATATCTGGCCTGTTAGTATCAGATTCTCCAAGCCCTTCTTCCTCATTGCGTGTCCCAGGAACTTCAGCAGTTTCTTCCTGATGCTCAGTATTAATTTCCTTTTCGTTTCCATCATTTCCAAGACCTCATCATTGCTCACATGCTCGATTCATGAGATTCGCAGCATCCTTCTGTAGAACCACATTTCAGTTGCTTCAAGTTTTTCCTTCATCTTTGATGGTATTGTCTAGTATTCACTGCCATATTGAAGGACAGACAGCACGTAGCAATCCGGTACTCTCTTCCTAGTTTCTAGCGAAATTGTCCTGTTTCTCAATACTTTACTCAACTTCTGGAAGGCTTCCTTCGCTATGCTAATTCGCCTTTGGATCTCTGTGTCGCACTTTCCGTCTTCTGTTATAACGCTTCCAAGGTATTTACATTTTTGTACCTGCTTGATTATGGTATCCCCGACCTGTATTTGGTATTTTGGGCTGCCCTTTTTGCTGATGACCATGCATTTGGTTTTCGTGCAGTTTATTTCTAGTCCTTTCTTGTTACTTTCTTTGGTACCTTCTGTAGGAGATTTTGTAATCGAAAAGAAACCTGTAGTCTATCGTTAACAGAAAAAATATATGAAAAATTTAAACAATATCCAAATATTTTGACTATTAACTAAATCCGGCAGTAAGACCTCTGATCGGGAGATTGAAGGTTTTAAGGATCGTAGAATCACCTCTTAATTACTGCTATTCCCAGGTCCGTACTGACCTGGATCGGTAAAACCTGTTAGGGTGCCATATGTGAACAAACAGTAAATCCCAAAACTAGAAAAATATAAATATACATTTTTCTAGTAAAAATGCCAATAATATTTTTTTATGAAAAAAACATAGAAACAATACATCTTTGTAGTAAAATTACCAACAGTACATTTTTTAGTAAAATGACCATCAATACATCTTTGTAGTAAAATGACCAATAATAGATTTTAAAACAAAATGACCATCAATATATTTTATAGCAAAAAAAAAAAAAAAACACAGAAAAAAGTTTAACCCTCTCCCTATAAAAAAAAAAACATCCTATAGTTCAATCTTCCATATAGCAAAAATATAAACACAATTAAAGATAAGATGTTTATAACCATCAAGAGAATCTTTCCAATATCAAGTACTCTGTACACAATATTTGGCAAAAATACTTTACAACATAGTAATGGTTCCAATGAGTGAAAGCATCAGTTAGTTAAGGGGCCAAACGTAATACACATTTTGGGTGATCATGTCGCGAAAGAGAAATTTTCCTGCAGTAGGTCGCCATTACTTTATGCGGTAGACAAATCTATAGAACCCAGTCTGTTCTGTTATTTAACCCATAACTGGAAGGAAAAGACGGATTAATACATTTCCCAAGGTTATTTGGGCGTAAGTGAATGCAATGAATTCAACTGAAATTCGAACTCGGCTCCACGATTTGTCGTTCCGATTCGATATCCACTACACCACATCGCACATCCTCAACATACTCAACTCAAAATACATACACGCAACATTCACAACTGCCAACTATTAAACAGCAAATACATATAAAATAACGTAGTATACAAAACTACAGTAGGATCGAAAGGAAACAGAAAATATATAGGATTAATAGTAGGTCCCTCGATAGAGATCCGCTACTTGAAGAAAAAAAAAATTATTTAACAATAAAAATATATAGAAAATCTAAGACATACCAAAAATAACATGAAAAAAAGCACCAACTTATAAAATACCTAAGAACATTTATACTTTGTCTAGGAACAAAAACAGCCATTATTACCTTTTCATAATAAAATAAATACTAAGTAAAATATTAGACATCATCTCAAAATTCAGATTCGAAAGTAAATTCCTACTATGCTACCTGCAACAAGATTATAACAAAATAAAACTAAACAAAATACTATAACGCTTTATTTAAAATATCAAAATTTAGGGCAAAGACAAAAACAAAACAAACAAACAAACAAAAAGCAAACATAAATAAATGAAATATATGAATGAATAAATTAACAAAACTTTCAAATATAAACAAATAAATAAAATAAACAAAAGCAAAAGAACGGAGAAGTAACCATTTCCTTTTATTCTTTTAATTATTCAGCGCTAAAGGCGTAGTGGTACACATGGACTGAAGATCGTTTAAGACATAAAATTGACAGTTACTATGCAGTGTTGGTTTCTATATCTACAATGTCTCTCTGTCTCTGTCTGTCGTTTTTTGTCTCTTTATCTATCTATCTATCTATTGTAGAGAGAAATAAAGGAAGAGAGAGAGAGAGAGAGATAGATCTTGTGTGTGATTTTATGAAAGTTAAAAAAAAAGAATAACAAGATAAAATAATAAAAAGTAATGGAAAGTGAAAGAAAAAATAAAGAACGAATTTTTTCTTTGAAACGTTGTTTCGAGAAAATGATTTCTGTAATTGAAAAAGGAGAGAAGGAGCAAAAAGTGGGCGGAACACGAAGCAATTGCTTGGTGGCCGTCATGCGAAAACTGCGGGACTCGTTTGCGAGAGCCACACATTTCGATCATTCGAAACACATTCAGCAATTTACATAGCCAGCAATTAGAAACGGAATCGTCTCTAATTAATCCAATCACACGTCAAGGCCCGTACAGCATCTCACATGATTTATAAGGACACATGGAAGTCTAAACAGAGCTCCCATTGAGAGAGATACTTTTCAAGAACATACAGATTCGTTTGTCAGGCGGAAAATCGCGCGCGCACGCACACACACACACACACACACACACACACACACACACACACACACACACACACACACACACACACATATATATATATATGAATATACATGTTATTTAGCTGAATAATTTGGTCATATTCTGTCTATTTATTTTAATTTTAAGCCACATCTTAATGTTGACATTAAATTCATTAAGGAAGGCGTCATAGTGTTATCTTTTCTTTTATATTCCCAAGTACTTTCAATCTCATTCGAGAACATTTTCAGAAGTGAATTGCTAAAACAAAAATTAATGTAACTGATAGATATTATTTTTGTAAATACGCATGAAACGCGTTTTGCTGTATTTTTTAAGTCGCGCATGAACGCGCTATGTTATAATTAATTAAAAAATAATTGTTAAAGCTGTTTTTGTTTAAAGGCGGGAACATTAATTTATATAATTTACATTTTTTATATAATTATAATTAAAATAAAAACATTGTTATGATATTAAAACTATATTTTTTTATATAGACATAATGTTAAAATATTGTTGCTATACTCATAACTAACCTTATTTAGTGTTGGTCATATGTCCCTTATATAGAGGGAGTCAAGAATTTAAAGTATACTTGTTTTATCAATCAATATTTTCTGAGTTGTGAATGTGGAGCGGAATGTATCATTAAATTGTGCGATAGAGTATGTATTGGACATATGAACTGCAAGTCAAATGGATAATGCTGTTGTCGTGAAACCAACACATATATTTACTTTTGTGTCAGAGATACAATTTTCCGAAGGACATAAAAGATAAAACTACGGCGCCTCCCTTAATGAATTTGATATCAAGATTAAGAAGCCAGTCAGAGAATTCGAGAGGATTAAAAATATTAGTTAAGTGCCATACGTAATACACACTTGGGCGATCATGACTCGAAAGAGACATGCCTGACTGGGCAGAAGATTATCCCGCAGTAGGTTACCATTGCTTTCTGCGGTAGACTGATTG
Organism: Ascarosepion bandense; assembly: GCA_037127315.1. Taxonomy (NCBI): domain Eukaryota; kingdom Metazoa; phylum Mollusca; class Cephalopoda; order Sepiida; family Sepiidae; genus Ascarosepion; species Ascarosepion bandense. The sequence goes on along the minus strand of JBBBDQ010000871.1, from coordinate 4,605,145 downwards.
CCAACCAAAGGCTATAGAACCAAATCTGTCCTGTTATTTGACCCATAGCTGGAGGGAAGAGACAGATTAATACTTTTCCCAAGGGTATTTGCGCGTATATGATTGCAACGAATTCAACTGGAATTCGAACTTCGGCTCTCCGATTTCTCGTTCGCATTATGGCTATTTATATTAAAAATATAAATAGCCATAATATGTACAGATTATTCAATCAAACATGCTTGAATAAAGATATATATATATATATATATATATATATATATATATATATATAGATAGATAGATAGATAGATAGGTAGATAGATAGATTCAAGATATAGATATATAGGTTAGTTTTTAGGTCTCTAAGACGGTTGACAATTCGATTTGTTTAAGATAACAAGGACTCTATTCGAACGCGCAAGTCCAAAATATGAGTGTCATTGTCATAAGAAATATCTATCTATCTATCTATCTATCTATCTATCTATCTATCTATCTATCTATATATCTACGCCAGTCTGTTCATATCTATCTATCTATCTATCTATCTTAGGAACTTAAATAAGTTCTCGTTGATTTTTCATGGAAAGTAATGTTTTTACTAACAAAAATTATTAAGAAACAAGTCACAGAATGTATTGTCCATTGCTAGCCACTACCTTTTCCCATCTTTGTGGCACCATTTAAATTCCACATTAGAAAAATGACACTTCTTTAGAGGTTAACCCTTTTTGGCATTGTCATAAGAATGAAAGTGCTGCTCGGAAAGGCCATGTGCTATCGTTCGCAACAGGTGATAATCGGACAAGGCAATGTCTGGTGAATACGGCGTGTGGTGCAAGACTTTCCATTTAAGCGTTTCCAAATATTGTTTTCACTCGTTTTGCAACATGGGGCCTAGAGTTGTCACGGTAAAAAATCCCTTTGTTGTGTCTCTGCTTGTATAGTGGCCGTTGTTTTTTCTTCAATGCTCGGCTCAAACACATCAGTTGTAGTTGATAGTGATTTTTCCGTAATTGTCTCGGTCGGTTTAAGCAACTCATAATAAACTACACCCAGCTGAGCCGACCCAATTCAGAGCAGAAGTCTCGAACCATGAATATTCGGATTTGCAGCCGATTTTAATGCATAGCCGGGCTTATCCGACGATCTTCTACGCCTTATGGTTATGGTAGTCTATCCACTTTTTATCACTGGTCACGATACGATGCTAAAAAAAAACTTTTTTTTCTGCAGTTGAAGTAGCTGTTCACACGTGTCAACATGCCGTTTGACTTCTGTCCGCTTAAACTCGAACTTCACCCAATGGCCGTTTTTTCTTCAAAGCTTGGCTCAAACGCATCAGTTGTAGTTGATAGTGATCTCTCGTGATGGTTTCGGTTGGTTTGATCAGCTTATAATAAACAGCACCCAGCTGATCACACCAAATGCAAAGCAGAAGCTTTGAACCATGGATATTCGGCTTTGTCGTCGATGTTGATGCATATTCGGGCTTATCCCACTATTTTCTATGCTTAGGGTTATCGGAGTCGGTCCACTTTTCATCGCTAGTTATGATACAATGCAAAAAACTTTTCCTTTTCTGCCGTCGAAGCAGTTGTTTGCGCGTAACAAGACGCTGTTCGACATCTTACGGTTTCAACTTGTACGGCTCCCAATGTCCTTGTTATAGAATAATTTCTAATGCTTTCAAAAGTTTCGAAACTGTTGCTTGAGCAACTCTTAATGACTATGCAAGTTAAGATTGGGCCTGAATTGAATGTTCATAAAGTAATTTTTTTTTATAAGCGTTTCACCTCGAGCAAGGCATGTCACTGCCACTACTGCGCAGGGGGCTACATAGAGTGGAGAAAGGATGACTAAATAGAGGAAATGTCAGAGGGTGGGTGATAGGCGGGTAGGGATACCGAGAATGGTTAAATATAGGAAATGTCAGAGGGTGGGTGATGGGCGGGTAAGGATACCGAGAATGAGGGTTGGGTAGATGAGAGTGTTCTGAGAATAATTGGGAGTTAGTGTGATAGGAGGTGTCTATTGACCCTACATTTAAACACCTGGAGATTGTAGCTGTCGGGAAAGCAGACTTGTGGAAGGGAGTTCCACAGGCGGGAAGCGCGAGAAAACTGTTGGTGTAGAATTTACGGTTACATCTTATCTGTTTAACTGTAAAAGGGTGGGACCCAGTTGCTAATCTAGTATCTCGTGTTAATTCTTGTTTAGGTGGCACCAGTGATCTATGTTCATCGGAGCAGAAGCCATGAAAGTACTTGTAGAAGAGGCACAGGGAAGCCACATCACGCCGGTGAGAGAGTGGATGCAGCCGGTCTGCCAATGTCAGTATCAACCACGTTACAGATCCTCCTTTGTATTTTGTCAAGAAGCCCAAGGAGAGCAGCAGGGGCAGCCGACCAGATATGGCAGCAATATTCAATACACGGGCGGATGGTAGATTTGTATATGTGCAGGATAGATTCAGGTGGGAAAAACTTCCGGGCCCTGCACAGAGAGCCGACTTTCATAGCGGCAGATTTGGCAATGGATTCGATATAGTCATTCCATTTGAGGTCCGCCGAATGTGTAAGGCCAAGGAGGCGTAGTGTTTTACTCTCTGGGAGGCAAGCCTGTCCCATGCTAATGGGAGGTAGATGCGACTGTCTATGGTGGTTAGTTGATAACAGCTTCGTTTTAGAAGCATTGAAATTGACTAGCCATTTCCTACCCCAGGCCACTATGGATTGGAGGTCCTTTTCAAGCTCGGCAGCGAGGTTCGCTTTGTCGCCCACACGAGAGTAGCTTGTTGTGTCATCGGCGTACATGCCTACTTGGGATCTAATGGCGTCGGGGAGATCATTAATGTACATCAGAAAGAGCGTGGGACCTAGGATAGAATACCCCCAATTCTTCATTTTCAAATTTTTTCGGTGTGTCATAGCGTTCTTTATCTTCAACATCAAAATCATTATTTTTGAAGCGTCTAAACCAATATCTGCATGTTGTCTCTGACAGAGAATGGTCACCATAAGTCTCAATAACAATTCTGTGTTCTTTAGCTGCAGATTTCCTTTGAATAAAGTAGTGCAGTGAAATTCCCAGCAAATACACTTTCTTTGACACGAAATCCGATATGTTTTACGCTATGAAAAACGAAGTTGCTTACTCTTCAGTGAAATGACATACACTGAATTTCTAGTTTGCTTATAGCACTTATATATATATATGAAAATGTCTACATTTCATTTGATAACGTTTGTGCATATTCGTCATTCTTTTCAAGAATAGCATATCACAGACGAACAAAATATTCCGATATCAATCTCTCATTCTTTTACTCAAGTAAGAAATTAATATTATTGATTTATTAATGTATTTATTCTATATTGCTGCTTTAATGTCAGAATAATATGTGAGTAACGATGAATCTTACGAAAAATGGGAACAAAGAAAGAACTTTAGTTAGAATCCGACATTCGAAAGTACTGGTTCACAAAGTGGAGAAAGAGGTCTTGGAGAATTTTACATTTACATGACATACTAAAGGCAGTATGTACATAAGAAACAGTGAGGAACCCTCCCTTACGAGCTTTTGTAAATTGGTTGTCAGAACAAGGACTGAGAGTACTACTTAGTGTTTCGAAGAATAGGAAATTTTAGGGAGTAAATTGAGCCCACGTCCTGATTGCTTATGGCACATTGTTTCTGAGATTCTAAGTTGAGCATATCGACAACTGTGGGTTATTTGATGCCAAAAAATTAGGTTTTTAAGATATTTTCTTTTAAATATTCAGTTATGGTGAGAAGGCTGATGTAGTCAGATTTTGATGAAAAATTTTATTTTTATTTATTTTATCTTAGAAACTGATGGTGTCTTCTGGCTTTGTATAATGTATTGCTGGTAATATTTTTTTCCTTCAAAAATGTTTTATTTTTACCGTAAAAATGTATGTTGGTAATATTTTGACTTAAAAAATATGTCATGGTAATATTTTTTTCCTTCAAAAATGTATATTTTTCTATAAAAGGCTATTTTTATGCTTTTATATTATTTTGACCCCAAAGAACATACAGACAAAATTCCCAACGAGACTTACAACTTTCATCACAAAAAAGTTTTCAATCTTCTTTTGTTTCTGTTGTCTTTTTTAAATTGATTTTTATCTCCATATAACCATACCTATATTGTTATTTACTAAGTCCAGTTGAGCACAAGGTGCACCCAGGTGTACAGATATGATTATTTAAGAAAATTAGCTTAGTCGAGCACAAGACCACAGGGAACCGTAAGCTTACCGATAAGGTTGCATACTAAGCCGACAGTAGTACATGGCTTACGGCACCTAAGAGTGTGATGATATGTTTATTTACTAAACATAGCACGGTATATCACAAAACTATAGGCAGTAACAGTGGTACTGGCACAGAACTTTACTAATCTTAGCTCTGTCTGAGAAATGCTTGTAGGAACTTGCGTATTTATAATTATAGTTTAAAAAATCTAAACTTATTTATAAATGGAACCTTGTCTCTGTGTGTGTGTATGTGTGTGCGTGTATGTGTGTGTGTGTACATTACCTATAGACTCTGAAACGGCTGAACCGATTATCTTGAAAAATTACACAGTTGTACTATAAGCGTCTGCGAGTGTTCTTAGCTAGGTTTTGTGTCGAGGTATCCCCGATAAATATCGAAAATTGATAATCGAAAAAATCGGCTTATAGAAGGAGTGGTCCGATTTTAATCAAATTTGATACACTCATAGACAAAGACATAAGAAACGATATTCAGAACTTTCAAGCTTGCGGTTCTTACAATAGTGCAGAAAATTGATTATATATATATATATATATATATATATATATATATATAAAAGACAAGATGTTTGTGTGTGTGTCTGTTTATCTGCCTGTATGTCTGTATTTTTTTCAGCCCTTTTATTTTAGTTTTTGCTTGGGGTTTGGCTCTAAGTAGGTATAATTGCCATGATACCATTTACCCAGAGAACTTATTTAGCCTTCAAAATTCAGTTTACGACGAAAAAAACTTATTTGATATCGATACCAGGAAATCAAAATTTGACTTACATCCATTCATTTTTCTTTCAGTCTACGGTTTCGATTTAACTGGAAACAACTATTGCTTTTTAGTCTTTCGTGCCAACGTCCAAAGAGTCTGAGCTCCAGGACCATGGATTAGTTTTAAAGTTTTCATTACACCCGAGCAACGCCAGGCTATACTGCTAGTATTAAATAATTAGGAGTTGTTTTGAATAGAGGAATAGAAATCGACACAGAAATCTAAAGATGTAAAATAATGCATTCAAATGCATTCAAACTCTATCTTTGTACTACCAATATTTGAATACTTATAATCTGTTTAATGCATTTCTAAAAATTATGTCAATGTTTCTGCAAAACCCTGCATATACACAGGCACACGCACGCATATATGTGTGCGCGTGTGTATATGTGCGTGTGTGTGTGTTCAAATTTATTTGATTGAAGATTATTTTAAATAGATGTTCGTATTTGAGTAGATATTATATTTTTTATAATTAAGCAGTATATATGTATATATATATATATATATATATATATATATATATATACTGTAAGAAATAATCCTGTAAGAAATGTATGCATTCTCGTCGAACCTGCGACCCCTTATATACCTAGAGGGAAGCAGTAAATTGATCTGACGTGTCTTAACCACTCGACCACGAACGAATTCATAGATAGCTAAATTCTAATTAAGCCGGAAATACACACACACACACACACACACACACACACACACACACACACACATATATATATATATATATATATATATATATCAGAAATCAGATCAATTTGCTGCTTCCCCTAGGTATATGAGAGGTCGCATGTTCGACGAGAATGCATATATTTCTCAATATCAGGGATAGATATATTGCTCAATATCAGCGATAGAGAATTTGTAGTGTCAAATAATATGGACATAAATTCATCTTGATTGCTTAAAGAGTGAAAACTGGAGTCACTACAGTATTAATAAATAATTGTGCGTATTAATTATCGGCTTCGAACGAGAAATCGGAGAGCCGCGTTCGAATTCGTTTTATTCACTTTCGTTCAAATACCTTTGGGAAAGGTGTTAATCCATCTCTTCTCTCTGCATGAGTTGAATAACAGGACAGATTGGGTTTTATAGTCTTGGTTGGCAACCAATCTACTGCAAGAAAGTAATGGCAACCTACTGCAAGAAAATCTGCTTAGTATATATATATATAAGGTACAAACACTCATTATCATTTTCGATATCTAACTTTTAAATTAGATTTTTAAAATATTTCTTGAAAATTTTATTTAAGTTTTAAATTGAAAGATAGATGATTAAATTTATTATTTTCAGTAAGCATAATACTCTGGAGTATTTCAAACAGAAATTATACTGAATGGAGTCTCAAACTTTGAAATTTAAAAATGTTTTACCAATTTTTCGGCCGTTTTTAAGCGATTGACGAAGATCGAAGTTAATTTTCGCTTTGAAAAATTTTGCAAAAATAAAATATACATTTGCGACAGAATTTTTAAAAAAATGAATCTGAATTACACAAGTAATACTTATTTCTAACGTGAATTTAGAATTAAACTATTTCTTAAACACAGTGTTGATCTTTCTAACCTTTCCCCGAATTTGGTATGTGATGACAGCCAGACAGATGCTAGACAAGTTAAGTGACGGCCTGAATTGACAAAATTGTCTCATTTTTTTACTCTAAGAAGAAACCGTGAAACACATAAACTTTAAATATCTACACAAAAATTATCATACAAAAAAAAACTTCAAATACATAAAAAGAACTAAAAATTATTTTTAAAATACGAGAGCTCGATGATTTCTATTAAACTTTTCAATTTTAAACTAGTAAGTATAATGTTCACTTATAAACTTAATAAAGTTCACAAGTCTTTGAAATATTTGAAAATATTTTTGAATTTTTATAAATTATTGTAATTAAAAAATGAAAACACTTCTTTTAAAATTTCTTTGTTAATCGAATTTTTTTCTTCAGACTATAATATCCTGAATTTATATTATTTATTAAAGCAATTAAAAGATTATCTAATTAAATAACTTCATAGTTTTATTGCATTTTTTACTATTCGGAGCAGATTTCCAGAAAAGGGGCCAAAAGGTTGAAAAAGTAATGTACAGTATAAAATGGTCAGTTGGGCACCATCTGTTAGAAAAAGAGCACAATTTTGTCCACCAAAATTTTGGAAACGGCATTCGTGCCAGATGGTCAACTCTGAAAATTTCAAAGTGTTTGGATGTCAATCTAATTTGGAAATTGGATGAGTCTAATGATGATTACTAAGGTATTTGGAGTGATCATTAATGATGACGATGTTATGCCCTAATACAGCTTCCCAAAGGGTCTCTGACTCAAAAAGGAGGCCTACATCAAGTGCTTTGATGTAATAATGCAGCCGTGGGTCAAGAGTGTGGCTACTGGAAGACACTATTTCTGGCAACAGGAGTCTGCACTGTGATACTCAATCAGGAGAACCCATTCATAGTTGTGAGACAGTTTCTGCGAAGACATCAAACCCCCCAGTTTGCAACTCCCTTGATTAATATGTGTGGGGTGCAGTTCAGCGAGAGGCCAGCAAAAATTCTCGTAACACCAAAGATGAACTGAAGGCAAAGATTATTGCGGTATTCACAAAGAGGATCACCCAGAAGATTTGTAGAAGATTTCGAGGCGGTCTCGAGGCTGTGGTTGAAACCAATGACAATTTTCTTGAATAAATTTACTCTTTATTGTTTCAAGATATTTTTATGTGATTATGGTAAATATATCTGTTACAATGAGATGTCAGTGTTACTTTAATTATTGTGCAATTGAGACGACGATTTCCATCTGACTCTGTGTATATGAGAGACAAGGAAAATTCAATTATTTAGATTCCAGCGTCCTTACATTTTCCCGTTTGGTGGGAGTAAAGTTGTGCCAAAATTGTCCATTATTGCTCATTGTCCGAAGCACATTCGGTCACTTCTTTAGCCATGTTCAAGGGGGTTGTTTTCGGTGTTGTTAATTTCTCTTCACTTTTTGACTAAGATTTTTACGTTATTTTGAATGCTACTAGGATTGTTTATTCCAAGCCTTTGTTTGATGAGCGTAACTGGAATAAAATAAACCAACTTGAAAATACCTAGTGAAAAACTTAGGACAATATGAACAAATAATCGTTAATATCTACATCTATATGTATATATATATATTGTTTTTTTTTTATTTGGAATTAATATACACTACCGGCCCAAATTATTAGGCAACCCTAGTGTTTTAAAAAATCATGTATTTCATACTATAACGAAAGATGTTTAAACGAACAGTTGATGCCCAAATAATCGTAAATATATATATATATATATATCTATATCTATAAATATATATATATATATATATATACATATATATATATATATTTGTTATTTATTTAGAATTAATATACTTGTTCCCCACTGCTGTAGCCAGGTAAATACTACCTCGTCTCAGAAATATAGACAAATGTTATAACAAATAGTTTCCTTGATATCGATGGATAGTATTCCTCACTATCGAACTGCATAAAAGAACAGTTGTTTTTTTTTCTTTCATATTACAAAACCAATTTGCTACATTGGTAGTACCATTCCATAAGTTTAATCCAAGGTATTCCATAATTTGCTTATTTACTCTTTCAAGTATATTTTTACTAATTTTTCTAATCTCAGGTCTTGTGGGATTTATCATCCTAGTGGTAGGATTTGTATAAATTTTTCTCATGATCTTTTATGGTGATGCAACACTCCTTTGTGCTGAGTTTTGCTACTCTATCGTTTATTTTCAGTTTGTCTGTGATTATTTTACTAGAATTATTTATATTATCAACTAAATTATCCATGTTATTTTTTATAGTTCTTAGTTAATTTTTTTTATAATCAGAGTATTGTATTCCTGTGGTGTTACCTAATAGAAATTGGCTGTTTTATCTGATTTCATGAATATTTTATCAGATGTTTTAATTTATTTCACTAATTTTCCAAGGTGCTGTTGGAAATAATTTTTTCTTTTGTGGAAAGTGATATTATGTACTATATCAAACAGATTATTTTTTAAATCTGCACAACTTTTCAAGATATGATGCTGTATTTTGGCTTTTAAAACCATATACAGAGTGGGTCCTTAAGTTGCGCATCAAAGCATTTAAAACAATTCTGATAATAATAAACGGTATTTTATTAAAACCAAGCTTAACTAATGAACTGAGAAACACGTTGTAGATTCTGGTACAATCACAAATGCTCAAAATGCTCGCCATTTGCGTTAATGCACAATTCCATCAGTCAGTTAAGTGCCATACGTGATACACGCTTGGGCGATCATGTCTCGAAAGAGACATGACTGACTGGGCAGAAGATTATCCCACAGTAGTTTGCCATTGCTTTCTGCGGTAGACTGGTTGCCGACCAAAGCTATAGAACCCAATCTGTCCTGCTATTTAACCCATAACTGGAAGGAAGAAACGGATTAATACCTTTCCCAAGGGTATTTGCGCGTAAGTGAATACAATGGATTCAACTGGAATTCGAACTCGGCTCCCCGGTTTCTCGTTCAGTGCCGATATCCACTGTACCACAACGCGCATCCATCACTTCATGTAATTCTTTGGTGCCCGACTTATGGTCCACCCTGTACTTCTTGTTCTTTATGTAAATTTTCCTTGTGCAAAAAGAAATGAGCCTTCCATATCATTCGTCGAATTTGTATAATAATCTTACGTATAAATCTCTTTTGTTGGTATTAGGTATATTTTTCAGAGAGATTTCGAAAATTATCTTTAAAAAATAAATGTATACAGTGCTGTAACCTAGTGGAAGCGATTTAGAAGTAGAATCAAGAGTTTTACAATTCCGAATTCTCTGGCATTTTTTTAAGTACCCAATACAACAAATATTGTAGAGCATAATGTAATTAAATTTGTTTTTTTTAATTTAAAATTAATATAGTTTACATTGCGACACGAAAATTTCTTTGTTTCGAAATTTAAAAAATAGTAAATGCCGGAGAATTCGGCATTGTAAAACTGTTGTTTTTTTTTTATCTGGATTTATATATATTTATAATTATTAACCAGTTATTGGTCAGAAATAAATTAGACAAATACACATTAATATAAAACACTTGAAGATGCGTTTTATATAAATATAAAATATATTTTTATATAATTATATCCGGGCGTTTTATATTAATATAAAACACCTGAAGATGCCGAAAGGTTGAAATCAAGCTTGTGTAATCGGCTGAATCTATCTATCTATCTATCTATCTATCTATCTATCTATCTATCTATCTATCTATCTATCTATCTATCTCCAGTCTTTTCATATCTATCTATCTATCTATCTATCTATCTATCTATCTATCTATCTATCTATGACATTCTGTTCATATCTATCTATCTATCTATCTATCTATCTATCTATCTATCTATCTTGACATCAGAACTTAATGTGCGTTAAAACGTTAAAACACACATAGAAATACATATATATATATATATGCGCGTGCGTGTGCGTGCATTTTAGTGTGTATTTTAATGTTTCTTTATATTGATGGGAAAAGCGCTCAGTGTCAGGGGATAGGTTGTTTGGACATCAAATTTTTGTGAATAAAATTTCACATTGTTTGATGATTGTTTAAAATCTTGAAGCTTCTAGTCATTGTACAATTAGAATTTTCTTTGTCCAAATCTATCTCTCTTTATATATATATATATATATATATGTATGTGTGTGTGTGTGTGTGTGTGTGTGTGTGTGTGTGTGTGTGTGAGAATGTAATGCTTCCAATATATAGTGGACTTGATCGTAGATTCCCAGCTGAATGTCGGGTGATTATCACCCGACAATAACAACATCGCGTGACCAACACTCAGACCGAAAAATGCTTATGCAGCTCATGACCTCATTGGATGTTTCATGGGAAACAAAATTTCTCTCATTAAACGAAAAAATACGGCGGCATCAGCGAGTATAGAGTGGTAAGAATTTCGTTCTGATAACATCGTTGGTGGGCTGAGTGGACAGTTATTTTCTTGAAGACTCTATTAATGCGAATTTGGATAATAGTAGACTTATTGCCAAACAAGGTAAATGACATTTATCCATTGTAAACGAAAATACATTGCGCCATTGTTCAGTTTGATCGTTAAATATGTTACCAGCTTTTGTTTTTTCAACATAAATTTTATTTACATGTTCAGAGTTAATGAGATGGGCTAGGTCGTTAAGATGAAATATTATTTCCTGTCATCACTTGATCAAAAAAATAAACAGATGATATGAGAAAAATATGAAAAATGCAAACGTTAAAGGGAGGCGAATAATTATTTAATTGTGATGGAATATTACTTTATACCTTTAAAGGTTGATCTATGTAATAGCATTTCAAGGCACAAAATTACGTATATATATATATATATATATATATATATATATATATATATATATTCGGAAATTATAACATAAATATGTTATATTTATGTTATAATTTCTGAATAAATATTATTAGTTCTACTTTGTATTGAGCACATTTTTAAGAATAGTGTTTCTTTGGATACGAAATATTGTTCCATCCATGCCTACCCTATACTTGGAGATATATATATATATATATATATATATATATATATATAGAGAGAGAGAGAGAGAGAGAGAGAGAAGGGTGTGGGTGTGTATGAATCTATGAAAGAGAGGAAGAAAGACGGAGATTGTGTATAAGATCCTGAGAGAGAGAGTGAGAGAGAGAGGGAAAGAGAGAGAGAGAGGGGGAAGGAAGAGAGAGAGAGAGAGAGAGAGAGAGAGAGAGAGAGAGAGAGAGAGAGAGAGAGAGAAATAACAAAATCCGGATGGAATTATTGTGTTAAAACTAAAATATTTGTTTCTATATAAAAATTGGTTAAAATGATATAATCTGCTTGCTGAAATTTTTTATTTTGTATTTCTTCCTGATATTGTTGATCATGGCTCTCCAGAACATTTTGTGTTTTGTTGATATTAGTAAATTTCCTACGTTTACCAAGTGTGTTTCTCTTTGTTCTGCTATTCTTGAAATAAAATAAATAGGCTATTCACAGATCACTACATACTATTCTAGGCACCCATATATCACATGAGTGTTAAATTTTCCTGACTCTCTTTCTTCTTTATATGTAACAGAAATTTCGATTTTTCCTTTATGACGACACATAAGTTTTATTGTTGCTGTGGTATTTTTTATGATGGTATTCTGGGAATTTGTCATTGTTTTAAGATACTTCGTCATTTTCAGAAACATTTTAGACAAATCCTTTTTGCTTAGAGTCTAATATATTTTGATTTTTCTCTTTTTTCAGGAATTTAAATGCAATGTCAATACTCATCTCTTATCCACTTGACTTCAGTTCTTTCTACATCACACTTTATATCTTGTTCTTTTCCTTTCTCTCTATTTTCACAACTGTCTTCACCCCTGCGTTCCCATCCTTCTCTTGCCCTTTTTCTGATATCTCCAGTAACTGAAGCGTCTTTATCTTTACTCTCCCTCTGTCTAAACTTTTACTTTTATGTAGACCCCAGCGCATCAGTGGCTGTGCCGCCTTGCTTAGGTGAAACGATTTCTTTTACTCAAATCTATACATATCTATATTTTTCCTTTTTTTAAAACTTTTTCTTTGTTAGCTAACCATTACTTCTTTATTTTATTCAACTTAACCAATTTTTCTTTCTTTCTTTATTTATTTTTCTACCTCATTTCTACCTTATTCTGACATTATTTTCTTTTCCAATCCTTCTTTCTTTCTTTCTTTCTTTCTTTCTTTCTACCTTATTTCTACCTTATTCTGATATTATTTTCTTTTCCAATCCTTCTTTCTTTCTTTCTTTCTTTCTTTCTTTCTTTCTTTCTATCTTATTCTGATATTATTTTCTTTTCCAATCCTTCTTTCTTTCTTTCTTTCTTTCTTTCTTTCTTTCTTTCTTTCTATCTTATTCTGATATTATTTTCTTTTCCAATCTTTCTTTCTTTCTTTCTTTCTTTCTTTATTTCTACCTTATTTTTATATTATTTTCTTTTCCAATCCTTTCTTTCTTTCTTTTTTATACCCCATTTCTACCTTATTCTGATATTTTCTTTCTTTCTTTCTTTCTTTCTTTCTACCTTATTCCGATATTATTTTCTTTTCCAATCTTTCTTTCTTTCTTTCTTTCTTTCTTTCTATCTTATTCTGATATTATTTTCTTTCCCAATCCTTCTTTCTTTTCTACCTTTCAGCCTGTCCGCCACCGTTTCTGAATAATCCTTATCCCGCCCCATATCCCTCTCCCTTCTTCATTTTTGATTTTACCAGGTGAAAGTAATAAATACGTAAGAATGAATCTTATGATTCTGTTATATTCACTTTGTTAAAAAGTTGTTTATTCTGACTGTTACATTTAATTCTATCAGGAGCTCTCACTCTGTTCCTCTCTCGTTGTCTTGCCGAATATAATCTTTTTTCATGATGATTACCGAGGAATTAAATGGTTTAGAAATTTTTGGGCTAGTTAATTTCAATTTAACTTCGTTAATAGTAAGAGTCTGCCGTCTCTGACGAATACGCACATTTTTTAATCCCTTTGCCCTACTTAAATATATTTAACAAAAAAAAAATCTATTTTCTACATTTGATGTCTTTTCAGTAAGAATTTTATTAGTTTTGATCTTGTGACTGACTGATATATTTTATATAAACATTTCTGTCAATATCATATATCTTATAACAACATTCATATTAATCACTTAACTATATATATATATATATATATATATATATATGGAAAATCTAAGAGTGAGCAAATAACCTACCACGGCTTCGCTTAACAGCTCGCCAGGGAAAAATTAGAAAGATTTTCGATTTTGTTTGCTCTAGTTTCGCTTTGAGTGCTTTGTGCACTCTGCTTTCGTATTGAGCTCTTTATTGTTAAGGTTTTTGTCTTGGGTTTGTTTTTCTTTCTCACGAATGCTTGACTTTTTGTTCAGGTATTTCGTTTGTTTCTTTTTTTCTTCCCCCTCTTTTCCCTCCGGGTTAGTTCCCGGTGGGTTTCAAGACGATCTCAGTTGTAGTTTAATTATTACTAGTTTTGACAGAATTAGTTCTGTTGTTATCGGTATCATTACTATAATTAACATTACTATATCTATCTATCTATCTATCTATCTATCTATCTATCTATCTATCTATCTATAAAATTTAAATTATATAAATTTATATATATATATATATATATATATATATATAGCACAATGATTAATATAAATATATATTTAATTAAAATTATATAAGTTTATATATATATATAAAATTACACACACACACACACACACACACACATATATATATATATTAATAAATAGACATATTGTCTAACGACTATGGTAGGACTCAGAGTTTCATGTGTTATGCAATCATCAGGTGCATATTTTAAATTGACAGTTTAATAGATTTGAATTTAAGTTCCCTCGATGTTCTGGGAATTAAATCTTATAAAGTTAAGTTTATGTTTTTTAAGAAGAAGATTAAAAATAAATATTCTAAGATTGCATTTAGATAAAAATTAAAATTAAAATATAAAATAAAATAAAATAAAATAATTCTTTTTTTAAAGTGCATGAAGAAGAAAGCAAAGGGGCGTAAAGCATAAAACGTAAAAATCTAAATATTTAAATATTCTAATATTAAATGGCGATAAAGATAAAAATAAAAATAAAATAAAATAAAATGAACATAAAAATAAAAATAATAATTAAGATTGAAAAGTAAAATTACAAAGTAAAATTTAGAATTAAAATTAAAAATTAAACAATGCAGGATGCTAAGATCGAAGGGGCTTAATTCATAATTGTTAAAAGCAATATTTGAGGGGGAAGAAAGGAAGGAGGAAACTAAAGAAGAAAGCAGATAAGAAAGGAGCAAACGTATAGAAAGATCTATATCTGGGCTTAAGAATTTAACTAAGGATTTTTAACTATGAAAGCATGTGGTCATTAAATCACTTTTTTTGTTAAGTAAATTAGGATTATTGATATGTTTTAAGGTGAAAAGTGTTTCTAAAAAGCGTAAGTTACATAGTTATATAAATTATGTATATATAATGTGCGTTGTGGTGCATTGGATATCGGCTCGGAACGAGAAATCGGGGAGCCGAGTTCGAATTCCAGCCGAATTCATTGCATTCACTTACGCGCAAATACCCTTGGGAAAGGTATTAATCCGTCTTTTCCTTTCAGTTATGGGCTAAATAACAGGACAGATTGGGTTCTATAGCGTTGGTCGGCAACCAGTCTACCGCAGAAAGCAATGGCAACCTACTGCGGGATAATCTTCTGCCCAGTCAGTCATGTCTCTTTCGAGACATGATCGCCCAAGCGTGTATCACGTATGGCACTTAACTGACTGATATATAATATTAATTATATATATATATATATATATATATATATATATATATATATCAGTTCATATCTATATATAAATTTATATCTATCTATCTATCTATCTATCTATCTATCTATCTATAATAAATATATATAATTTATTGATTTTTAATACTTCGCATGTTATTATAATGAATACTTTTCCGGGAAAAGCAATTATTTACAAAGATTTTTTGAATTTTCAGGGCGATGGATATAATACACACTGATAAATAAAACTGGGACGTCTCTTTCAACGTTTGAACTACAATATAATTTATATAGCAATTTAATAGTATTCACGCAGCAACTATATTCTGAGTTTAAATTAATTAAAAAATAATTGACTAGGTACTACCTTTTTTTTCTATTTTTATTTTTTTACCGTTGTCTATGAACAAGAGAGTTTTTGGTGGGGAACTTAGTGTATGTAGAAATTATCCAAATAATTGCTAGTTCCGAGCGTTTAGGCGAACTTATTAGCCATTTCAAGGATCTTGTTCCCGCCATTGCAAATGCTTTGTAAGGTGCCGAGATTTAATTTCAAAAATATGGCCTGTAGCTGATGCTCTTAAGGGCTATTAAAAAAATATATTTTGTGGTTAAGCAATCTATTATTCTTAGAAACGTTTTAAAGTTAGAAACGTGTATTTGTGTTTTCGATGAGTATGTAGCTTATCGAAGTTGATAAATTTCCTTGTCGCTTTAAATGGACACTTATTGAGCTATGGTCTAACAGATGTAAGGTCGGAGGTCTGTATAAGCAAGTGATGTTATGCCTGGCGTAAGAAACAATCAATCAATCAATCAATCAATCAATATATATATATATATATATATATATAAAACTAGCCGTATAGTACGGCGTTTCTCGGGTGTAATGAAAGCTTTAAAACTAATTCATGGTCCTGGATCTTAGACTCAGACTAAAGAATATTTGTGTGAAGTTTGGTGAGAATCGGATAAAAATTGTGATACAGATAAACAGACACACGCACAAATATCTTGCCTTTTACACATATATATATATTATCGATTTTCTGCACTATTATAAGAACTGCAACTTTGAAAACTTCTGAATATTTTTTCTTATGTCTTTGTCTATGAGTGTATCAAATTTGATTAAAATCGGACCACTCATTCTGTAACCCGACTTTTTCGATTGTCGATTTTCGATATTTATCGGGGGTACCTCGACACAAAACCTAGCTGGGAACACTTGCAGACGCTTATAGTACAACTGTGTAAACTTTCAAGAAAATCGGTTCAGCCGTTTCGGAGTCTATAGGTAACGGACACACACACACACACACACACACAGACAAAGTTCCATTTATAAATAAGTTTAGATAAGCAGTGTTGGAAGCTTTTAATAGTATATTTTGAAACAACTAAGAAATATTATCAGAAATAAAGAACTACTAACTTATTAAAGGCAATTGAACTGCTTTTTGGCATCTAGGCTTCAGTCACTTTCATTCCACCGGAACATTAATCAGTAAAATGCGATACGTGATACATGCATGGGCAATCATGTCTCGAAAGAGACATGACCGACTGTGCAGAAGGTTTTCCGCAGTAGTTTGTCATTATTTTCTGCTGTAAACTAGTTACCAACCAAAGACATATAACCCAATCTGACCCACTATTTAATCTATAGCTAGAGAGAGAAAACATGAATTAATAGTTTTCCCTAAGTTATTTGCGCGTAATTGAAGGGAACGAATTCAACTGGAATTTTAACTCAGCTTCCCGGTTGCTAGTTCTGAGTCGATATCCACTGCACCACAACAAGCTTGCCTTTGCCTCTTCAAGAATATTTTCGCGATAATTCGTATGATGAAATTTCCTCTTTGATACATTTACATTGTAAAGTTTAACTTCAGTACTGTATAGTGTGGCGTAATGAATAATGCAATGGATATGTATAATGGCTCAGAATCTGAAATTAGTGAGCCGTGTTTGAATTCAGTCGGATTCGCTATGTTCATTTAAATGCAAATACCCTTGGGAACGGTATGAACGAATCTTTCTCACCAGTTAAGGCTTGAATAGCTGAACAGACTGGGTTCTATAGCCTTGGTTAGAAAGCAGTCTACCGTAGAAAGAAAAGATAGCCTACTGCGGGACATATGAAGCAAATATGAAAAGGAGTTGTTTTTAGAATCGTACATATAATCATATGTCATCTTCCGGTTTCTACCTTTCCGATTAACTTTTATCTTCAAAGATTTAAATGCAATGCCAATAATCTTCTTCGCTTTCATTGAATATTTTTTCTTGTCCGAATTACGCAAAAATTAAAATAACACTGACATTTCATTTTAGCATATATATTTACCAAAATTACACAAAAATGTCTTGAAATGTAAAAGAGTAAATTTATTCAATAAAATCATCATTGCCCTCAACCAAAACCTCCATATTATTTTGGAATCTTCTGCATCTCTTTTGGAGGGTCTCCTTGTTTAAGATGATGAATGCTGCCATAATAATCAAAGGGGTTGCAGTCTGGGGAGTTAAGTTACCAGATGTAAAGTGTGATGTGGTTGCAAAAAATGTATAACAGCCATGACTGGGTTCTCTTGCTTTTATGGCATGTTGCCAGCAATAGGGTCTTTCAGCAGCCACCCTCTTGACCCTATCTCCTCAAGCCACTTGCCGGACAACAAATTCGGAAATTCTTTACTTATCAGAACGATCAGAGTGAGTTTTCCAAGCCGCTGTACATTCTTAATCACCGTTAGACTCATCCAATTCATTCGGAATCTTCTTCATTGTCCTCAGACTGACACCTGAAATCACTGAAATGTTCGTATTGAAACTTCAGGCGCGAATGCAAAGCAGTACATCATGCTCTTCCCAATTTTATGGCGGAGTGAATAGTATTGTGGTGCTATTTTTTTCAAAGACGGTGCCCAACTGACTCTACTATACTGTGCAATAGACAAGATCAAGAACAAGCAACGCGCATGATCGAAATTAAAAACGGCAACAAATTAACCATGGTATCCTGTATATATACTGCGCGTATCAAATGTACTTTTACGAACTTTGATGGTCTGTTCCTCACACCGAAACAAGGACTAAAGTTCATATAAACATATGTCTGCAAATCTTTCGTTTTTGACTTATTAAGCTTAAAGAATATTTATGGTAGATGGCACCGTGTTAGTATTAGGCTAAATTTCGTGTAGCTAGACTGTCTTCAACGTTAAACGTGTGTATTAGTGGGTTAACAAAACAGTATTCCGTTTAACAATAGCAGGAAATCTATATCATGAGCAGGCAGATATGAATGGTAATGGACGCGAGGCTGTATGGCTGTATCAGATTGATTGCGTTTCCAAACCGAAAGCAGCCGAATTACCAGAAAATTTGTTGTTGTTTATAGTTGCCTTGTTGAGACAGGAGGCGTGACACCAAAAAATATGGATCGAAGAAAACATTTTACAATCTGTCCCGGGTATCAGCACACGTCAAGTGGCCCTAGGAAGTCGTACATCTCATGGTTCCGCATGGAAATTAATTTAGGCTCCTTTGTCCGTATCATTTCGCCCTCTGATCTTTTCCCACGAGAGAATATTTGCTGATGGTTTATTGAACAAACGGTTAACCGGTTGTTTGTCTCTTCAGTCTCTTTTACGGATAAGCCAACATTTGGAAGAGACGGAATAACAAATTTACACAACCAACATTGGTGAGCGGACAGGAATCTCAGACAATACAATACAGCCTAGACACCAGCATCAGTTTACGATTAACGTGTGGGTTGGAATTATAGGTGACTGTCTGGTAAGTCCATATGTTCTCCCAGCACGTCTTATAGGAGCTGTCTACAGGGACTTTATTTCGAATACATTTCTAGACCTCTTTGAGGATTTACCCTTGTTAATACGAAGACGCTTAGGGTTCATGAATGATGTGGCCTAGAATGTGTCCGCGAATCATTCATTTTTGAGATATTAAGTTAATAGAAAGTTTACACTAGAGGGCACTGTGTTGCCATTTAGTCTAGGTTGAATTTCTCATTCATGTACATTTGTGATTAGTCTGTTTTCAACGTTTAACGTGTGTCATAGTGAGTTAATTGAGAAATGTTCCATTCAACAATGGCAGGAGATTCATATCGGGAGCAGGTGGATATGATTTTTAATCTGACACGAATGATAATAACCGCTGCTATAACATTATTACTCGCCCTTTTATCACTCACCACGATAAAACGTTTGCAGATAATTTATTGAACAAACGGTTAATCGGTTGTTTGTCTCTTCAGTTTCGTTTACGGATGAGGCAACATTTGGAACAGATGGAATAACAAATTTATACAACCAAAATTTGTTGGCGGATCGGAATCTCCATCAATACAATACAGCCTAGACAACAGCATCAGTTTACGATTAATGTGTGGGCTGGAATTATAGGTGACTGTCTGGTAGGTTCATATGTTCTGTCTGCAAGGATTTTTTTCAAACACATTTCCAGATATGCTAGAGGATGCTCTTCTGCTAATATGAAGACACATGATGGTAATACAGTACATTTTAGTCATATCGTTCGCAATGCTCTGGCTGATGTCTACCATGAAAGATGGATAGGTAGGGAAAAACCGATTTCATGGAGTGCACATTTCCCCGACCCCAATCTTTTGGGCTTTTATCTGTGGGGCCACGTAAATCTATTGGTTTATGAAGCAGACATTAATAATTCGGATACATTCCATCAACGTGCCATGTGGGAATATTTAAAAGGATATACAGTCTATGATCAATTTTTGGATATATTTATACAGACATTTTACCTTGTTTTGATGTCAGAAACCCAAATTTTGTAAATGTATTTTTGATACACCATATATATATATATATGTATATCTAAACTTATTTATAAATGGAACTTTGTCTCTGTGTGTGTGTGTATGTGTGTGTGTGTTTGTCCGTTACCTATAGACTCCAACACGGCTGAACCGATTTTCTTGAAAATTTATACAGTTGTACTATAAGCGTCTGTGAGTGTTCTCAGCTAGGTTTTGTGTCGAGGTACCCCCGGTAAATATCGAAAATCGATAATCGAAAAAATCGGGTTATAGAAGGAGCGGTCCGATTTTAATCAAATTTGATACACTCATAGACAAAGACATAAGAAACGATATTCAGAAGTTTCAATGTTGCAGTTCTTACAATAGTGCAGAAAATCGATAATATATATATATAAAAGGCAAGATATTTGTGTGTGTGTCTGTTTATCTGTCTGTATGTCCTTTATACAAATCCACAATTTTTATCCAATTCTCACCAAACTTCACACAAATATTCTTTAGGCTGAGTCTGAGCTCCAGGACTATGGATTTGTTTTAAAGCTTTCATTATACCCAAGCAACGCCGGGCTATACTGCTAGTATATATATATATATATATATATATATATATATATATTTGTATATATGGTTACGACACAGTAACATTATAATTAATTCTATCTGTTCATGTATTTCTTTATGGACATGACTATCATTATCATAAAACGCTATATAAAAATATGTAAAAAACAATATTGAATTTTTATTAGATAAGTATTTGTCATTTTAGCCATCAAATTGCTTTTAAAATTGCGGTAGTACTTTGTATGTTAAATAATAAAACTTTTAATTTTTCTAAAAAATAATGAAAATTTATTGTACTAAGCTACGCCCCCTAATAAAGCAACCTGTACTTTGTACCCACTAACTTGTTTGTGCTTCTCCCCCAAATCTGGTTTCGATCGGTCAATGTATGGCGTTTTAGAGGGTGTAACGGACGGACGAACTGAACTGTTTGTGCTTCTCCCCCAAATTTGGTTTCGATCGTTTAATGTGTGGCGTTTTAGAGCGTGTAACGGACGAACAAACTGAATTCACAGAATTTTATATATAGATGACAATCCAAGATTTTGCGTTTTGAAATACAGAATCAACAACTAATCTGTAGGATTTAAGCCATTTCATTTAAACTTGTCTCTTTGGCGTTTGGCTTAAGTATGTCCATGGCAACCGTAATAAATGCCAAATAAAAACAGTAAAAATAATCTGGATTATTTTTCAGATGTCACACATTAAAAAACAAAAGTAGTAAAAACGAGTTTGGCGGTTATTAGCGACGTACAAACATTCTCAAATTTATAAATAGAAATCTCAATAACGAGAAACAAAAACCGTTGAATCATGTCATCTGTTTAAATACGGTCTGTGTTTTTGTTAATACAACTTGAGTTAGTCTATGACAGGCAGGAGGAGCAGTTATTAAAGCGATTAAGCACACTGATACGCTCTGATCATTCTCTGCTCGCATTAGTTTGTGTAATTTATGCGCTGTGGCGTGAGACAGAGGACTGAGATATGTTGGTAGATCAATTACTTTTGTTCTTCAAAGCAAGATGTAATGGCAACGTTAATGTTGTAGCACCCACCCCAGACCTGAATTGGCTAGCATCAAGGTCAGGTGACGATCATCCCACACAGGGTAGATCATCAGCACACTCTTATGATACCTCATCGCCTGACATCAAAGAAAATAACAGGAATAAGATATCTATCTCTCTGTCTGCTTGTCTATTTCTCCATTTCCTCTTTTCTCCTTGTTTCCTAGGAAGGTAATATTGTTCTATTATACTCGCTTTTTCTTTGTAGACCTACTTTTAAGTAAATACACTTGGCTCAGTAATTTCTGGCACAAGGCCATATTTCTTCAGAAATATTTTTTCTTTTGCTTGTAACTACATTTTTAAATTTTTATATATGGAAATTGCTTTTTGATATTCTTTGTATATAAATGTCTTTTTTATTATGCTTCTATTCTTCTTCTATGTGCCCTGTCCCTTCAGGACGTAGGCGATCATGGCTTTTCACGTGTCTCTGATGGCTCTGAGCACGCCTTCTCCTGTTACACCGTGCAACCCTCGTTCTGTCATCCATCTCATTAGGTCCTTCAAATATGTTATCCGTTGCTTTCCCCTGTCTCTTTTCCCTCTATCTGGTCTGTTAGTATCAAGTTCTCCAAGCCCTCCTTCCTCATTGCATGTCCCAGAAACTTCAGCTGTCTCTTCCTGATGCTCAGTATTAATTTCATTTTCGTTTGCATAATTTCTAAGACCTCATCATTGGTCACATGCTCGATCCATGATATTCTCAGCATCCTTCTATAGAACCACATTTCAGTTGCTTCAAGCTTTTCCTTCATCTTTGATGGTATTGTCCAGCATTCACTGCCATATTGAATAAATATATATATATATATATATATCGAAATAAAAGTGTGTAGATTGATATTATAAGACCTTCTAAAAACGAAGCAACCGGTTTCGTTTCCGCTTTTCAGGCCTCTACGGAAGATTCAAACTTAGAAGAAAATAACAATGAAATGCATGATTGAAAAAAATCTACCCACAATTTTTTCTTTTTCATGAATTCATAATTCTATTCATATTTTTCTTCATAAATTCATAATTTTATTCATATTTTTTCCTTCACACATTTCTTTGTTATTTTATTCCAAGTTTGAATCTTCCGTCGAGGCCTGAAAAGCGGAAGCGAAACCGGTTGCATCGCTTTTAGAATGTCTTGTAATATCAAGCTACGCATTATTATTTCGATAATTAAATTTTGTACCTACAATATATATGGCTTATAGCCATATCACGTTGAATACATCAGTTCTCGCTCGATCACTGAAGTTAAGCAACGTTGAGCCTGGTCAGTACTTAGATGGGTGACCGCTTGGGAATACCAGGTATTGTAAGCGTTTAATGACGGATGTGCGTTGTGGTGCAGTGGATATCGGCTCGGAAAGAGAAATCGGCGAGCAGAGTTCGAATTCCAGTTGAATACACTGCATTCACTTAAGCACTGGTACCCTTGGGAAAGATATTAAGCCCTCCCTTCCCTCCAGTTATGGGTTAAATAACAGGGTAGGAGTTGGGGGACCCTACCCTTAAAAACAAATCTCAATAGATCTTGATACTCGAAAAGAAAAAAGTATTACTAGACACAAAACTTATATAAAAACAACAATAATTTGGTGAAAGAAAAAGGTATTACCAGCAAAAAATAAAATAAAAATTTAGTTGGCAATAAATGACCCGCCGAGGTTGATATGGCATGAAAACAAAACAAACAACAACATATATATCCTCTCTATTATAATAAAGACTGTTGTGCATTTATTTGTATATATCTCTATTTTTTCTCCTGTCCTTTGAATTGTTACTTTTTACTTATTTCGTAATGTAACATGCGCGCTGTGGATCAGTGGATATCGGCTTCGGAACAAGAAATCGGGTAGCCGAGTTCGAATTCCAGTTGAATTCATTGCATTCACTTACGCGCAAATACCCTTGGGAAAGGTATTAATCCGTCTCTTCCTTGCAGTTATGGGTTAAATAACAGGACAGATTGGGTTCTATAGCCTTGGCTGGCAACCAGTCTACTGCACAATGTAATGTCAACCTATTTCGGGATAATCTTCTGCCCAGTCAGTCACGTCTCTCTCGAGACATGATCGCCCAAGCGTGTATCATGCATGGCACTTAACTGACTGACTGAATGTAAGGTACGCAATAGTAGAACATCAATACTGCCGTCATTTTATACAGCATATAAATATTTTGCCGCCATTTTGGACAACACAAGAAACTTGTGGAATATATTTATTACTAGTTGTGTACACGCAAAGCAGAAAATAACAGTTCTTTGTGCATTTTAGTTTTCAAATGTTAATGATAATATTAAAGGTTTCCTTATACAGAAACATCCGGTAATTTACCGAACAGGCAGCGTTTCTCAAGTTACACATTTCTTCATTTCCTGACCTGATTTGGATCAAAGTGCAGTATTGGCCCCAGGGCAAAGAAACTGAATTTTATCTCTCAATTGAGTTTCTGTCTTCGGACGGAAAAAAATGAGAGACTCCTCCAACTCCGCAACAGCACCTCCTTCACTGCATCAAAAAAGGAGGGTCGGTGAAATATCGCCATCAGCGCAACGTTGGTTTCTAGTGATGGTCAATTTTCGATCTTGGTCAATGTGGAAACCCTGCCTCTTCCGCTTTAAGCCTGCCTTGTACCATATCCCGTCACCGTAGGGAGGGGAATAAATACTAAGTCTAGTAGCCATTCTCCTGATCTCTAATGGCAATGACAATATTAGCCGTTTTCCTTATAAGGAAACATTTCACATTTATTAACCGAGCAGCCACTGTTATCGTCGGTTAAAATTTATAAAGTCTTTCTTTTAACCCGAGAACAGTAAGCATGGGTATATAGTACCCAGAGCAAATAACGTCATTTGGATTACAATTTGATTACAATTTTCAGTACTTGATTTTCTTACCTAAATAATATGTTTTTCAGTTCCTATCAATGTTAACTCAAAGAACACATTTTGAAGTGCCTGCATGTAAAATATTTCAAATAAAGAGTAATATTTAATACTTTTTTTTTGATATTTTCAAAATCGGGTATGATATACCCATAGTTGGTAGGGGTGTAACTTTAATTGATGGTTAGTGTTCTAGGGTTAAAACAATTTTTCAGGAAAATGTTTTGACAACCACACGTTCTTACCTCTATTTCTAATATTGATTAGGATTTGCTTCCTAAACTTTTGTTTGGGGTAAAGTGGTACATTAATATCCTAGTTATACCATTTTTTATTCATTTTTACATGTGATATCTATTGCAGTTGTTGCTGTTGTTAGAAATCTTCAAGTGATACGGTTATTAAAGAAATCTATTTACAAATATCTAAATATTGTCTTTGAAATTAATTGAGATAACGTTACAAAATTTTATTTTGGACCAACATATATCATTAATTTATAGATCATACAACGTTTTTGTTTGAGAAAAATTATAGATTGTTATAGACTGTTGCATCTAGTATGCAATGGGTATTTGTTTATCAAGTTGATGCTGCGTAAAACGGATTTTCAGTCTATTGTTACTGGGACAAGAAACCAATACCAACAAAAAGAATAATGATAAATAAATAATCATCGCATGAAGGAACATTGTTATAAATGAATAAAAATAAGATCCTGTAGACAATCAATCAGTCAATTAAACAACGTAAATGTCAATTATTATCTCCCCTTTGACACTCGCCAGGTGGCAGAAGCTTCTATTGTGTGATTTCTCTTTTAATTTGTTTTTTCATATTTACTATTTTTTTTTTTTTAGGAAGAGGAAACATTTTTGCTCCCATCCTGGGAAACACACTGAGTGTATTTACTACAGGAAACTGTTCCAGAATATATCCACCAGCAGTAAGCAACAGTTAATTTTAAAACCTCCTTCATAATTGATCAGGGGAAAATACGCCATCTTTGTTGCTGAGAACTTCTTTCTTTCTTTTTTTTTTATTTTTCTCTTAAGTTTGTTTCTGCATTTATATTATTTTATTTTTTCACAAAACCTTACCAGATTTTATTTCCCTTACACTAATCTTTCTGCCTTTGTTATTCTTAATTTGTTTAAATCTATCTATCTATCTATCTATCTATCTATCTATCTATCTATCTATCTATCTATCTATCTATCTATCTCAATCTTTTCATTTCTCTCTCACTTTCACACAATCTATCTATCTATCTATCTATCTATCTCTTTTTCTCTCTTTCACACAATCAATCTATCTATCTATCTATCTATCTATCTATCTATCTATCTATCTATCTATCTATCTATCCGTTTCGTTGCTGCTCCTTCCTTACTTACAATATTTCTCTTTGTTTATTTATTGGTTCTTCATGCAATTTTGGTTTCATTTTTTCTAATTTGTTTTCAATTATTCCCGTCTTTTCAATCTTTTTTTTAAATACCCTCTATATAATTTCCATTTCACATATTTTTCTAGTTTAATTTTTCTGTTTTTCCGATATTCTTTCGGAATTGTGCATTCATCTTGTGTCTTTATTTCATAGCTCATAATCTTATTGAAATTTATTTGCTAAATCATTTTTTTATAATTTGATTCAAAATTTCAGTAAAAATCTCCAACTACGGAAAATTTGAGAAAATGGAAAACACTAATTTTTTATGAACAATTGCTGGTGAATAAAAACGTGATCATCAAATTGATATACTTCAACATGTATAAATTTTAGTAAGGCAAACATTTTGTCTCTTTGTCCCTACCTTATATATACAGAACAACACTGCCTGCTTCGTTAGTTCATCAAGAATTCGCTATTAGCATTATACAGGGTGCAATGGGTAAATTGTCACATTTTAAAATTATTCTTCTTCTTTTCTGTGTCGTGTCCCTTCAGGACGTAGGTGATCATGGTTCACCGTAATTTCATTTCCTTTTTTGTTTTTAGTAAATTTTATCTTTTACTAGCTCTCCGACACTTTGGTTTGTCAACCATTTACACAAGGTCGTTAGGTAGGTTATGTGCCGTTTACCTATATCCTTTTTTCTTTCAATCTATCATGTGAGTGTCATATTTTTCAATATCCTATTCTTAATTATTTGCTCATGAAATTTCAACTGTTCCCCTCTGATGTTAAGAATAAGTTTCCTTTTTGTTTCCATTTTCACTAAAACTTTGTTGTTACTCACATGTTCGGTTCATGATATCCTCAACATCCTTCTGTGGAACCATATTTTTATTACTTCAAGTTCCTTCTTCATCTGGGAAATTACTGTCTAGTATTCACTGCCCGACAGGTGGACCTAAATTGCATAACAGTTCAGTAGTCTTTTCCTTATTTCTAACGAAACTTTTATTTTTCTTTACACTTTCCTTGGGTTTTGGAAGGCAAACTTGCCTATTTCGATGATTCTTCAGTTGCCTTCAAATTTTGGTGTCACAATTTCCGTTCTTAGTTAAAATACTTCTCAGATATTTAAATTTCTGTACTTCTTTAATTTTATTGTCTTCAATTTTTAATTTGCATGTTGGTCTGTTCCTTCTGCTAACAACCATGCATTCTGTTTTCTTACTGTTGATGATTTTCTGTCTCCTAATACTCTGCTTAGTTTTTGGAATGCATCTTTGGCTATACTAACGCGTCTTTAGATTTCAGTGTCCCACTTTCCGTCCTCTGTTAAAGCACTTCCTAGATATTTTAATTTTAAAAAATTATTGGACTACAAATTTTAACTTCTTTCTGATTTTAAGTATAAGTGTTCTTTTTGTTTTCATTTTCTTTAAATCTTTACCATTGCTCACATTTCCTGACCATAACATTCTCAGCATCCTTCTGTAGAACTACATGTGTGTTGAGGTAGTCCAGTATTCCCTGTCATATAGGTGAATTGATATTAGGTAGGGGTTTAGCATTTTCCTATGATTTAGAGAAAAGTTTACTGTTTCTTAATACTTTGCTTTTGCTATTGCAATATGTCTTTGGTGCCACATTTGGGATCCTGTTAATACATTTCCTAGATATTTAAACTTTTGTACTTGTTTAATTTTTGTTTTTCCAATTTGTAATTTGCATATTGGACTTTTCTTTTGCTAACAATCATACTTACAATTGATACATAGTCCTTCGGTTTACTTTAATACCTTTTGTTCCAATCGTTTCTTTTCTATGCCTGCTATCAGAAATGTTTCATCTGCATCTAAACTTATTTATAAATGGAACTTTGTCTGTGTGTGTGTATGTGTGTGCGTCCGTTACCTATAGACTCCGAAACGGCTGAACCGATTTTCTTGAAAATTTACACAGTTGTACTATAAGCGTCTGCAAATGTTCTTAGCTAGGTTTTGTGTCGAGATACCCCCGATAAATATCGAAAATCGATAATCGAAAATATCGGGTTATAGAAGGAGTGGTCAGATTTTAATCCAATTTGATACACTCATAGACAAAGATATAAGAAACGATATTCAGAAGTTTCAAGGTTGGAGTTCTTACAATAGTGCAGAAAATCGATAATACATATATATATATATATATATATATATATATATATATATATATAAAAGGCAAGATATTTGTGCGTGTGTCTGTTTATCTGTCTGTATGTCTGTATTTTTTCAGCTCTTTTATTTTAGTTTTTGCTTCGGGTTTGGCTCTAAGTAGGTATATTTGTAGTTTTTAGTCTCAGCCATGATACCATTTACTCAGAGGACTTATTTAGCCTTCAAAATTCAGTTTACGACGAAATAAACTTATTTGATATCGATACGAGGAAATCAAAATTTGACTTACATCCATTCATTTTTCTTTCAGTCTAGGTTTCGCTTTAACTGGAAACAACTATTGCTTGTTAGTCTTTCGTGCCAACGTTCAAAGAGTCTGAGCTCCAGGACCATGGTTTAGTTTTAAAGCTCTCATTACACCCGAGCAACGCCGGGCTATACGGCCGCGAATAATGAATCCTTTTAGGTCTTCTAATTGTCTCAGATCGTCTCACAAGAAAGGTTAAATAAATCCGGTGAAAAGATACACCCTTGTCTTACTCCTCTTTTCATTTATGTATATTTATTGAATTCAATTTCTATTCGCATACAGAAGGATTGCTGACAGTATAAGTTCCGGATTATTCTAATATCCTTCCCTAATATATCAAGGATATTATCAGCATATTCTAAAATTACCTTGGAATTATTTCGAACTTTTGTTCTCATCTTGGTTGATATAGGTGTTATAACAGACACAACGTTTCGACCAAGTACCCTCTGCTCATCATCAAGTGTCCATAGATTGGCTGATGTGGTTTAGCAGGTTTATTATTGTGAAATGTTCTATGAAATCAACTTTTGTTCTTTTATGTTCACTACTAAGTCCAAGGATCGAACGCATAACAACTAGATGATACTAACAAATGTATAACCAACTACTATATCCACTACGCCATCGCCCCAAAGGGACTTTAGTGGCGTATTTTTGAAGCCTTTTATATTCAATGTCAGGTGGATTTTGACAACTGGATTATGTTAGTGGATTCGTGCCACTTGTCATAATTTGTATTTTATTTCTGAGATGAGTAATTTTTCAATAATCTTCGAATTATTTCGAACTTTTGTTCTCATCTTGGTTGATATAGGTGTTATAATAGACACAACGTTTCGACCAAGTATCCTCTGGTCATCATCAGGTGTCCATAGATTGGCTGATGTGGATTATCAGGTTGATTATTACGAAGTATCCTATGAAATCAACTATTGTTCTTTCATGTTGGAATTTGGTACTCTTACTATCAAGTCCAAACAAAAGTTCGAAATAATTCAAAGATTATTGAAAATTACCCATCTCAGAAATAAAATACAAAATATTCTTAAATGTTGAGGTTATGATCAGAGTCAAAATAAGTTAGCGTATTTCCTGAAGAATGTAATTTCTCAGAGGTACTTCTATTTCTATACTCGAATTACATCTTCTTCTTCTATGTGCCCTGTCCCTTCAGGACGTAGGCGATCATGGCTTTCTACGTTTCCCTATTCCTGGTGGTTCTGACAGATATTAAATTCTGGGTATGATTTATTTAAATATGAAGAGATAAGAACCAACCAATTTTTCTTTTATGTGCTATTTCCTTTCAGGAAGTTGCTGATTTACTATTTCCTTTTGTCATATTTCTCTCATCCCTTCACAGACACATTAAGTAGGTTACTCACCACTTCTCTTGTTTTTCATGCATTCCTGTATGGCAGGGTTAGTGTTAAATGTTATTACTCTTCTTTTCTCATTTTCGTTATATTCACTTAGGTGTAAAATAAAACAAAACAAAAAACGATTCTTACAGTACAAAATGTATTTCGGCTTTAAATAAACCACAAAAAGTTGATGAGCCGAAAAAAAAATCAATAATCTCATTCTTATTGTAAATATACATTATTTCATTTTTTTCTTAAAACTTCTCTTTTACTAACATGTTTCTTCGGCATTCGTGTAGAAAAAAATATTTGTTGCTTCATCCGAGAAGAAATTTTCTAGGTTCCTTGTCATATAAATATTAGATATGACATAGCGGTCGCATAGTTTTCTTTGTTTTGGTTCTGCAGACAATTTCTCCGGGCTATTGTTATGGTACCCTCCTATGAGGAATGAACTCTTCCTCTTGCTATATATATATATATAAATTACGTGCGTGACTTTTACAGCAGTTAACGACAGCTGCTGGTCAGGCAGCATATTAATACCTTCGGACTTATTTCTATATTACTTATTGTTAACACTTCCTGTGAATATCTTGTTTCTTGTTATACTAATACACAGTTTTAAACCTTCTTGTTCCATGTCTTACTTTCGGCATAAACCGGTCATTACAACTTTGAGTCGAAGTTCCGCCACAACTCCACAACAAATTGGCGACGAAGATTCACTACAGCTATATTAACAGAAGACAGAATAAATGACAAGATTTTTAGACAGCATTGAAGGTTTAACTCGAGAATCACCATGTAATGTTGAATTCTATGCCCATTTTGTTTATATCTATGACGGCACTATATTCAATGCTGGGAATTCTTCCCCTACAAAAAAATACAAAATTATAGTAACAGCAACAAGAACACACACACACACACACACACACACACACACACTCTCTCTCTCTCTCTCTCTCTCACACACACACACACACATAGATCTATTTCTACATGTCGAACCTCAAAATTAAGATATTTGCAGATTTTTAAAAAACATCCATCTACCTAAGATATGTTGATGATATTCTTATGTTAGTAAAAAATACAGATGGAATACTTCAATTTCAGAAACGTTTCCAAAGTAATTCTGTCCTTAAATTCAGGAACGAACTCAGTGCTAATAACAAAATTCCCTACCTTGACATATTGATAAACACAAATAATAACAAATTTACTATTTCGCCATACAAAAAAACCTACCAGCATAAATTCATGTACGCTTAACTGCAAGAGCAAATGTTCATATTACTACAAAATAGCAATTATAAAAAATCTAATACATCGTGCAAAAGCTAATTCATTCACAAAACATATTTTTTACAGTTAACTAAGAATATAAAACTAACACTTATTAATAACAGCTTTCATTAAACAATAAACAATAAACAAAAACTAAAAATTCTCGAAGCTATATACATAAAACAATTGAAACCTCACCTGAACAAGTTAAACTATGGAATCTCCACAAATATCCTTAAATGTCTATAAATAATAACAGAAGCCATTGGTTTATTCAATGGTTTCCCATACTTAATATGTCTTGTTTTCACTCTCGCTTGGTCATGTGTGACGTCATGAGCTGTGATGCAACATTCGCTTCCAGTGTTTTAAATTCACGAGTTTGTTGTTGCTTGGAAATCTTCCATGTAAACAAAAACAGTTTGTCATTATGATTTGTTCGTGTTTATAATATATAATGTAATTTGACATCTTTGGAAATAGCTTATGTAAATTGAAAGCTTAGATTGAATTATTAAAACATTATGTATCAATATTGTAATTTTCTTTCTTCATGATAATGCTATTAAGATTATCAGAGAATATGAAAAAATTACATAAAATAAATAAACAAAACTTGTTTATATTATTTAATGAAACATGCATTAATATATATATATATATATATATATATATATATATATATATATATATATATATATATACGTACACTCTTGTGCAAATGAATTGAAACAAAACGAATATCTTCCTAGGATCTTTCACACTTTCCCTTAAAACGCATACGTCGTCTCTTGGCGTTGTTTTTCGTTTGCGACCGCATTTTCCTTCACGTTTTGGATTGATGGATCTATTTTTTTCTTCACCATGATGACACGACTGACAGTCTAAAGGCTGACACCAACAACACCCGCGGTCTCTCTGTAAGGCTTGCTAGTGTTTTCATGCAGCGTTAACATTTTCGTTCGCTTCCATGGAGTAAATTCCATCGGAATCAATGTCCGTAGGACAACTAATCTACAGTTGAGACAATAGTGCCTGGGAGTGATAAAAGTATGATAACGCTGTATTTTTCAAGTTCAAACAAATTTCATCATACATATAAAAGCATGTATTAAAAATCGATTACACTCTGTTACTCACGTTGATCTAAAGTTGACCGTATGGCAAAAGAAAGGAAACTAAAAAGCAGTTGCTTTAAATAATTTTCACAAGGGTGTATACGCATAAGGAATCAGTCTGAGGATCGCTGAACTGTTGATGCGACTGTCTATACTGTCTATACTGTCTATATCTAGAAATCTCTGAGTACTCTGTAAAAATATAGAATATTTCTCTGTAAAATATAGAATATTTTAAGCAATTTATATATATATATATATATATATATATATATAGGAAAGAATATTAATAAAAAGTTTTGAATTTAAAAACGTACTTTTTTAAACAGTATTTGTTTATTTTTATTGTATTTTTATATTTGAAATATAAAAATACAAAATACAAATATAAAAATACAATAAAAATAAACAAATACTGTTTAAAAAAGTACGTTTTTAAATTCAAAACTTTTTATTAATATTCTTTCCTATACATATTAAGACAGTATACGTGGATGATCATCACTATGCTATATATATATATATATATATATATATATATATATATATAATTAAGTATATGGTCATTTATGATTTGCATGTACACGCCGATACGATACATGTTGCTACAAAAGCGAAAAGGAAAAAAACATTGAGGAAAAGAAAAATCGAGTAGTGTTGGCCTCCGATCAGTAAAGAATTGAATTGGCTTGAAGCGGGCATCGGAGTATATGTTAAGCCACATACTCTAGAGAGGTTCAAAGAATTAACGTATTTAGCAGGAGACTTCGTTTCAAATCGACCATGTAGTGCCTTAGGTGGTGTCGTTACCTCCCTTGGAAAATCTAAATGCATTAGCAAAACCGGATTTCTGGCCCAAGCCTTGTTTTCAACCAAAGAAAGCTTAACCTTCCTGGTGTTTTGCGACCCACTCCCGTTGTTCACTCATTTCATGATCGTTACAAAATCTGCGGGAAATCTGTCAGAAAGCTGTTGAAATTTTATTCCTGACAGTTTTCCGCTGACTTTCTTTATTGACTCTGGTTGGATTATTTCCTTTGCTTCTTACCCAGGCCTTTCTTTATTTTTTCAACCACTTCCCCTTGTACCTATTCTTAAAGATATTCCTTTCTTGTCTACTTCCTTAACAGAATTTCTTTCTTTACTTATCTATTTGTTTTTTGGATTCCCGCAAGTTTCCTTGGCGTTTTTCTTGTTCCTCTTTTCCATATGACAGTTATAGTTTCTTTAATTTTTGGTGTTTTTCATTTTCCTGACATTTTTTCCCAGAAATATTTTGATTTTACTTTAATATCAGTTTTATTTCTGTAAAGATTAATTATCCTTTTCACTTACTTTCCTTTTGGTGATAGATTTCTTTTTCTCTTTGTTCTTTCTTTCTTTGTTCTTTCTCTCTTTGTTCTTTCTCTCTTTGTTCTTTCTCTCTTTGTTCTTTCGCTCTTCGTTCTTTCTCTCTTCGTTCTTTCTCTCTTCGTTCTTTCTTTGTTCTTTCTCTCTTTGTTCTTTCTCTCTTTGTTCTTTCTCTCTTCGTTCTTTCTCTCTTCATTCTTTCTCTCTTTGTTCTTTCTCTCTTCGTTCTTTCTTTCTTTCTTTCTTTTTTTCTTTCTCTCTTTGTTCTTTCTCTCTTTGTTCTTTCTCTCTTCGTTCTTTCTCTCTTTGTTCTTTCTCTCTTCGTTCTTTCTCTCTTCGTTCTATCTCTCTTCGTTCTTTCTTTGTTCTTTCTCTCTTTGTTCTTTCTCTCTTCGTTCTTTCTCTCTTCGTTCTTTCTCTCTTTGTTCTTTCTCTCTTCGTTCTTTCTTTCTTTCTTTTTTTCTTTCTCTCTTTGTTCTTTCTCTCTTCGTTCTTTCTTTGTTCTTTCTCTCTTCGTTCTTTCTCTCTTCATTCTTTCTCTCTTTGTTCTTTCTCTCTTTGTTCTTTCTCTCTTTGTTCTTTCTCTCTTCGTACTTGCTTTCTTTCTTTTTTCTTTCTCTCTTTGTTCTTTCTCTCTTTGTTCTTTCTCTCTTCGTTCTTTCTCTCTTCTTTCTTTCTCTATTTGTTCTTTCTTTCTGTGTAATTCCTTTCTTTTTATTCTTATTGTTGGTTTTGTTTTCCGCGTTTTACCATCAGTATTTCCTAAAAATTATGGAAAAGTAAATCTTCTTTCTTTTATCTCATTCTCTCACACTTTTCTCTTTTTTTAATCACTCTTGTTTCTTTCTTTCTTTCGTTTATCTTATTCTTTCACAGTTTTCTTCGTTTATTCCGTCTTTTGACATTTGTTAACTCGTTCGTCCGCATTTTCTTTATTTTGAATAAGTCGTTCGTTCACATTGCTTTCTTTTTTTTTGCCTCATTCATCTTTCCTTCCTTCCTTCTTTCTTTCTTACTTTCTTTCTTTCTTTCTTTTTATACATCTTTCTTTCTTCTCATTCATATTTCTTTCGTTAAATTCATATTTCTTTCTTTCTTTCTTTCTTTCGTTCTTTCTTTCTTTTGTTTCACTCGTTCAGATTCCTTTTGTTCTTTTATCACATTTTGTTCACTTTCATTCATTCATCTCCATTTTGCATTTCTTTTTTTTCTTTCTTTCTTTCTTTCTTTCTTTCTTTCTTTCTTTCTTTCTTTCTCAGCAGATGATTGAAATTCAATGATCTCGAAATCGGAACATGCGGTGTCGTTGTTTTGATATTTACAGACGCAGGACACAGACCCTATCCCAGATCACCTACCATTTCACAATGGGGATCCTACTGCGACCCTCCTATTTATTTTCTTACTCCTCGTCTGAAACCTGGGGGACTGTTTTTCGCAGCATGGAGGCTGACTCCCACCCTTTGAGTGACCAGATTTACTAAAAGTCAATTTCTTTAAAAATATGGTTAAAAGAATAAAATAAAAGTTTTTGATTAGCTCTCATCACCCGATCTAAATAAATTCCTTTTTGCCCCACGATTACTCAAATTATTGCACTTCTTCCGAATTGCTACTGATAACCAACAATACTATGGATAACCATTTATATATATCTCCATACCAGCCTCCACAGTTTCATATCAAAAGCCAAACCGATTTTGATATTAGGTCAATAAACAAAGTGCCAAAATTTCTGTTATCATCTAACGGATAAGTACAGGAATTGGTGACAAATCGAGAATTGAATGGTCGCGCCATTCTCCTAGAATCTTCCCCTACTTTTACGATATATATTACTTTATTCTCCTATCTTCTTTTCTCTCAAAAAAGCAGACACGATGTCCAACAATTCACAAACAAAGAGAGCATAGCGGAGAAACTAAACCTCGAAACAGTGTGAAGAGCTTATCAGAGGCTCGGTTAGCCAATTTTGTGCTCGTCAAGTTGAGATTTGATAGCAAACTCTAGCGTCTTGGAAAACAAACATGAGTAGAACCTCCTTAATCCATATGGTTTGAATATCCGTTTCTTAGTACAACAGAGTTTGGTTTCCATGTTTACATGTTTAGATTCTGATATATATATATATATATATATATATATATATATATATTTTTTGTGTGTTTGTGTGTGTGTGTAAGCGTAATGCAAAAAAAAAAAAAAGAGAGAAATAATTGAACGGAGAAGTATAGAAGAATAGACCCCAGAGAACAGAAATAAATCTTGTAATTTGAAAGTTAAAGTTGGGGTTTATTGGTAGGAAAATATTAATGATGAAGAGTAAAGAAAAGAACGGTAATAGGGAAACAAATTAATTTAGAAATGCAACACTAGAAACGTATATATATATATATATATATATATATATATATATATATATATATATATACGGGGAGAGAGATACATTGATAGATAGGAATAGACTAGGATAGATAGATAGATAGATAGATAGATAGATAGATAGATATGAACAGACTAGATAGATAGATAGATAGATAGATAGATAGATAGATAGATAGATAGATAGATAGATAGATAGATAGATAGAACAGACTAGATAGATAGATAGATAGATAGATAGATAGATAGATAGATAGATATGAACAAACTGAGATGAATAAATGAAAGAGATGGATAAATTGTTGCCATTTACTTGTTATTTTATTTTGTCGTATTCACAGCATAGTAAAGTCAGTTGGGCACCGTCTGTGAGAAAAAGAGCACCATGACGCAACCAACTCCACCATAAATTTAAAAACGGCATACTTTACTGCTTGTCATTCGCACCGGAAGCTCCAATATGAACATTTCAGAGTGTTTGGGTGTTAGTCTGAGGACAGTGATATGGATTAGGAAAAAGTTGGATGATATATCCAGTCAGTATCATGGTGTTTGAAGTGATCTGTAGTGATTGCGACGTTATGCCTGCATTAATCTTTCCACTTGTTCTTAGACTCAATGCAGAGATCCACATCAAGTGTTTTGAGGACGTGGTGCTGTCCTGGGTCAAGACGGTGATGCTGGAAGACCCTTTGTCTGGCAACAGGTCTGCACAGTGCCACACAAGGAGGAGAAACCAGTTATTGCTGTAAGGCCATATAACTTTTTACATCTGTCCAGCTAACACTCCAGACTGTAAGCCCTTGATTATTATGTGTAGGACGCATTCGAGTAATAGATCTACAAAACTCCTTGTAACATCAAAGATAAACTGAAAGTGACGATTATGGCAACTTAAAGAAGAAGAGTTGCAGATGATTCCGAAGTTGTTTGGAGACGGTGGTTGAAGCCAATGGCGAATTTATTGAATAAATTTATTCTTTACTATTTCAAAATATTTTCGTGTAATTTTGGTAAATATATCTGTTGAAATGAGATATCAGTGCTATTTTCAGTTTCCTGTAATTTAAACGACAATTTATTCATTGCAATTGTATGAACAAATAGATAGATAGATAGATAGATAGATAGATAGATAAGAAAATTCGAATCTGTGACCCCTAACAACACAGGGGAAATCATCAATTGATCTGATGCATCTTTGACCGCTCGACCACAAAAAATTTCAGTCTAAATATATACAATATATACATATTCAGTCTTATATACACAAATTTCCGATTTCTCGTAAATACCCATGTCTGCTTTAAAAGTGTATTGTTATGTAAGCAAATGTAAATGTTATGAAAAGTTCCGAAGATTAGCAAAATGTATTAACAACCGACATACTTAATTTATTTCTCTGAACATTATTCGTGTTTTGGTGGATACTGCTAATTTAATTGTTAATTTAAAAAAAAATTATTTTATCTTTTCTTTTCTTTTTTTTAAAATTTTTTATTATTGTTAACTAGGGTAGACAGAGAGATGATCCTAAGAGTTTCCTTGTCATTACCAATTTGATTTAAAATTCACTTCCTCGATTATTACCAAATTCAGTTAAGGTTCTATTAAAAATCTAAATCATCTCTCTCTCTCCCCCCCCTCTCTCTCTCTCTCTCTCTTTCTGTCTACCTTTCATATACATACGCACAAACAAAAATACACATTGAGTTTGAAATCATATTCCTGAATTTTTGTTCAAGACTTAAAACCGAAGTTACTGAAATGGTTGCTCGAATGTTTTATGTCTGGCTTTAATAAGTAGAAAAAATAATTTCATTGTAGCAAATTTTTTATCACTAAGACGTAAACCTATTACTTCTTAGTGGAATGAAAGTAAAAACAAAAAATTAGAAAAATCATTATTAAGGATAGAGGACAATAAAAAAAAACAAAGAGGAGATAAAACCTTAATGATCAATGTTGACTGGATAGCAAAAAGTCGGAAGAGAGTTCCATGAATGGAAAGGGCAAAAGAATTAACAATTCGCATATAACTTATGTTTACAACAAACAATTTCAACAGTGAAATTATGAGACTAAGGTACAAATGTAGTACTATGATTAAATTCATGAAATTGAGCTACCAAAGAAGAAAGATCAACACAGCATTTACGTGAAAATATTTACTTTTTTAAGGAAAGCTATGTTACGGTTAACTATGTTGTTGGATGTGCGTTGTAGTGCAGTGGATATAGAGTCGGAACGACAAATCGGGAAGCCGAGTTCGAACTTCAGTTGAATTCCTAGCATTCACTTACGCACAAATACCCTTGTAAAAGGTTTTAATCCGTCTCTTCCCTCCAGTTATGGGTTAAATAATAGGACAAATTTGGTTCTATAGCCTTGGCTAGAAACCAGTCTACCGCAGAAATCAATGGCAACATATTGCGGAATAATTTTCTGCCCAGTCAGTCATGTCTCTTTCGAAACATGATCACCCAAAGCGTGTATCACGTATGGCACTCAACTGACTGACTGATGTTACGGTTGCTCGAAAGTGACTGTAATTGAAATAGCAGAAAGCACTTCAATAGTTTCTCTATATTTCTGAATGAGGTAGTATTTACACTATTTACATTATTAGGACTAATGTCCTCAACTTGGTTGCCAGTTGTGAGTTCAATACCAGGCTACAGCAGTGGTGAACAAGTAACTTAGAGAGTCGGGTTAGAGAGAGAGAGAGAGAGAGAGAGAGAGAGAGAGAGAGAGAGAGAGAGAGAGATAACTCATGACCACCAAAAGATGCTTTGCACAAGAAATGAGATTGATATAACCCAGTGATCGTAATAAAGGGTTCAGTTCAAAATTCCTAGTACCTGAAGAAGGCCGGAGCGTACAACGGCCGAAACGTTTTACAAATGGCAACCAAGATGAGGACAATAGTCAGAATAATGTAAATAATTCAATAGTTTTTAAATGTATACAATATACGATTAAAAAAAATCCAACACTGATTATTTTCCTTTATATATAGCATGCTTCTCACACCAAGAATAACACCACTCATTTATTCAGACCTCTGAACCTACATCTATTGGGCCATAGTTCTAAAGTGCCCATTTACATCAACATGATAATTTACCAACTTTGATACGCAATATATTTATCAAAAACTCAAATACATGCTTTTAACGGTAAAAGTTTCTAGAAATCTATATCTATAAAAGTGACGAGGGTGGACGTTGTGTATTTGTTTGTTTGATAGATTCGACTTAGCGTCTGCATTTTGCGGTCTAGCTCGACGGGAGTTGCGCTCAGATGTAGATCAAAATTTTAGAAAGCTAACGACACCTTGAAATTTTTCAGAAAGCCAAAATTAGGGGTAGAAAAATATATATTATCACCCCACACAGTCAGGGATCAGCTTATGTATTGATTATAATATAGAATTGTTCACCCCACTTTATAATATCTATATCTATATATGTTGCCCTCCTCCCGCCCTAATCCAATAGAGACATTCTACATTGTTATCTATATCTATAAAAGTGACGAGGGTGGACTTCATGTAAGTACTTGCTATGTAAATTCATCATATGTTTTTTTTATTCTTATTATTCCTTAAACTACCCGAGTAAAAGCGGGCTAAACTGCTTCTTCTTCTTCTTCTTCTTCTTCTTCTTCTTCTTCTTCTTCTTCTTCTTCTTCTATGTGCCCTGTCCTTTCAGAACGTAGGCGACTATGGCTTTCCACGTCTCCCTATCCCTGGTGGCTCTTACACTACGCAAATATGATATAAGCTGATGTCCCCTGCTACCTTTTTCCCTCCATCTGGCCTGTTAGTATCAGTTTCTCCAAACCTTCCTTCCTCATTGCATGTTCCAGGAACTTTAGCTGTCTCTTCCTGATGTCAGTATTACTTTCCTTTTCGTTTCCATTCTTTCCAAAACCTTATCATTGCTCAGATGCTCGATCCATGATATCCGCAGCATCCTTTTTTAGAACCATATTTCAGTTGCTTCAAGTTTTTCCGTCATCTTCGATGATATTGTCCAGCATTCACTGCCATATTGAAGAACAAACATCACATAGCAATCCAGTACTCTTTTATTTTTTTTAGCGAAATTTTCCTGTTTCTTAATACTTTATCGGTTTAAACATCAGCAACAACTAAAATAGATAACATATGTAACGAGAAGAGAAAATGATCAAGATGTTGATTTCTGCACTACCTTAAACGAAAGGTTCAGAAAAAACGCTCATCAGTGCTAGAAAGAGCGATAAAAGTCAATGGAATAGAAGCTTGTTTTCCTTAAAAACTGTTTTACGAGAAAGATTTTATATAAATTATCGTAAAACTAAATGTTTGTTCAATGAAAACGGCTATTGATGTTATTACCATGATCATCTTGATTCTTTTACAGTTACTTCAATTTTTTTTGCTTTAAATGCAATTGTATTATTGCCGATACTGCGCCTTTGTTACGTTATTCTGGCTACGGAATCATTTAAATTTGGGTGAATATTGATTAATCTTTTCAATTTAGGTGAATGTTGGCTAGTCTTTTAGGTTTAGGGGAATATTTAAGAGTCTTTTAAATCTAAGGGAATATTGATTATTCTTTAAAATTTGGGTGAATGCTTAATGGTTTTTTAACTGGGTGAATGCTGACTAGTTTTTTTAATTTTGGGTGAATTATGATCTTTTTTTTATCTAGTAGAATGTTGATTTTTCTTTTAAATTTGGGTGAATGTTGATTATTCTTTTAAATTTGGGAGAATGATGATTATTCTTTTATATTTGGGCGAATATTTATTTTTTTAAAATTAGGATCAATTTGATTTTTCGTATAAAATTGAGTGAATTGTGATTAGTTTTTAATTTTGGGTGAATGATAATTAATTTTTAATTTGGGATACTGCTTATTATCCTTGAAAATTTAGCAGAATGTTGATTAGTTTCGAGTTGGGAAAATGACTGATGAAAATAATATATATATATATATATATATATATATATATATATATATATATATACACTACAGGCCATAATTATTAGGCCACTCCAGTGTTTTAAAAAAATGAATATTTCATACTACTTATTAGTATTTATTTCCAAGTGAATAATTGTAAATGAAAATAGAATGGTTCTTTTGTTAATACTGCATGATAGTATATGCATAAAATGAATTTATGAATATTTAATAATTACATATTTTGCAGTTTCATCAATGAAAGAATGAAGAAAATTTCGGGTGATTCGGTCAAGTTCATCTTTGCTTCCTTGCCTTGTACAATTTTGCAAAGTAATAATAACAAAAGAAACATTCTATTTTCATTTGGCAATAAATACTAAAAATAGTATGAAATACATAATTTCTTTTAAAAAACTGGGGTGGCCTAATAATTACCGCCGGAAGCATATATATAGACATATATAGCAAATCTAGAGGGTGCGATGGCTAAATTGCCTTGTAAAAATTTGCAAAATAATAATAACAAAAGAACCATTCTATTTTCATTTAGAATTATCCACTTGGTAATAAATATTAAAAATAGTATGAAATACATCATTTCTTTTAAAAAACTGGGGTGGCCTAATAATTACGGCCGGTAGCTTATATATAGACATATATAGCAAATCTAGAGGGTGCGATGGCTAAATTGTCGCTATGTGCCGTGTAAAAATTTGCAAAATAATAATAACAAAAGAAACATTCTATTTTCATTTAGAATTATCTACTTGGCAATAAATATTAAAAATAGTATGAAATACATAATTTCTTTTAAAAACTGGGCTGGCCTAATAATTATGACCGGTAGTATATATATATATATATATATATATATATATATATATATATATATATATATATATTAATTTGAACAGAATAGGCTTCATAGTACAATTTACACCTGAGGAACCTTTCGGGCAACACATTATCAAAGGTGTACGTTGGCAAAATTCA
This sequence comes from Ascarosepion bandense, assembly GCA_037127315.1. Classification (NCBI taxonomy): domain Eukaryota; kingdom Metazoa; phylum Mollusca; class Cephalopoda; order Sepiida; family Sepiidae; genus Ascarosepion; species Ascarosepion bandense. Next base: position 4,562,958 of record JBBBDQ010000871.1, on the reverse strand, counting down.
AAAAAATATAATTCAGGACACACTAATATAAGGTTTGAGAAGGGAAGTTGGAACGCGATTAAAAACAAATTTTAATCAATAATTAATTAAAATGCAAGAGGGGTGTAAACATAAAGTTCCCAAGAGTAATAAAAAAAGAAAAAAAAAGGGATTCACAAACCCTTCAATAAACGTAAGGAGCGAATAAAGTGTTCCTTTTGTCTACACACACACACACACACACACACACACACACACCCACACCAAATACAGACATACAGGCAGATAAACAGACACACACACAAACATCTTGCATTTTTATGTATACATATTATCGATTTTCTGCACTATTGTAAGAACTGCAACCTTGAAACTTCTGAATATCGTTTCTTATGTCTTTGTCTATGATTGTATCAAATTTGATTAAAATCGGACCACACTTTCTATAACCCGATTTTTTCGATTATCGATTTTCGATATTTATCGGGGGTACCTCGACACAAAACATAGCTAAGAACACTCGCAGATGTTTATAGTAAAACTGTGTAAATTTTCAAGAAAATCGGTTCAGCCGATTCGGAATTTATAGGTAACGGACACACACACACACACACACACACACACACACACACACACACACACACACAGACAATGTTCTATTTATAAATAAGTTTAGATACGTCCTTGTATACATTGCCTCAGATTTTATTTTCTTTTTATCACGCTATTTTCGATGCCGTTTGTTTGCAAGTATACAGCAATGATAGACGGTCTATTGCATTCTCTTAGAGCGTGTATGGTTCTTCATTATACGGTCTCATCACCATGCCTCTCTACGAATCTACGTATCTGTATTTGGTTGCGTGCCTTGCGTATGATTGCTTGATTTACCAGCTTTGTTGTTATCAGTTCAAACACAAAAACACTTTCATTTTTCGCAGGTCATCTACTCAGCCATGAAACGACTTTTTCAGCCGTTTTGATGGCTCCCGACCCGTATTCTTTTTCCCACCATTCCCACCGATATTTTCTTTTGATTAAAGCATTAACCTACATCTCTTTTTTTTTCTGCCATTCCTGGCCCAAGAGAACCCTGGTTGTTATTAATGGCTATTCTTCTTTTGACTGGTTCCACAGAATTTCACCTCTTTTCGGTGAGAACAATGATAATCTTGAAATTAACAAATGGATAAAAAGAACTTTGATTGCTTTTGAGTTTGGCCCAGTCGAAATCGAATAAATTTTAATAGATATTCGTAAAATTTCCGAATTTTGTTTGTATTTAGTCGATTTTTGAGACATTTATATTGCAATTAAAAGTGCATAAATGGTGTATTTTGCAAATCAATGACAAAAATGAAAACTATATAAAAACAACAAAATACTAGTGATAAAAAGATCTTTATTATTATTAATAATAATGTTTTGTAGACAGTAAAAACGCTGACGCGTGTGTTGTTTGAACACTGACCGCCAGTGAAAGAAAAAATGATTATTCCACAGGCGATCAGGTTACCCCTAAAATAACTATAAAAGCACCAGAAAGAAGCCTGGGGTGATGTGTTGAATGTTAACTTTATAGCGAACTAGCAGTATAGCCCGGCGTTGCTTGGGTGTAATGAAAGATTTAAAACTAATCCATGGTCCTGGAGCTCAGTCTCTTTGTACGTTTGCACGAAAGACTAAAAAGCAGTAGTTGTTACCAGTTAAAGCGAAACCGTAGACTGAAAAAAAAAATGAATGGATGGAAGTCAAATTTTAATTTCCTGATATCGATATCAAATAAGTTTTTTTTGTTGTAAACTGAATTTTGAAGGCTAAATAAGTCCTCTGAGTAAATGGTATCATGGCTGAGACTAAAAACTACAATTAGACCTACTTAGAGCCAAACCCGAAGCAAAAACTAAAATAAAAGGGCTGAAAAAATACAGACATACAGGCAGATAAACAGACACACACACAACCATCTTGCATTTATATATATATATTATCGATTTTCTGCACTATTGTAAGAACTGCAACATTGAAACTTCTGAATATCGCTTCTTATGTCTTTGTCTATGATTGTATCAAATTTGATTAAAATCGGACCACTCCTTCTATAACCCGATTTTTTCGATTATCGATTTTCGATATTTATCGGGGGAAGAACACTCGCAGATGCTTATAGTACAACTGTTTAAATTTTCAAGAAAATCGCTTCAGCCGTTTCGGAGTCTATAGGTAACGTTCACATACACAAACACACCCACAGACACACACACATACACACACACAGACAAAGTTCCATTTATAAATAAGTTTAGATAACCGGTTGAACGTTGAGGAAATAGCGAGTAATCGTAGTTCAGCGAATAACGAATCTATCGAGTGACACAATTGTGAATTTACGGTGGATCAGTCGTATTATGCGTAACTAACTATACGATGACCAAGATATACAACCGTGTGATACCAACACCTCAGGATTCTTCGAGGTTGCAATCACAACTGACAAGGATACAACAAATAATCACCCATCAGTTGGGGAAAAAAGTTGGATTCATGCCTTATCCAGAGTAAGTGAATGAATCAAACCCAACTAGAATTTATGCTCGGCTCTCCGATTTCTAAATCTGACCCTGTATCGATTACCCCACCAAACTGGATTTTATAGCCTTGGAAAAGAACCAGTCTAGGAAAAAGATAATTGTGAATTTCCCTCAACTGTGGGTAAATGGTAGAAAAGATTGAGTTCTTCAGTCTTGATTGGCAGCCAGTGTAGGAGATGTACAACTCTGAATTCAAAACTGCTGAAACACATACTATGCAGCCCAACAAAATGATTGTGAAATTCACAATGATTACGGTCGATCTGATGATGAGGATTAATAATAATAAAGATATTAGGCATTAAAACAAAGAAAACAGTCACCATAGAGATCTTTTCGCCTATTTACACTATTTACATTGTTTGGACTATTGTCCTCATCTTCGTTACCATATTCACGACGTTTCGGTCGTTGTGCGCTTCAGAATCTGAGTATATTTCTGAGATGATGTATTGTAATTATTTACACTATTTACATAGTTCTGACTATTGTCATTATCTTTGTCATATTTAACTAACGAGTTTATCTACTGTGCCATGTGTTCCTTAAGTGGATAAAAGCGTTACTTGAAGTAATCTACTGACTTGACCCAAAGAATTGTAAGTTTAATATCTGGCCACAGCAGAGGTGAAGGTAGAAGAATAAATGAATCTGAGATATCCAGAAAATGCATGGGACGTAGAACTAGAAAATCTACCATGGTGGGTGAAATAAAGGTTATGGTTTAAAATTTCAACATATATCACCTGAAGAAGTCTGGAGCGTAAAACTGCCGAAACCTCGTGAAGTAAAGACGAGGGGAACAGTCCAAACAATATAGTGTAAATAGTTAAAATACCTCATCTCAGAAATATAGACAGATATTTTCACCCACTATCAATTCGATAAATTAACATTTGATATAAGAAAAAAATTATTCATTATTTATGATATATTTTTTAATAGAAATCAAAAAATAAAATGGAAAAATACACAAGCATTTAATGAGGTCTTTAATACAACATAATTTCTTATTGCAGAATACAATAGCTCAGTCGGGAGAGAACGATGTTTTTAATTCTGAGGTCGTGGGTTCATGTCTCTTCCGAATCAAATTCTTTTCTTGTGTCGGTTGTGGAAAGTTTAACGACTCAGAAAGAGGAATTTGCGAACCATATTCGAATTTTGACAAGGCTCGTTCTATTCATATTCGCGAAAATGTTATCGATCGCTTCTTCCAATTATGTATTAAATAACAGAGTAAAATAGACTCTCGAGCCGTGGTTGACAACCAACCTAGAAGAATGACAGCATAAAACTATTAAAAAGTCCATGGGGGGTTGTCACAATCATCAATGTGGCGTTTCCGGGTCCCTAGGATTTCGACTGAGGTTGATTAATAGAAAAAAAATCTTTGAGCATTTTATTCAGGAGTTACACATATTTTAGTAGACATCCATCTTTATTTTTTAAACAGAAAAACCCATATCTACCAAAAATGACAATTGTTGAATGTACATTTTTAAGTAAAACTGTCAATGCATTTCTTAAAAATGAAAATTGAGTTTTGCTTCACTGTAATGGCAAATGGTAAACCACGTCTTATTCGAAGGTGGTTTCTTAGATAAAAAGCAAATAATATGATTTCTTTTTCTTGGCCGGTAGATATTAATTTCACTATTAAAAAAAGAACAATAATATCTATCCTAACACGTGAACTCCCTAGATATAATGTTTATCCTAATATTATTCTTAATAATAATAATAATAATAATAATAGTGATAATATATATATATATATATATATATATATATATATATATATATATATATTACTATATATATTATCACTATTATATATATATATATATATATATATATATATAGCCGATTACAGTCGATTACATTCATTTACGAGATAATATTCTTTGGAATGGTATGTATCCATCTTTTCCCCCCACAGCTATGGATAAATAGTTTGACAGAGTTGGTCTTATAGCCTGGTTTGGCAACCAATCTAGGAGATTGATTACTCTAAATTTAAAAAAAATCCTGATGAAACACGTTTGGGGGGTCTTGTGGAACGCTGTGCACTAATTCTCTTTATTTAGCTATCTGCTATAATTAAATTGCATATGCGGGTTGCCTGGCTGTTTGGTTCAGAGAACTGAATTGCTGTACCCTCGTGCATCATAAAAAACGATGAGAGTCATCCACACAAACTCAGATATTTAGACTTAAGACAAATATATTGAATGAATTGCTTTAGTACAGAAGAAACAGAATGCATTTGAATGTGAGAATGTGTGTGAAACAAATGTATCTTGTTTTACTATCTTGTTTTATGTATGCATATAAATTGTAGCAGTCGGGTGCATTAAATAAGCAGGGAGCTAACATTCTACTGTTGACGCTCGTAAACAAACTTAGTCTGCATGTTTATTTATGTATCAATATCGCTAAGCATATTTTTTGGTAACCGAAGAAATGTGAGAAAAATGTGTGTAATTAAGTGCAAAATTAAAATTTTGTTTGTTTAAGAAACGAACGAACATCCTAGTTAAAGGTTAATTGAAAAAAGATTGAATTTAAGTTTGAATTTTGTTTAACGGCATATCAACCTCTGTGGGTTATTTAATGCCAAAAATGTTTGGTTTTAAGGTATTTTTTAATGTTCAGATATAGTGAGAAGGTTGATTTAAATTTTGACGAAAATGTTTTGTTTTTTTTCTTTTTATTTTAAAAATCTGAAAATGTCTAATAGTTTTGTATTCAAAAATGTTTTGCTGATAATTTTTTTCCTTCAAAAATGTGTTATAGCAATAATTTTTTCTTCAAAATGTATTATTGGTAATATTTTTCCTTCAAAAATGTATAATTTTCTATAAAACTCTATTTTTATGTATATATTTCTATAAAAGTGTATTTTTATACTTTCATAGTGTTTTGACCCCAGTTTGGGAGCTAACTATTTGCCCATAGGTGGGACCATAACAGGTACTACCACTTCAGGTTAGGGTGGACCTGACTGCGAACAACAAGAGGTTGTTCTATGCTCCTCACAACCTCCCAATCAGAGGCCTTGTTACCGGATGCAGTTAACCGTCATGCCCAGTAACAAAATGAAAAAAAAAAAAACAAAAAAAAAAAACTAGCGTACTAAAAATCCTTGTTTTCATAATGAAACATCGGCTCTAGAAAAAAAAAACGAAGATTAGATTTATTAATCTGATAAGATTATTGGTTAATAAATATTTTCCCAATTTTTAAATATCCATTTTAACGAGGGAAAATATTGTTGATCAAAATCTGAAGTGATCATCCAAAATTTCTTAGCTAGCAGCTAATCTTAATCATCTCCAAATTTAAAGAAATCCGCGAGTCTCATATGTCGTCGCAGATTGGTTAAAATTAGGTACCTCAACTCATTTTTGATACCTAAATTTAAATTGAAGTTTTAAAAATAAAAAAAAAGTTTTGTTGAAGTTTTGATTTTAGCTTTAATTGAAAGCCAAGAAATTAACTTTACTAATTTCAGTAAGCAAAACACCCTGTTAAATTTCAAACCAAAATTATATTGATTGGAATCTGAAATTTTTTTTACTTAAAAAAATGTCAAATTTTCGGCCATTTTTCATCAGTCGACACATTTTGTAAACAGTAGCCAATTCTCGGTTTTAAAAAATCTAAAATATACCTCACTGAAACATTATTTTATTAAAATTAGCAAATTTAAATTTACCTTAATCTGATTTGAAAAAGTATTACTTGCTTACTGTGTGAAATGTACCATACAAGCGTTTCTTAATCACGGTAGTCCTCTTATCAGAGTCATCTGAGGTGACGCATGATTTAATCACTAACAGAAGCTGTCAAAAACGCTAAGTATGTAATCGTAATCGTAATCGTATGTTTCTTATTTTTTGTTTTTAACTACATAGCAAAATTAAAAAATTAACATTTTATTTTCAGCAATTATATAATATTTTATTCCGACATACGTTTGAATTTGCTTTGTGAATAAATAAAAATTAAAATAATATAACACTTATTTTTTAAATAACTTTACAATTTAGTAAGAAAAATGAAATTGAAATAACCGAACTAATTCAGTTTAGGAAACATTATGCTAAGTAGGAATTTAACAAGAAAATTATAATTTCAGTGGTGGGATTAGCAAAAAAAAAAAAAACTATTGAAATATACAACAAAAACAGACCAAACACAGGTTATAAAAATAGAAAGAGGAAAGCTTTTTCAATTTCTGTGAGGTACTTATATTAACAATTAATGTAAAAGATGATAAAACTAGGAAGTAAATTACATTAAATTTTGAAAGCGGGATTTGGGAAGCCTGTTAGGCGATTGAGAAACACGCGGAAATAAAAAGAATTGGGCATTGAATACAAAAGTTCATTATAGGGAATTTTTCCTGTAAGGGGGACAACCTTCGAATCACGTGACCTTTTAATGATTAATATCACTTACGGCCACCCGTACAAATAAAATACGGGTAAGCAGCATGACACAATTAAAAAGTTTTAATTATTTTAAAAATTCATTGGCTAAATTATTTTGTATTAAGCCTGTAAATTTTCGATTAGAAAATATAGTCGTCACGCAGTAATTTAACAACCCAGCGTTAAGGATGAAGAAGTAAATTTTAAAAGATTTTTGAAACGTTATAAATTATGATAATAAAAATAATAAAAATGAAAGCAATTCTTGTAAAAGTTCATTATACATTGAAAAAAAAATTCAGAATTTAATATACTTAATATATATTGTTTATAAAACCAATTGAAAGTTGATTTGAATAATGAAAATGGCGTAGTTTTATTGCATTTTTGTTTTCACAATTCGGAGCAGATTTTCTGAAAACGGGCTAATTTAGAAGAAAAAATGACAGTTGATTAACATTTACCAATGACTCCTGAATTTTATTAATATTAGGTTTATGGGGAAACACTCGCGAATTTCTAGACATTTTCGGAAATGAATTGGTAGGTGGGGGTAACATTACAAATTCTAGACATTCCCAGAAATGAATTGGTAGGTGGGGGTAACATATGTAAAAAAATATTTTTACCAATAATTAAACATAATTATTTCAAAACTGATTTCAGTCAACTATGAAATTTTCATAAAAAAATTCGATCATTATTTGATTTTTGCAAGAATTTGCAAATTAATGTCTTTCACCGGCAAAAAGTGCTTTGCGTAATATTACGTTTGCCGTAAAATTTACGTCACTCACGGACGAATGAAAAAAGATTTTCTACTAAAATTTCGAACGTGTTAGAAAGAATTAATTCCTTTTCAAAACTAATTAAAAAATACTTTGATCTATTCTCTTAATAATAACATAAACATTTTTTGCCGATAAAACTTTGTTTTATTTAGTTTGGGAATTTTTCCTTCATACAATGCTGTTTTTCCCCGCCATTTATTGGATGTACCTAATTTAAATATATGAATATAAAAATTACAATTATTGGAGCCAGCAAAAATCAGAAAAATGAGATACTTTTGAGTTAACTTTAATCTATTGCATGTTTATAAGTTTTATAACGGGATTTCATCTATACACAGACACAGACACACACACACACACACACACACACACACACATATATATATATATAAATCGGATTAATAAAAATATAAAAAATACTGCGCTGATTGAAGTAATATTCAGCACCTCAATTCTAGAGTTACGCAGACGAACCCTTTTTTAATTGTTGAGGCCACTCGTCAGATATATATATATATATATATATATATATATATATATACTATTAAAAAAAAACATCCACCATCTAAGATGATTTTATCTTGTGTTGACATAAAACATTACTAAGCAACGATAACAGTCACCGATTAGCAGACGCAGTTCATACATTTGCAATGCCGTTCAATGACGTCACAACGCGTGAGAGACCGAAATATTAGCAGAACTATATGTCTAAATGCAATGTAATGTGTTATGACCAGATTGAAATATTATTTTATTAAGTGTAGGTGGTTTAGATTTAATGTAAATGGCCTCCAATATTTTGTTAACGTCTCTGTGTCCTCTCTGAAGATGGCTCGTGTGAGCTGAAAGCTTAGAACCATTATAATAAAAAAATATCCAAATGTTTGACAATTTTTGTCTTTATTTTCACCTAAAATTAAAGCCAAAGTACGATGTTTAGAACGTCTCATGATTAAACATAATAGACATTTTCGTAACAAAATTTATCATAAATAATCAGGCCGGTAGAAATAAATATATAAATATACTGTTTGATTAAAAAACAGAATATCTACTCAAATGCCAGTATTGATAAAAAGTAATATTCAAACAAATAATTTCAATATGTCGGTTAAACCATTTCGTTAATCTTCGGGATTTTCCGTAATATATATATACTTAGGTTTCAACCTTTCGACATTTTCAGGCGTTTCATAATAACTGATTTTACATTTTTTTTAAATTTACAAACAGTGATTTTTTTTTGAATGCGCGACTGGAATTTTAAAACAACCGAAAATATTCAAAATTAGTGAGGAGTTATTAAAGGATCATAAAACACATTCATCCGTTTTTGTATGATCCTAGTATAAATTTATAGGTGTGATTACATATGGACATTATGTTCTTTTATTTAGTAATTTTTTCCCCGCAAAAAATGTATCTTAAATAAGGAAAACTGCAGACGCCACGCGATCAATACAAGTTACCTTTGGGACTGAACAATCACAGGAGATTCTCAAAATGGTGGCCTTCTGCATCTAAGTGAACTGCTGCTTGTGCAAGGTTGGCCAAAATGTTCAGTGGTATTGCTGCTCATACATTTTCTATTTCTTGTTTAAGTGCTGCCAATATATATATATATATATATATATATATATATATATATATATATATATATGTGTGTGTGTGTGTGTATTTGTGTGTGTGTGGTGTGTGTGTGTGTGTGTGTGTGTCAGTAGGTCTGCCTTTCTTTTCTTTCGTCTTCGTTTCAAAGTAATATATGTAACAGGTTATATATAATATTTTTAATTTAAGCATATATTTAATTCTAATATATACACTACTGGCCATAATTATTGGGCCAGTCCAGTGTTTTTAAAAAATGACGTATTTCATACTATTTTTTAGTATTTATTGCCAAGTGAATAATTGTAAATAAAAATAGAATGTTTTTTTTTGGGGGGGGCGAATATTGCAAAATAACATGTGCTTCAGATAAATTTATAAATATTTAATAATTAACTATATTGCAGTTTCATCAATGCAAGAATGAAGAAAATTTAGGGTGATTCGGACAAGTTCATCTTTGCTTTCTTGCCTTATAAAATTTTGCAAATAATTATTATTTGGCAATAAATACTACAAGTAGTATGAAATACGTCATTTCTTGAAAAAAAACTGGGGTGTCCTAATAATTATGGCCATAAATGTATATATATTATTTCTAATTTTTTGAAAAATTCTAACTTTTATAGAAACACGCATTGACAAACTGATAAAACGCACCCATAAACACGCGCTGACATAAAATAAACAGACGGAGAGAGATATGCGAGAGGGTGCTGAAAAGTTATCGTTCAAAGCTAGGAGGCTTTCCGGAAAAATATTTTCTTATTTGGTCAGTTCTCATTTTGTCGATTTTAAGAATCTGGTTCAGGTGGATCGTTTTAGCACACTCTCGTAGAAAAATATAATGGATGCCTTTGTTCATTACAGTAATCCGAACTGTAGAAAATTATAATAGCATTATCTTTTGGTTTTAGAAGTGGTAATTCTTTTTTTTATGTGAAAGGTAGTCACAAAAACAATTGCATTTTGCAAGACGAGGTCACGTTTCATTTATTTTTTTAACGACTCAGTTTTTACGTATATGTTTTCTTTTAAATATATCTCCTCTACGTAATTTTTTTTTATCTTTACTGTATTGTTTTAATGTGCATCACCAAATTATTTCTACTTAGCTGTTTTATTTTATTTTATTTTTAATTTTTGGGAAGATGTGTCTTAATTATGAAGAGTCAGAAAGATAAAGTAACAGAATGAAGAACAGAAAGCGACGCCTTTCTCACGCATCACTTGAAGCAGAGGTATTAATTTCCTTTAAAAAAAAATGTAAGAAACTCCTTTGTGAAATGTGTAAATAGATAAACGAACAAATGAATGAATGTAAAAATAAAAGACAAATACATTACTAGGCAAAAAAGAATTCAGCAAAACAAATGTGACAAGAATGAGCCTCGTCGTTGCCCTAAGATATCCGTTAGAAAAATTGGGATGACTTCTTCAATCTGTAAATTGCTTATTCCGGATAACGGATTGATGACTACCGACTAGATCAAATTTTAAGCCTTAATATCTAACTTTGTTGTCAGTAGAAGACTTCCGTTCTCAGAGGAAACGAGAGAGAAAAAAAAGAAAATAAATTTATCTTTAACATAAGTATATACAAATGATACAATAGATAAATTAAAAGATAATTAAATTGAAAGAGAATTGACTCCTAAATTATCTATCTATCTATCTATCTATCTATCTATCTATCTATCTATCTATCTATCTATCTATCTATCTATCCTTATCAGTGTTTATTTAATAGCTATCTGTTTTCTTTCTATCCATCTATAACTTATCACGGTAAGTTAAATATATAGCTATTTGTTTTTTATTTATCTATACTATATCCCACATTCAATATAGCTAGTATTCCCAAACTGATCCTAGTAACCTATATGATGTGGCTTCAAGTTTCCAACATATGTATATCTATAAAAGTGACGAGGGTGGACGTTGTGTAAGTATTTGTTTGTTTGATAGACTCGACTTAGCGTCTGCATTTTGCGGTCTAGCTCGACGGAAGTTGCGCTCAGATGTAGATCAAAATTTTAGAACGCTAAGGACACCTTGAAATTTTTTGGAAAGCCAAAATTAGGGGTAGAAAAACATATATCATCACCCCACAAAACAAGGGATCAGTTTATGTATTGATTAAAATATAGAATTGATCACCCCCACTTTATATTATGTATATCTATATATGTTGCCCATCCCTACTCACACCCTAATCCAATAAAGGCATTCTACATTGTTATCTATATCTATAAAAGTGTCGAGGGTGGACGTTGTGTAAGTATTTGTTTGTTTGATAGAGTCGACTTAGCGTCTGCATTTTGCTGTCTAGCTCGACGGGAGTTGCGCTCAGATGTAGATCAAAATTTTAGAACGCTAACGACATATTTAATTTTTTCAGAAAGCCAAAATTAGGAGTAGAAAAATATATATTATCACCCCACAAAGTCAGGGATCAGCTTATGTATTGATTATAATATAGATTCGATCACCCCACTTTATGTTATCTATATATGTTGCCCCCTCCCACCCTAATCCAATAGAGACATTCTACATTGTTATCTATATCTATAAAAGTGACGAGGGTGGACACTGTATAAGTATTTGCTATGTAAATTCATCATGTGTTTTTTATTCTTATTATACCTTAAACTACCTGAGTGAAACCGGGCTAAACTGAAAGTATCTTTATTAAAAATAAAATTATTTTAAAAGAGAGGGCGTCAGGTTTTGTTATATTAGCAAGTAATAAAAAAAAAACATGGAATTGCATATGTAAATAATTACAATATATAAGACACAGGAACACATCTTTGACGAATACTTGAAGAAATCATTATCATTATGATTGTGTCATTTTCCATTATAAATCTATTCTTGCTATGGTCGCACTACCTACCAAGTCTGCAGGAAAAAAGGCAGGTAGTAGTGTGTTGTTATGACTCCATTTCATGTTTTTCTATCTCCCTAACATCCCTAGCGTTACGTAGACAAAGTTCTGCTTAGTGTGTGGGCTGTACTTACCAAAAGGTTTTTGTATATCTCTTAAGCTGGGGTTTGCAGGAATTCTTTCAATGTGTTATTGTTCCATTTTTTTATCATTCCAACTGCACACACTATCACTATTGCTATACTTGTTTTCAGTTTCGACATTTGTTCTACTACAATTTCCAGGTCTTTATATTTTGACAGTTTTTTTTAATTCCTTGGTTGCTATATAAAAGCCATATCAATTAATGGGCAAGTTTTTCCTTTTTGTTTTTTAACAGTAATGTCCGGCCTATTTGCTTCAATTTTTCTGTCTGTATAGATGATGTAATCCCATAGAATGGTAATATCTTCTGTTTCTGTAACCGGTGCTGGGTGATGTTTATACCAGTACTTGTTTACATATTTTCCATAGTGTTTGTACATTGTCCAGTGTAAATATTGCCTTACTCTATCGTGACGATTTTTATATTCATTTTGGGCAAGTACAGAACATCCTGTGATTAGATGGCCTATTGTTTCTTGGTATTTATCACAGAACCTGCATTTTGGATCCACATTATTATGTATAATATTTGCCTGAAATGTCCTAGTAAAAGGACTTTAGTCTTGCGCAGCAAGATTAAAGTCTTCAGTCTCAGACTTTAATCCAGATGCACGTATCCATCGATGAGTATTAACTTTATCAAAATTGGATTTATTGGCACGTTCTGGATATTGGCCATGCAGAGGTTTGTCTTGCCAGCGTTGTTTTATCTGTTCAAGAGCTTTATCCTTGGCTTTCTTTTTCATTTTTATTATTATTATTATTATTATTATTATTATTATTATTATTATTATTATTATTATTATTGTTGTTGTTGTTGTTCTTGTTGATATTGATGGTTTTGCTTTTACTTTATAAAATCTGTCATTTTATAACCTTGAATCTTGCATCATAGCTTTTAGTTTTCAGGAATTTGTTTACGTAAATATTACTTTCCATTTTTATACACATCATTCTCAATAAAATATCAGAATTTGTCTCTTGGGTTAACCTCTGAAAAGACCATTCGAATAATTTGATATCTTCCAAACATTTTAGGCAAAGTGAGTAATAGGGATCTTTGCAGAATCTAAAGGATCATTACACGAAAAAAAAAATGATTTGCATCACCGAAAGTTACAATACGTCTTGACATCTCTCAGAAAATAATCACCAGTTTCGAAATTATTTTATTACTTAAAATAGACTCCCATTGTTTTCTTAGGCGTGTTTGGTTGACTAACTTTAGTTTTTAGCTCAGGCATGAGGCCCATTGAATATACCTGTACATTAATCAGTAAAAATCAGTTAGTATGTATTTTTTAGACTAACGCGTTTCTTTTTGTAATGTTTAATTTGATCGCCTTTATGACTTAAGGTAATATTCTTAAAACTCAGCATTTTTTGTGTGTCGACATTAGCAACACCAGTTTTTTCAAGTCCAGTAATTTTTCTTAAAATATTTTGTGACATTCTTAAAGACAATTTTTTATTCTTGTTTTTATATTGTCAATATTCTTCCATGATATCTGTCCAACTTTTTTGATAATTTCTAGTATCATTTTCTTACGAACTTACATCTTTTTTACGACCCATTTCAATGCGTACATACTTGAAAATAAACAAATTAATATCAGCATCTATACGCTAATTTATATTTTTCCTCTCATTTAAAACCTCTAAATTTTACTGGTTTGTCTTTTTGAATAATAACAGCTGTAAATGGTTTAAATCAGGACAGGAAGCCTTTTAAGATCATTGCTATTAGCAGACTATTGCTAATCACTCTTGGGAGGTTTTTGAAAAGTTGCCTCATTTTCAGCTCTAATAATATAACCATTTCGGCACTTGCTTTGCGTCGGAAGGTTAATCTAATCTAAACTTATTTATAAATGGAACTTTCTCTCTCTCTCTCCCTCTCTCTCTTTCTTTCTCTGTGTGTGTGTGTGTGTGTGTGTGTGTGTGTGTCCGTTACGTATAGACTCCGAAACGGCTAAACCGATTTTCTTGAAAATTTACACAGTTTTACTATAAGCGTCTGCGAGTGTTCTTAGCTAGGTTATGTGTCGAGGTATCCCCGATAAATATCTTTTTTTCATCCTTTTAATTTTAGTTTTTGCTTCGGGTTTGGCTCTAAGTAGGTATAATTGTAGTTCTTAGTCTCAGCCATGATACCATTTACTCAGAGGACTTATTTAGCCTTCAAAATTCAGTTTACGATGAAAAAAACTTATTTTATTTGTACTAGATTGGTGGCATGTTCTCATCATTTTACAGTTGAAAAGACTAAATGTAATCGTTAGTTCTCTGCTAAGAGTTTCTTTTCTTACACTTCTTTCTTGTATAACTCTTTTTTGGCTTCTTACTTTTAAGTCAAGTTTGATGTTAAAGAATTCAAATGAAATGTCAGTCGTTATCTTCTGTCCTCTTAAATATTGTTATTTTTATTGTTCTTGCTCTTTGATGATGTTTTTGCATATATTCTTTGACTTATCTCCAAGCCCTCCTTCCTCATTGCATGTCTCAGGAATTTCAGCTGTCTCTTCCTGATGCTCAGTATTAATTTCCTTTTCGTTTCCACCATTTACAAAACCTCATTATTGCTTACATGCTCGATCCATGATATTCGCAGCATCTTTCTGTAGAAGCACACTTCAGTTGTTTCAAGTTTTTCCTTCATCTTTGTTGTTTTAAAATGAGATTTCAGTGTTATTTCATTTTTGCGTAATTTAGACAACAATTCATCCATCGTACGCTGTATATAGTGGTGCATGGTTGTGACTATTAGAAAACCATAAAATGTTACTAAATACGAATAAAATTATATATACATTTTTATACAGTCAAATATAAGCAATATTTTATTTTTAACTTAAGCGTTTAAAATGTTTACAACTCCACAATTTTTTGAGAGTGTGTAGTTCAGTCGGTTAATGTCATACATGATATACACATGGAAGATCATGTTTCGAAAGAAACATGACTGATTGGGCAGAAGATTTCCCCGCAGTAGGTTGTCATTACTTTTTGTGGTAGACTGGTTGACAACCAAAGTCACAGAAAACAATTTCTCCTGCCATTTAACCCATAGTTGTAGGGAGAAGCTTCGGATTCATACTTTTCTCATGTATATTTACGTGTAAGTGAATGCAACGAATTCAACTGGAATTCGCACTCGTCTCTCCAATTTCTCGTTCCGAGCCGATATCGATTACACCACAATGTAAACATCACTTTTGTACGAAAGGACGAAACTCTTCACAAAAGTTTTTTTTTTCATCTGTGATTATTATTTACACACACACATTTATCTTTTGATATATTAATCTCTATGAAGTTTTGATAAAAGCGAAACATGTTAGGTTTATAAACGTTTACTATCTATTTATATCCTATCACATACATCTATTCATTTATTTGCCACACTCGTTCTTTTTTTCTTTCTTTCTATCTATCTATCTATCTATCTATCTATCTATCTATCTATCTATCTATCTATCTCAGTCTGTTCATATCTATCTATCTATCTATCTATCTATCTATCTATCTATCTATCTATCTATCTCAGTCTGTTCATATCTATCTATCTATCTATCTATCTATCTATCTATCTCAGTCTAAAATATAACGGACAATTCAGTCGGAAAATAAAAACATCGTGAAGAGACGACGTATACGTGATCAGGGAAAGGGTTAAAGATCGTAGAAATATATTATTCGTTTTGATCCATTGAATTTGCATAAGGATCTATCTATCTATCTATCTATCTATCTATCTATCTATCTATCTATCTATCTATCTTTTTCGCATTATCTTCTCATGTTGACGTTTGCGTATATTTAACGGAGAGCATGGAATACACAAGAAAGTACTGAATACTGCAATGTAACGTAACGAAGACAGGTATATGTTCGTTCCGGATGATTACGCCCGTTACCACATACTGGTGCTAAAGCGCATGTGGGAACCTCGCACACGTGATCAGGCGGGCTAGCGTATACCATTTTTGTCGTTGGTGTTCTTTTGATAGTGTATATGCAAGCACTAAAAATACGCCTTCTGTGGAGCGGCGAACGTGTGTAAGTCGAACATCACTTTCGAGTGATGAAAGAAAATTATCTGCCAGCCTTACTTGGTGATTAGGCACCACCTTCCGGGTCCGATTGCTCACTCAATATTCTACATGTCTTGGCGTCTTGGGTAAACGCACACGCCGTTAGGGAACCCCTGCTATGGCACTGCGTGACTATCCGTTTCCTTAATGCCCACCTCTATCGAATGTCGACGTCAGCATGTATTAAGATGTCACTGTTTTTCAGTGACGTCTTCTTTCTTGCTTATCAAATTTAAGAAGGAAAAGGAGAAGGACGAGCAAAAAGAAAAAGAAAAGCTGAATCAGAAAGAAAAAACATGTGAAAGGCGGGAAGAAAAAAGAAAATAAAAGAAAACATGATGAGAAAAGTTAGAAGAATGAGAAGGTATCATGAAAAGAAAGGGACAATAAATTTAGAGGAATTAGAAGAAAATGAAAAGGAAGAGGAGAAATTGGAATAGAAAATTTAAAAAATGAGGTAGGTTAACAGAAAAAGGAAGAGATCGCATAGGGAAACGAGAAAAAAGAAGATTGGATAGAAAACGGGCAAAGAAGAGTATTTAGAAGAGAAAATAGAAAAGGGGGAGTTCGAATAGAATACTAAAAAGAGATGGAGTTCAGAAAAGGGAGAAAGATGGATTTACAAGGGAAAAGAAAAGAAAGAGGAGTTCGAAAATGAAAAAAAAATAGAAAAAGAGTTTCAAATAGGAAAGGAGAAGAAAGAGGAGTTTGAATAGGAAAAAGAAAGAAAGATGAAAGGATGAGAAATAAAAGGCGAAGCGGGTGTTTGATTATGAAATTGTGGAAAAGGAGAAGTGGGAATAGGAAAGAGGAAGGAAAATGATTTTGGGTGAGAAAATGGGTGAAGGGGAAGAACCTGGAATAGAAAAGAGAAAGAAAGAAGATTTCGGATGGGAAAAAAGGGTAAAGGGTGAGTTCGAATAGGAAAATGTGAAGAGGGAAGAGTTTGGAAAGGAACGGAGAATAAAGATGATCTAAACTTATTTATAAATGGAACTTTGTCAGTGTGTGTGTGTCTCTGTGTGTGTGTGCCTGTTACCTATAGACTCCGAAACGGCTGAACCTATTTTCTTGAAAATTTACACAGTTATACTATAAGCGTCTGCGAGTGTTCTTAGCTAGGTCCTAGGTCTTGTGTCGAGCTACCCCCGATAAATATCGAAAATCGATAATCGAAAAAATCGGGTAATAGAAGAAGTGGTCCGATTTTAATCAAATTTGATACACTCATAGACAAAGACATTAGAAACGATATTCAGAAGTTTCAACGTTGCAGATCTTACAATAGTGCAGAAAACCGATAATTAATATATATATATATATATATATATATATATATATATATATATATATATATAAGCTTTCATTACACCCGAACAACCCCGGGCTATACTGCTAGTCTGACATGGAAAAAGAAGGCGAAGGGTATTTCGATTAGAAAAAGGTGAAGAATTATGCGTTTGAACAGGAAAGGGGGGAAAATAAGATTTCAGATGGGAGAAGAGGGTGAAAGGGCAGCTCGATTAAGAAATGTGAAAAGAAGTAGGTTAAATAGGAAACGTGTGTAATACATTCTGTGATCTACAAAATACTATTTCGATCAAATAGAATCATGATTTGGCGTGAGAAACAATGGCAAACAAAAGTGTGTTCACATTAAAGAAATATTATTTTAGTCAGAAACAAGAATGCAGGCAATAACAAACAAAAATATTATTTCGGTCAAAAACAGGAATGTGGACATTGGCAAAAGTGAATTCACATTAAAAGAAATATTATTTTAGTCAGAAACAAGAATGCAGGCAATAACAAACAAAAATATTATTTCGGTCGAAAACAGGAATGTGGACATTGGCAAAGTGAATTCACATTAAAGAAATATTATTTTAGTCAGAAACAAGAATGCAGGCAATAACAAACAAAAATATTATTTCGGTCAAAAACAGGAATGTGGACATTGGCAAAAGTGAATTCACATTAAAGAAATATTATTTTAGTCAGAAACAAGAATGCAGGCAATAACAAACAAAAATATTATTTCGGTCAAAAACAGGAATGTGGACATTGGCAAAAGTGAATTCACATTAAAGAAATATTATTTTAGTCAGAAACAAGAATGCAGGCAATAACAAACAAAAATATTATTTCGGTCAAAAACAGGAATGTCATGGACATTGGCAAAAGTGAATTCACATTAAAGAAATATTATTTTAGTCAGAAACAAGAATGCAGGCAATAACAAACAAAAATATTATTTCGGTCAAAAACAGGAATGTGGACATTGGCAAAAGTGTGTTCACATTAAAGAAATATTATTTTAGTCAGAAACAAGAATGCAGGCAATAACAAACAGAAGTATTATTTCGGTCAAAAACAGGAATGTGGACATTGGCAAAAGTGTGTTCACATTAAAGAAATATTATTTTAGTCAGAAACAAGAATGCAGGCAATAACAAACAGAAGTATTATTTCGGTCAAAAACAGGAATGTGGACATTGGCAAAAGTGAATTCACATTAAAGAAATATTATTTTAGTCAGAAACAAGAATGCAGGCAATAACAAACAGAAGTATTATTTCGGTCAAAAACAGGAATGTGGACATTGGCAAAAGTGTGTTCACATTAAAGAAATATTATTTTAGTCAGAAACAAGAATGCAGGCAATAACAAACAGAAGTATTATTTCGGTCAAAAACAGGAATGTGGACATTGGCAAAAGTGAATTCACATTAAAGAAATATTATTTTAGTCAGAAACAAGAATGCAGGCAATAACAAACAGAAGTATTATTTCGGTCAAAAACAGGAATGTGGACATTGGCAAAAGTGAATTCACATTAAAGAAATATTATTTTAGTCAGAAACAAGAATGCAGGCAATAACAAACAGAAGTATTATTTCGGTCAAAAACAGGAATGTGGACATTGGCAAAAGTGTGTTCACATTAAAGAAATATTATTTAGTCAGAAACAAGAATGCAGGCAATAACAAACAGAAGTATTATTTCAGTCAAAAACAGGAATGTGGACATTGGCAAAAGTGAATTCACATTAAAGAAATATTATTTTAGTCAGAAACAAGAATGCAGGCAATAACAAACAAAAATATTATTTCGGTCAAAAACAGGAATGTGGACATTGGCAAAAGTGTGTTCACATTAAAGAAATATTATTTTAGTCAGAAACAAGAATGCAGGCAATAACAAACAGAAGTATTATTTCGGTCAAAAACAGAGTCTTGGACATTGGCAAAAGTGTGTTCACATTAAAAAAGTATTATTTTAGTCAGAAACAAGAATGCAGGCAATAACAAACAGAAGTATTATTTCGGTCAAAAACAGGAATGTGGACATTGGCAAAAATGGAATTCATTAAAGAAATATTATTTTAGTCAGAAACAAGAATGAGGCAATAACAAACAAAAATATTATTTCGGTCAAAAACAGGAATGTGGACATTGGCAAAAGTGAGTTCACATTAAAGAAATATTTTAGTCAGAAACAAGAATGCAGGCAATAACAAACAAAAATATTATTTCGGTCAAAAACAGGAATGTGGACATTGGCAAAAGTGAGTTCACATTAAAGAAATATTATTTTAGTCAGAAACAAGAATGCAGGCAATAACAAACAAAAATATTATTTCGGGTCAAAAACAGGAATGTGGACTTGGCAAAAGTGAATTCACATTAAAAGAAATATTATTTTATTCAGAAACAAGAATGCAGGCAATAACAAACAGAAGTATTATTTCGGTCAAAAACAGGAATGTGGGCATTGGCAAGAGTGAGTTCATTAAAGAAATGTAATTATATTTTTGGTGAGCTAACAGAAATAATTTGGTGTCAGAAAGAATGACAAACAAAAGCGTGTCTCAAGGTCAGGAAATATAAACCAATGGCAGAGGAATGTGATGAATTCAAAGGCTGCTGGCTCAAAGGCAATACTAATGCGATAATGTTAAATAAAGGTGTCTGGCCATTAGATGAGGTATTTCAGCTCATATAAGATCAGAGTTTCTTTCGGACAAAAGGAAAACAGCCAGAGGAATCAGAGAGAACGCAAAGAAGACAACTCCAGCCAGGCAACTCCCGCGTTCGTGAGTCCTTGTCTCTGACTACCAACCTACACACAACCGTCACCGATGTGAATAAAAATATAAAACTGTTTCGTATTCCATCGTAGATGTCAAGACGATCATCATCATTGGTTTCTAGGAGCAGAGAGATGATTTCGGATGAGAAAAGAAGGAAAAAGGGGTAGTTCGAATAGAAAAAAGGAAAGTACGAGGAGTTTGAATACAAAAGGAGAAGAAATATGATTTTAGATGGGAAAAGAACCCGAAAGGGGAGTTCGAACGGGAAAAAATAAAAAAAAATGAGGAGTTTGAACACGAAACGGGAAGAAATATGATTTTGGATGGGGGAAAAAAGCCGAAATGGGAATTCGAATAGAAAAGGTAAAGGAAGAAGAGTTTGAATAGAAAAAGAGGAATAAAAATGGACAAAAGAGTAGTTTGAATCGGAAAATGTGAAGAATGCGGAGTTTGTATGGAAAAGGGAAAGAAAGATGATTTTGCATAGGAAAAGATGGCCAAGTGAGAATTTGAATAAAAAATGTGAAGAATGAGGAATTTGAATAGGGAAGGGGGAGAAAGATGATTTCGGATTGGAAATAAGTGAGTAGTGGTTATTCAAATAATAAAGTGTGAAAGTGTGAAATATGTTCGAATAGGAAAGGGGAAGACAGAGAAGTCGAATAGAAAAAGTTGCGAAGGGCGTTTTCGAATAAGAAAATGTAGAGGAGGAGGAAAATAGGGCTAAGAAGGAATTTGAATTGAAAAAAAATTGAAGAAGGGCGTGTTGGAATAGTAAAGGCGAGGAAAGAGGTGTTCGGATAGGAAAATATGATGGAGGATATTTAATCAATATGAAAGTGGAAGAAATGAGAGTAAAAGAGGGATAACAGGGAGTTCGAATATTAAACACCTAAAACGAGGAAGTATTTTTACATGTTTCCTTTTTGCTGGAGATGAGGGGTGTAAAAAAGGTTTAATAATTTTCGACTTTCCGCGCGATTTTAGCCACTTCACTGGCCATTTTGAAGGATGTTATTTTTCTCGATATTTTTATTTTGTTCTTATTTTTGGCTGTAACATAATTTTTGTGTTTAAAAAAAAGAGACTCCTTTAAAGCTATCACGTCACTCGCGCGGCTGGGCATTACGTGAGCGTCTGTCTATTATTTTAAAAACTTTTAAAACTCCATTTCTACTGTTAAATAATTTAAAGTTGATGGTAGGAGAAAACTGATTGATATAGAGTGCCTCTCTTATAACAAGGTGCCTCTGGTATTGTGATTTAAATAGTATTTTTGTATTTTCAACTAAAAGTTTACTTAGGGGTTCTTATAAATCAAGGGTTAATAATTTGTTTTATACCTATGTGGTTGTTGTTTAATTTCTATATGACTTGGATGTTTTATTGTTTTAATTGAATGACATGTCTAAGAAATTTACTATTTTTAAATTTGATTGTATGTCTATCACGATTCTTAGTCGGTTGAATTTTTTTAATAATTTGTGTTCTTATTTCTTCTGTGGTTCTACAGTTGCAGTTTCTTAAGAAGGTTTTCTTCCTCCGAGGGACTTTATGAAGTGAATGTGGGATTTATTGTGCTGCACGTGTGTATATACACAGAAATGAGGCTGTCATCCGTTTATGAAGGTTTGTGAATTTGAGACTGTTCTAGGTTATTGAAAGTCCATCCATATCATGAGGAGGGCCAATGTGTCCAAATTCAAAGTCTTGAGAAAAGTAAATTGTGCAAGTAATTTTCAAATGACTTCCATTTTTTAAAAATAAATATTGTTTGGATTGTGATTAGGTTGTTATAATATAAGATAGACATCTGTGCTGTATAGATTCAAAAGTTGTAGTGATGGATTTAACCGTTTTCTTTTGATTTTTCATCATATTTGTTGTGTATGTTTTGTCGTAATTATTTTACACAAGGTAAGAGTTGGAAAAAAAACACTGCACGGAGATTGATTGGTTCTTTAAGACGGTCTGAAAGAAGCAGACTATATTTTTTACAATTTCTTCTTATTCTATGTGCCCTGTTCCTTTAGGACGTAGGCGATCATGGTTCTCCACGCCTCCCTATCCCTGGTGGCTCTTAGTATGTTTGCTCCTGTTACACCTCGCAACCGCCGTTCCGTCGTAAATTCTGGATTTATAATCGTTTGATTATATGTTGAGTTTTCCTCTCAATATTTCGTATTGCCCTGGAAATATCCATTAAACTCTCTATTTTTATATATTTAACATTTTATATTAATCAGATAAAATATTTTGAATTATCCTCTCCATTTTGACAGGTATGCTATTCACTAACACACACACACACACACACACACACACACACACACACAAATATATATATAGTCATCCGTAGACAGATCTGTTTCGCTGTATCACAGCTCATCAGTACGATTAGACATCCGATTACCTAGGATTGAAACCCGACAGAATTGGCGTCAGTCGGTGATTCTACCTCTGAGGCAGACTTTTAAAGTGTGATGTATCATACGCCAGTAGCTAGAGTGCTCTAATTCATTACTAAATGAGCGATGCGTAGATGCTAGAATAGCTACAGTTTTTCAAAGTCTGCCATTCTTCCAGAGTGCTCAATCAGAGTGTGAGAGCGTTTATATATATATATATATATATATATATATATATATATATATATAAACTTATTTATAAATAGAACTTTGTCTGTGTGTGTGTGTGTCCGTTACCTATAGACTCCGAAATGGCTGAACCGATTTTCTTGAAAATTTACAGAGTTGTACTATAAGCGCCTGCAAGTGTTCTTAGCTAGGTTTTGTGTCGAGGTACTCCCGATAAATATCGAAAATTGATAATCGAATAAATCGGGTTGGAGAAGGACTGGCCCGATTTTAATCAAATTTGATACAGTCATAAACAAAGACATAAGAAACGATATTCAGAAGTTTCAAGGTTGCAGTTTTTACAATAGTGCAGAAAATCGATAATATATATATATATATATATATAAAAGGCAAGATGTTTGTGTGTGTGTCTGTTTATCTGCCTGTATGTCTGTATTTTTTCAGCCCTTTTATTTTAGTTTTTGCTTCGGGTTTGGCTCTAAGTATGTATAATTGTAGTTCTTAGTCTCAGTCATGATACCATTTACTCAGAGGACTTATTTAGCCTTCAAAATTCAGTTTACGCCGAAAAAAACTATTTGATATCGATACCAGGAAATCAAAATTTGACTTCCATCCATTCATTTTTCTTTCAGTCTACGGTTTCGCTTTAACTGGAACCAACTATTGCTTTTAAGTTTTTCGTGCCAGAGTCTGAGTCTGAGCTCCAGGACCATGGATTAGTTTGAAAGCTTTCATTACACCCGAGAAACGCCGGGCTATACTGCTAGTATATATATATATATATATATATATATATATATATATATAATTAAAACTCTGAAAACCACATATGCTTAATTTCTGATTTCTTAATATAGATGTAATCTTCAAATTCTTTTTCAATGATCGAGTCTTGAATTCTTTTCGCCCTCTCTCTTTTCTTTTCCTTTCTTGCCTTCCTTCCGTATCAATGTCTAGACCTTTGAACAAAATATAATCTCACTTTTAACACACCTCCAATTTTTCGTTCTTATTTTATCTGATTTTTTCCTTCCTTCATGTAAACTTCCGGTGTATGAATTCTTTTTTTAAATAAACTTTTGGTAAATGAAGTTTGTACTGCATTTGCATAATAAATAAATTTTGTCGCTAAAGAAGCGAGATTTTTCCTCGCTGAAATGGTCAAACGGCATCTGTAATTTTAGGAGTTTTATTTGAAAAAATATATATTCGTTTCTGTACAGAGATCAGACTATTTGCATAGAGTCCTCTACCAGGATCATTTTTAATATTAATGAGATTAATATCAATAGGATTTGTTTTGGGATTTTACCTACATGCCATTTTTGTTTTGGATTTATATATATATATATATATATATATATATATATATATATATATATATACTAACAAAAATGCCTGAAGAAGGAAAGATTCACTCGAACACACAAAACACTAATGTGAAGGGCTCGAAAGAAAGTCATCGCATGTAACAGATATATATATATATATATATATATATATATATATATATATATATATAGACAAATCTAGAAACACAATAAGGAAGAAAAGAAATTCACAAAACAAAACTACATAAGAAGTAGGGGCAGAAATATGGCAGAGAAAATTAAATGTTGAAAAAAAACCCCAAGAAACCACCTTATAAACCAATACGGATGACAGATGAAGAGTATCCGGTCGTCCGTCTCCATTTCAAATGATGAGTAACGAGTACGATGCGGGAGAGCGAAATTCCCGCTCATAGGCCGAGAATATCTCGCCCAATATAGTTTGACATGTCGCCGCCATGTTTGTGTCCCGCCTTAATACGATAAATAATGAATCATCCCCTATATTAAGGTGCAAACCAATACCTTTGGCTCAGTCATCTTCCTTTCTTTTCTTTAACTCTTTTGTCACCGACTGCTCTGTCCAACTTCTTTCGTTTTCTTCTGAGTACGATGCTTTTGTTTTCATTTACTTGCGTTTTTATCGTTTTTTCATCGATTCAAACTTCTTGCTTTTGTTGCTGATATTACAAGTATTGATAAAGCTTAGCTCAGTACAGTTCAAGTTTAAAAAAGTAGGCAGCGTTGTCTAGAATAAGCATGAGAATGAGTCATGAAAATACTACATTTAACTGGATAGAACCCCAACTAAATGTACTATTTGAAAATTTGCAACTGTTTGATACCGCCCAAATGATATGAATAGTGAGCTTAAGTAATTGCACCGTGTCATCAGAACCATGTTAACCAGAATTTGTCAAAGGAGCATTGGAAATTTTTGATATGGCTTTTGGTACATCAGTACCCAACGTCATAGCATTTCTTGCTTTGTAATCCAGGTTTCTTAAGGTTTCCTCTTCTTTAGTCTAATGGACTAAAGAAGAGGAATCCTTAACGTTCTGGAATATCTTCTAATAGAAACTACTGCCCTTGTATATATTTCTTGAAGTTTTCTATAGCGGTTGATCTCTAGTATTATTAGCTTATAATACTACTTCTTAAATAATATACTCAGTCAGTCAGTTAGTTAAGTACCATATGTAATACACGCTTAGGAGAACATGTTTCTTTCGATCCATGACTGACTAAGCAGAAGATTTTCTCTCAGTAGTTTGCCATTTCTTTTTGTGGTAGACTGGTTGCCAACCAAGGCTATAGATTCCAATCTGTTGTGCTATTCAACCCATAGCTGGAAGAAGAAGAGATGGATTAATAGTGTTATAGCTTTGATGGCAACCAGTCTATTGCAGAAAGTAATGTCAACCTACTGCGAAAAGGTTTTCTGCCTAGTTAGTCATGTCTCGAAAGAGACATGATCGTCAAGTGTGTATCACGTATGACAGTTGACTGACTGACTTATTAATTATCGATTGTCATAATTCAGTAAATAGGTTATTTGTAAAAACTTTTTTTAGTCGTTATTTAAGGTTTCTTTTAGAATTGCATAAAATGGGGGACTTATTCATAATTGACTGAAATCAATTTTGAAATAATTATTTTGTATAAAATATTAGTTAACTATTTTTTTTTTTACATATGTTACCCCCCACCAATTAATTTCCAGAAATGTTTAAAATTTTGACAGTGGGTTACATTAAGTCTAATATAATTAAATTCAGGAGTCATTGGGGAATGCTAATCAACAGTTTTTTTTCTCCAATAGTCCCCGTCTTTCTAAAAAATAGGTCCGAATTGCGAAAAATGCAACAACTATGCCAATTTGTCGGTTTTCTCTTTTCCAATCTTTTCACTCTTTTCCTTTTTTATTTTTATTTTTTTTTTCAATTGGAGTAGATAGACTAAACTATCGCCCGATTCACACTCCACCCACATCTATTGAACAGGTGAAGAGGCTCACCCCTTGTTTCCTGTTTAGGATGCGGTTTCCGGTTTTCTCTTTTCCAATCTTTTCACTCTTTTCCTTTTTTATTATTTTTTTTCTTTTTTCAATTGGAGTAGATAGACTAAACTATCGCCCGGTTCACACTCCACCCACATCTATTGAACAGGTGAAGAGGCTCACCCCTTGTTTCCTGTTTAGGATGCTGTTTCCGGCTTTCTCTTTTCCATTCTTTTTACTCTTACGTAGCTCCCTGCGCATCAGTGGTGTTACCGCCTTGCTCGGGGTGATATGATTAAAATATATATATATATATATATATATATATATATATATATAGAAAGTGAAAGAAAAGGTAGATTAAAACCCACTTTTCAAATATTTACTTTTATAAAGAGTACTCGATACAATTTTTTTTTACTACATTGGTTTATAAAAACATTATATCACTTCACAAAAATTTTCATGCGTCAAAACAATACTGTTCATCTTCAGGTGATATTTTAAAATAAATTGAGAAAATGATTTATTTAGAAAATATAAGATGAATTCATTGTTATTTAGAAACTGAAGGTTGGTAGTAGTTGGAGAATATGCTTGTAGGTGTGTCAATATTGTCCAATCAAACATGAGCATTAAGTAATTATGAAGTTTAAGATTTTGGTCGCGAAAGACAACATAGTATCCTGATGTCATGTTAGCACCAAGTTAGGGCTGAAGTTCCTCAATTTAATTCTCGTTGTGAATTGGAATTGAATCTCTCGTCGCCACTGTTGTATCCTTTAAAGAAGTTACAAACAGACAAGGTGGCACTCGAGTGAAAGAACAGCAACACGCGCGTAGATGAAAAAAGACAGGTTTATTGTAAAAAGAATACACTACGGTAAGACAGGGGAACTGGTGGCGGGCTAGGAATTGCCGAAGCAAGGATCAGCTATTTCTTGTTTTCACTATATATAGCTACGAATATTGTCAATCCATATAGGCGATAGGGAGTGTGGACATTACATTACAACGAGAAAGTTTCATGAATATTGAAATTAAGCTCTGAAGAAGGAAGACATCATAATAGTTCCTTCAAGAAGTCGACATGACGAAGTCAACTTAAGTTTGCTCAGTTAAGTGACAAACTTTTTGCCTTAATCCTATTAACCCTCTATCTCGATATTGAGCACTTTACGACAAAAATATACTTGCCAAAATATCTTTTTATCAGTAAACCACAGAAAAAACACCAATCTTGGCACTAAACATTATCACAACTCAACACTATATATATATATATATATATATATATATATATATAGTCTTTGAGATTTGAAAAAGAAATCCCTCGACCGGCGGTCGAGAGCGAGGGAAAATTTACTCGCCCCAAATTCATTTTACTCGACCAACTCCATTTTCTTAATAATCACCTTACGTAAACATACCGTGAATCGCTGAAAGAAAACAAAAAATGAAATTTTAATTAAAAATTAAATCCTTTAAATTAAATCCTTTCTAACACATTTCGAATGTGTTAGAAAGGATTTAATTTTTTTTTAAAATAATAACAAAACTTCATCTTTCCTCTTAATAATAGCATAAAATTTTGATTATAAAATTGCTTTTATTAAGTTTGATTCCTTTTAACATCATGATATGCTGTTTTATTTCGTTGTTATTTTTTTGTCAATTGAGTGGAGGTACCTAAATTCTTAGTTTCTTTCTTCTTTTTGACTACAACCTCCAGTTCATAGATGATAAAAAATAACAAATCTGATTTTCTCAACGATTTTCTATAAAAAAAAATTACTTACTTGCATTATACAAGTAAGTAATTTTTTAGACAAGTTGTATAACTTGTTTTTTAGTGCGTGGTTGAAAGTATGCGTATTTTTTTCTTTCTTTCAAATGTTCGTTTTTACTTTTCGTAAGCTGGAAGGAAATATAGGATAATATTTTTCCAAGTGAGTTTTTCAAATCTGTGAGCAAACTGGGCGATAGAAACATTTTGGCTCAATTCTGGAAGCGTTAATTAAACGAATGTTTACATTGACCGGGACGATAAAATTTCATTTTAGGTCATTCTAAGTAACTTGTAAATCTTTAATGGCCTACTTTTGGGTTGTAAAAGGAATCAGATTTCCTTTTATTTTTAACCGACCGCGAGCGAGTAAACTTTAATCGCCCAGTTAATTTTTAATCGACTGAGTGGGTCGGGCGAGCGAAATCTCAAAGGCTGTATATATATATATACATATATAAATATAAATATATATATATATATATATATATATATATATATATATATGATGTAATGAAGATGTGATGTAATGAATATGCATACACCTTGGTTCCCCCACACAGTAATAGGATTCGCTGGTGTCAGCCATAAGTACAGACTTTAGAGGATGCATAGGTTTTCGGCTATTGGTCTACGTCTATTGGAACGCCTATTGACTAAGCCCATTGCATAAGCTTACGCCTCAGCATACTGCATACGTCCCCAACGAGTACCGGTCCATTACGGATAGTTGTATTATCGATCATTATTATTATTATCATCATTGTTATTATTATCAATATATCCTACACCAAGAAAACAACAAAAGCAAACTACAGATTCTCGAGGCAATATTCATTAAAACACTTAAGCCGTCAATTAATAGAATCAACTATGAATACTGTAGTAATATTCTAAAATGTTTGTAAAAAGAACAGTTTCTCATGCTTTAACACATGCATGACCATGACATTACAACATATAAAAAAAAAATTCATTTTGGATAATTTTCACGTTCTAATGAACGCTAGCAATTTTTCAACCGTTATATTTGAAGCAGAAAAAATGTACAGTAATTTTTAGCAACACAGATTTTGCGGTTATTTTTTGTTACCATAACTCACACCCCAGAAGATGATCTCAGAAAGAGATTGAAAGTACTTGGATACATTGAGAAATTAATGAAAATAATATCTGTCAATGCTACAGTTCATTTGTGACATCCTTCGACTGTAATACGCGAAATATTATCTGTGAGTATGAACGGATTTTATTAAAAATAAGCAAACAATGTTTGCAATTTATTTAATCTGACATATATATATATATATATATATATATATATATATATATATATATATATATATATTTCTAAACATATGCAGTTAAATATAAGAGACAATGAATGTCTATTGTGTTTAATCATGAGCCGTTCTAAACGTCGTATTTTGGCTTTAATTTCAGTAGAAAATAAAGACAAAAATTCTCCAACATTTGGATAAGTTTTTATTAATTTGTTTCTCAGGTTTCGGCTCACATATTGGAGAATTTTTGTCTTTATTTTCAACTGAAATTAAAGCCAAAATACGACGTTTAGAACGGCTCATGATTAAACATAATAGATATTCATCGTCTCTTATATTTAACAGTATATGTTTAGAAAATTATTTGCTGCTTCGATACACTATATATATATATATATATATATATATATATATAGTATTAATAAAACAGTGCTTGAAACAATATAACAAAGCTATCAAATACATATTAATAAATGCGCAATCATCAAGGGATTATAGGAACTAACCATTCTGAGGTTTGAATTTTTGGTTCTTGCGTTGTTTATAGTAGTTTTATAATTTAATTTGATTTGGACTAAAAGTTAAACAGATAATTGCAAAGTAAAATGTTATAAAATTAATTAAAACTTTAAATAATAGGTAGAATACTTTTAGGATATAGGCATGAAAATCCGGGCCGTGCTATAGACGTAAGATAATATGTAAATTTACTAATACAAATGTGCACTTCTATTCCTCTTGCTAGATATGATCAAGTGCCTATCCTCTACAATAGATGTTATTCTGGGCCTACCAGATATTTTTCTGTCAATATTTAACTCAGTTTCACGAACTCGTTGAAGGCAATAATGCACGCCATTTTTTGATAGGCTTAATTTTTTAGCGATAACGCTTTCAGAATATTCTTCTTTCGAAAGAACTTCGACCTGAGTTCTTTTTTCAATGCTAATCTGTTTCTTCCTTGCCATTAATACCATAGTAATATGATTTACAAAAATAAATTTTACCGTAATTATAATATCTGAATAAATCTGAATTTTCGGCAAAAACTTGATCACAATAAAAGGAGTCAAGTAGCAAACTGAGTAAATGTTTACTTTTAAGTTGAAAAGAATACTTTTTTTTGACTTAACATCTGCATAAAAATAACAAAAATACAAACTCGGCGAATTTGATTCTGCTAAAAATTTGGGTAGTCCCAAACTTATGGTCGGTAGTGTATATATAGGAGTACATTTTTTTATACAAAAACACTATTATAATTTCAAGCAAAACCTCAATTTCTATATGTGAATACTAAGAAGTACTTGATTACCCCGTTTACAGGACTATGACGCTCCTTCAAAGCATATATATATAGACAAATATATTTGTAGAGTATAATAAAAATACTTTCATAATTTATAAATATATATATTTGTGTGTTTGAACGCATATCAGAAGAAACAAATGAGTTGGTAAGTAAATATTATGTTCATTGGCAGAAACGGGGTGCCAAGTTCGCATGAATAAGATATTCTTTAAGACGTTATCAGAGATGGGAAAGAAAAAAAAATCAAATTTCATGAATTAAACATTGTTAGGCGGTATTTTATTCGGCACAAACCGCCTTGGTGACGTCATCAGTGTACGCCCGACGTACACGGCTACCAACTGGGAATTCTGAC
Source organism: Ascarosepion bandense (assembly GCA_037127315.1). Classification (NCBI taxonomy): domain Eukaryota; kingdom Metazoa; phylum Mollusca; class Cephalopoda; order Sepiida; family Sepiidae; genus Ascarosepion; species Ascarosepion bandense. The sequence goes on along the minus strand of JBBBDQ010000871.1, from coordinate 4,531,654 downwards.
CTCAAAGAGGTTTGTAATTGCATAATTAGTTTAAGAGTAAATACACATTCTCTTTGGATTTGTTTTTCACGTTCGTTCGCAAATTTTATCAGTTTGTTTCCGCGCCTTTCTTTGTGAATTCATTTTTTTCTTTTTTTATGCTTGCCTCCGTATTTACTTGTCATACCGAGCGCATTTAATGTTTAAAATAACGGAACAAGTTAGCAAAGGTAAACAAACATTTAGCCACGTGCGCATAGACAAGGCATGCACGCACACTCACATTGTTTTAATAAACACCTTACAAGCTTTAAATGCACCTGAATTTAATCTAATCTAAACTTATTTATAAATGGAACTTTGTTTGTGTGTGTGTGTCTGTGTCTGTGTGTGTGTGTATCCGTTACCTATAGACTCCAAAACGGCTGAACCAATTTAGAAATACATTTGTATGCGTAAAAAAATTACCAAGATACATAATTTATAGTAAAATAACCAACAGTACATCTTAAAGTAGAATTATCAACAATAGATCTTATAGCCAAATGACCAAGTATGTTTCTTATCTGTAGCTGAAGCCATAAATCTGTGTTCAAAATATTTAGATTTCGGTATTAAATAACCCATATAAGTTATGTGTGTGTGTCTGTGTGTGTGTGTATATCCGTTGCCTATAGACTCCGAAACGGCTGAACCGATTAGCTTGAAAATTTAAACAGTTATAATATAAGCATCTGCAAGTGTTCTTAGCTAAGATTTGTGTCGAGGTACACCCGATAAATATCGAAAATCCATAATCGAAAAAATCGGGTTAAGATGGAGTTGTCCGAATTTAATCAAATTTGATACACTCATAGACAAAGACATAAGAAACGATATTCAGAATTTTCAAGGTTGCAGTTCTTACAATAGTGCAGAAAATTTGATATCGATACCAGGAAATCAAAATTTGACTTATATCCATTCATTTTTCTTTCAGTCTACGGTTTCGCTTTAAATGGAAACAACTATTGCTTTTTAGTCTTTCGTGCCAACGTCCAAAGAGTCTGAGCTTCAGGACCATGGACTAGTTTTAAAGCTTTCATTACACCCGAGCAACGCCGGGCTATACTGCTAGTAACTTATATATTTGTGTGCCTTGTGGTGCAGTGGATATCGACTCGGAACTACAAATCGGAGTGCAAATTTTCGAATTCCTTGCATTCACTTCCGCACAAGTACCCTTAGGACAGGCATTAATCCCTCTCTTCCCTCCAGTTATGGGTTAAATAATAGGACAGACTAGGTTCTATAGCCTTGGCTGGCAACCAGTCTACCGCAGAAAGCAATGGTAACGTACTGCTGAATAATCTTCTGCCAAGTCAGTCATGTCTTTTTCGAGACATGATCGCCCAAAGCGTGTATCACGTATGGCAGTTAACTGACTGACTAATATCTTAGAAACAGTTCCGGTAGCGATATTTAAAAAAATGCATCAAAGTTTGAATGACAGGAAATTCTTCTCTTTTATGTTTTGTAGTGCGATATTGAAATCCAAAGACGTATTGACATGGCCAAGGACGAATTTCAAAAGCTAACCACAGTACTGAGATGCAGAAAAATCTCACTGGAAAAAAAGTAAAAAAGTGCTGGATTGCTGTGTGATATATGTTCTTCTGTATGGAATTCAATGTTGGACGATCTCATCTAGCATGAAGACGACGCTTGACGCATCAGAAATGTGGTTTTGCAGAAGGATACTGAGGATACAATGGACTGAGCAAGTGAGCAACGATTAGGTGTTGGAGAGGATGTAAACGAAAAGAAAACCTATACTTAACATCAGGAAGAGACATAAGGTTCCTGGGACACGTAAATAGGAAGGTGAGCCTGGAGAATTTAATACTCACAGGACGGATAGAAAGAATGATAGAGAGGGGAAAGCAGCGCGAGGCATATTTGATAGGCCTGAGCAAATGGATGGCGAAGCGGGGTTTGGGAGAGATATCAAGAGGAAAAATACTGCGAGCGATAAGAGACAGAGCCAAGTGGAGGCCCATGATCGCTTACGTCCTGAAGGGACACGGCACATGAAAAAGAAGAAGTGTGGAGATGTTGAGTTGTGATGCAATGGATATCGGCTCGGAATTAGAAATCAGAGAACTGAGTTCGATTTCCAGTTGAACTTGCTGCATTCACTTACCGGGAAAGGTATGAATCCATCTCTTCTTCCTTCAGATTTGGTTCTGTAGCCTGCGTTGTGGTGCAGTGGATATCAACTCGGATCGACAAATCGGGATGCCGAGTTCAAATTCCAGTTGAATTCCTTGCATTCACTTACGCACAAATACCCCTGGGAAAGGTATTAACCTGTCTCTTCTCTCCTGTTATGGGTTAAATAATAGGATAGATTGGGTTCTATAGCCGTGGTAGGCAACCAGTCTACCACAGAAAGCAATGGCAACCTACTGCGGGATAATCTTCTGCCCAGTCAGTCATGTCTCTTTCAAAACATGATAGCCCAAGCGTGTATCACGTATGGAATTTAACTGACTGACTGAGTGAGGCTTGGTTGGCAATCACTCTACCGCAGAAAGAAATGGCAACCTACTGCTGGAAAATTTTCTGTCTAGTCAATCATAGATCTAAACGTGTATTACATATGGCACTTAACTGACTGAGAGAGTGCTGATCTGCTATATCATATCTATCATCCTCTTAGCCAGAGCATGCTGGACAATTTCTTTATAGATGAAGAAGACACTTGAAGTAGCAGAAACGTATATGCTGCGAATAATATAGAATGAATATATGGACAAAGAAGAAGTTTTAAGGAAAATGGCAACTCAAAAGACACATTAAAAATACGGCTGAAATCTCTGTGGCACTTAATGGGGAGAGAAGGTTTTGAGAATGTAAATCACACATGGTATACTGAAAGGAAGAGGGACAGATGGGAACAGAGAGAAATAGAGATAAACTTGTGTTTATATAAATATACCGACACACGTTAAGCGAATACAAATGGTCGATTTTGTTTAGCATATATATCAACTTCTATGGGTTATTTAATATTGAAATCTAAATATTTTGAACACAGATTGATGGCTTCAGCTACAGATAAGAAACATACTTGGTCATTTGGCTATAAGATCTATTGTTGATAATTCTACTTTAAGATGTACTGTTGGTCATTTTACTATAAATATGTATCTTGGTAATTTTTTTACACATACGAATGTATTGCTTGTATTTTTACTATAAAAATATACTTTATACTTTCATAAGTAGCAGTTGAGAGTGACAAGAAGGGACTACAAATAAACTTTAAGAAAACTGAGTGCATGGTCATCAGCAAAACATACAACCCAAAATGCCAAATAAATACATGTTGGGGATAACAGAATCAAACAAGTAGAAGAATTTAAGTACCTAGGAAGTGTTCTAACAGAAGATGGAAAGTGCCACACGGAGATCCGAAGGCGAATTGGCATGGCAAAGGACGCGTTTCAGAAGATGAGCAAAATACTAACACACAGGAAAATCTCAATAGAAACGAAGAAAAGAGTGCTAGACTGCTACGTGATGTTAGTTCTTCAATACGGCAGTGAATACTGGACAATATTATCGAAAATGAGGACAAAACTGGAAGCGGCCGAAATGTGGTTCTACAGAAGGATGCTACGGATATCGTGGACTGAGCATACAAGCAACGACGAGGTGTTAGAAAAAATGGCAACAAAAAGGAAACTGATGCTGCGCATCAGGAAGAGACAACTGAAGTTCCTGGGACATGCAATGAGGAAAGAGAGCCTGGAGAACCTGATACTGACTGGTAAGATCGAAGGAAGGAGAAACAGAGGAAGGCAGAGGATAACATATTTGCAGGGTCTGATCAGGTGGATGACGGAACGGGGGTTGCCAGGAGCAACAGGAGCAAACATACTAAGAGCCACAAGGGATAGGGAGACGTGGAGAGCCATGATCGTCTACGTCCTGAAGGGACAGGGCACATAGAAGGAGAAGAAGAAGAATGTTTTGCTTTAATTTGGGTTCACTCTTTGGCACATAGCTTCTGCTCTAACAAGTGCTACCACTACTGGTCATGGTGGATCAAGAACAACAACAATTAAGAGTTAGTTTCATGTTTCTCAAAATCACGAATCTCCCGATGAGAGGCCTGGCTGTCGGATATAGTTTACCAGGACTAGTATAAATAGATAGAAGAAAAAAAGAAGAATGGTAAATAGAATGTAGAGCTCTAAGGAACAGAAACTTATGGAGAGTAATGATCACAAACATCTTGAAGCGACAGGGTATAAAATGTGGATATTTATTCCTAATTTACTATAGAATATCTTGTGAAAATGTGTTTCAAATAGTATAAATATGCCTACACACGTTAAGCGAATATAAATGAAAAAAATATATATATCTGACGAGTGGATTGAATAATTAGAAGAGTGTTTGTTTACGAAACACCAGAGTTGAAGTGTTGAATATAACATTAATCAACCCAGTAAATTTTTATATTTGTATTAATCCAACTTTATGATAATTAAATTCAAGTGTACGAAACTGTAGTCGAAGACGGTCATGTTTGTGGGAATTAGTATGTTATAGTTGTACTAGTAATTTAGATATTTTCATAAAAAACAAAACGCCACAAACTTAGATAGCATTGTACAAAACAAAAGTACTAATAAAGAATGCACCTGCAGGGACGAAAATAAATGTCCACTTCAAGGACTTTGCAACACAAATGAAATCATTTACATGGCAAAGGTACATGACCCAAATGGCCAAAATAAAATATATTTGGGTTCAACCAAAGACATCTTTAAGACCAGGTGGTTTAATCACAGGTTTACGTTCAAAATAGAATAACTAAAAAACTGTACAAACTTGGCTAGCCACGTGTGGAAATTAAAATCCAAATATGGAAAAAACCCAGACATAACGTGGAGTATTATAAAGACAGCCGAGCCTTAAAACGGTCGCAAAATATGTAGACTGTGCCAAGAAAAAAGTTAGAGATTATGCTATTCCCAAACATAACTGTTGAATGAAATAACAGAAATTATGATAAAGTGTAACCATATTAAGAAATACCGCTTAGGTTCATACAACCATGGATGAAAACGCCATAGTTCGTTTTAATTTTAAAAATTGCACGTTCAAAAATTCCCTACCACATGAGCGTTCAAAAAAAAAAAAATTACTGTCTCGTAGTGCGCGAGGCGGGCATCATTTGAGCGTCTCTCTATTTAAACATTCAAAAATTATTTCCACTGTTAAATAGTGTAAGGTTGATGGTAGAAGAAAATTGTTTGATATATAGACCTCTCTTATCGCGAGGTGTCTTTAATATTGTGATTTAAATAGTATTTTTGTATTTTCAACCAAAATTTTTCTTAAGGTTTCTTGTAAGTTATTGGTTAATAAATGTTTTTTTGTTGTACTATTATTACTAGATAGGTGACATGTAATGTGTTTAATCAAGGAGATGGTAGTATGATCAATATCAGTAATTGATTTATGACAAGAAACGCCATCTTGTACAGGGCATTGAAATTCATATACTGTATTAGGCATCGCTAGTTTAGATTTGATAGGGTTATTATTATTAGAAACAACAAGTTTTGCTGTCTTCCATTTACTATAATATATTATAAATTGTACATGTTTTTGAGGAATTACGGCAGAAATATAGTGTTGAATAATTTTTTGTATAGAAGATTTGTCCCTTTTTTAATTAATATGCATTTGACTGCAATAAATTATGTTGATGTTTTCTTGTTTTTTTTTCTTGTTTTTTTTTTTATCATTTCACCCCAAGCAAGGCATTCCACTGCCACTACTGCGCTTGGGGCTACATAGGGGGAGGTAAATAGGAAGTGTGGTTAGATATAGGAAATGTCAGAAGGGGGGGTGATAGATAGTTGGGTGGGTGGGAAGAGTGTTTGAAAGAATGGAAGTTAGTGTGTTTGAAAGAATGGAAGTTAGTTTGTTAGGAGGTGTCTATTGACCTTACATTTAAACTCCTGGAGATTGTAGCCGTCGGGGAAGCAGTCATGTGGAAGAGAATTCCACAGTCGGGAAGTACGAGAAAAGAAACTGTTGGAGTAGAAGTTGCGGTTGCATTTTATCGGTTTCACTGTAAAAGGGTGGGATCTAGTTGCTAATCTAGTATCTCGTGCAAATTCGAACCTAGGGGGAACCAGTGATCTAAGTTCATCGGAGGAGAAGCCGTGAAAGTATTTATAGAAGAGACACAGGGAAGCCACGTCGCTCCGGTGAGAGAGAGACTGCAGGCGGTCTGCTAAGTCGGTATCGATTACATTACAGACCCTCCGCTGTACCTTGTCTAGAAGCCCAAGGAGAATAGCAGGGGAACCCGACCAGATATGGCAACAGTATTCAATGCACGGGCGGATGGTAGATTTATAAATGTGCAGGATAGATTCAGACGGAAAAAACCCCCGGGCCCTGCACAGAGAACCGACTTTCATAGCAGCGGATTTAGCCATGGATTCGATATAGTCATTCCACTTGAGGTCCGCTGAGAGTGTGAGACCAAGGAGGCGTAGTGTTTTACTCTCTGGGAGGCAAGCCTGGTCCATGCTAATAGGAGGTAGGTGCGATTGTCTATGATGATTAATTGATAGTAGCTTCGTTTTAGAAGCATTAAAATTTACGAGCCATTTCTTACCCCAGTCCACTACGAATTGGAGGTCCTTTCCAAGCTCGGCTGCAAGGTTAGCTTTGTCGCCCGCACCAGATTTTTGGTCGAGGTGAGAATAAACTGTGGTGTCATCGGCGTACATAACTACTTGGGATCTTATGGTATCAGGGAGATCATTAATGTAGATCAGAAAGAGCGTAGGACCTAGCATAGAGCCTTGAGGGACACCCGCGTTCGTATGGTAGTTCTGGGAGGCATGTCCGTTTAATACCACTTTCAATGTGCGGTTAGATAGGAATGACTGGATTAGTTCAAACAATTGTCCAGCTATACCATAGCTCCGCAGTTTGCATAGAAGGCCAGCATGCCAAACTCTGTCGAACGCTTTAGAGATATCCAAGGCAACGGTTCGGGCTTCACCATTCCTATCGAGTGCCTGATATATGTACTCGGTGATGGTCGTTAGCATATCAGCAGTAGACCTGGTGAAGCGGAAGCCATACTGTTTGTCTGAGAGTAGCCCGTGGGCCGTGAGATGCTGAACGACCTCGGCGTTGATAATGGTTTCGAACACTTTGCCGAAGATCGGAAGAAGGCTGATAGGTCGGTAATTTGCGGGGTTCGAGGGTTCTCCAGTGTTTTTAAATATAGGAACTACAGAGGAAGATTTCCAACAGGCAGGAAAACAGGAAGCAGATAGGCAGGAGTTGTAGAGCTTAGAAAGTACAGAGGAAAGTTCGGGGGCACATTTCTTTAAGACTGTGATTGGGATTCCGTCCCCTCCGCTCGCTTTGTGAGGGTCAAGTTTTGAGATTATCTTAGAGACAAGCGAGGGTGTAATATGGACGTTATTCAGTTGAGAATCAGTTCTAGGTGGGAAGTCGGGTGTAGAAACTCCAGACGAGTCCAGTCTCGAATTATTCGAGAATCTGCGGGCAAAGCATCCAGCCTTGTCCGCTGGGGAGGTGAGGACATCAAATTTGTTTATTAGTGGGGGTATTGTGGACTAGCTCTTGTTAAGTACTCTTTTGCAGAGTCGCCAGTAGTCCTTGGTGCCGAACTTAGAGGATGCTATGCGTTGCTTCATTCTGGCAGCAAATAACATCTTAGCTTCGTTAAGTATCTTGTGTGTTATTTTTAATGCTAGTGTCATGTATTTTTGTAAGAATAATTTTATTTGTTTATCAATTATGTACTTGGGAAAATTATTGTTGTCTAGTGTTTGTTTTATGTGTTTTACTTCACTCAAAAATATTCTTTGGGAAGAAGAATTTTGATGTTCACTATTTAAGAAGTTCGTTATTACTGCTATTTTATATCTTTCTGGGCATTGTCTATTATAATTAAGAAAACAAGAGTTCTTACTGGTGGAGTTTTAATACAGGTAAGTGATAAATTCGTGAATTTTTAGCTCTACATTAACGTCAAGAAATGGGATTTTGTTATTGTCCATGAGTTCATAAATGAATTTCAGTGAGGAGAAATTTTCAAAATTTAATTTTAGATTTGTGATTTCGTCCATAAACATTTTTTTTTATTAAAACATATATGTCGTCGACGTACCGTGTATAAATATCCTGTTTTTGGTTGTTCTAAACACTATGTTTTCCATATGCGACATGTAAAAGTTCGAGAAAGTAGGACCTAATGATTTTCTTAAATTGACAACGTTAGTTTGTATGTAGATGTCATTATTATGGTGAGAAAATGGAGTTTGGTGCACGTAGTAAGTAGTTTCTGAAGAATTGCAGGTTGGATTTTGGGGGGTGTACTTGGGAAAATTATTGTTGACTAGTGTTTGTTTTATGTGTTTTAGTTCGCTCAAGACTATTCTTTGGAAGGAAGAATTTTGATGTGCTGTATTTAAGAAGTTCGTTATTATTGCTATTTTATATCTTCCTGGGAGTTCTTACTGGTGGGTTTTTTATACAGGTAAGTGATAAATTCATTGGTTTTTAGCGCTCTTGTTAGCTCTTTATTAACGTCAAGAAATGAGATTTTGTTATTGTTCATGAGTTAATAAGTCGCTAATTATATTTAATGTTTCGTCAATTGATATGTTAGTAAAAAGGTTGTCAACATCCAGCAAAGCTAGAATGTTGCCTTTGGGATTGGTAGCTTTTAATATTTGGAGGAATTCGTTAGTTGAAGTAATGCTGTAATTGTTAGGTATATTAGAGAAATTAGATGATTTTAGGTTTTAGATAGTTGTTATATTGTGTTTAATAAATTTCCTGTTTATAATTAATGTGCATTTGGCTGCAATAAAATATGTTGACATTTTCTTGTGTTATTTTTAATGTTAGTGTCATGTATTTTTGATTGAATAATTTTATTTGTTTATTAATTATGTACTTGGGAAAATTATTGTTGACTAATGTTTGTTTTATGTGTTTTAGTTTGATCAAAATATTCTTTGGGAAGAAGAACTTTGATGTGCTGTATTTAAGAAGTTCGTTATTACTGCTATTTCATATCTTTCTGGGCATTGTCTATTATAATTAAGAAAACAAGAGTTCTTACTGGTGGAGTTTTAATACAGATAAGTGATAAATTCGTTAATTTTTAGCTCTACATTAGCGTGAAGAAATGGGATTTTGTTATTGTCCATGAGTTCATAAATGAATTTCAGTGAGAAGTTATTTTCAAAATTTAATTTTAGATTTGTGATTTCGTCCATATATATATTTTTTTATTAAAACATATATGTCGTCGACCTACCGTGTATAAATATCCTGTTTTTGGTTGTTCTAAACACTATGTTTTCGATATGCGACATGTAAAAGTTCGAGAAAGTAGGACCTAATGATTTTCTTAAATTGACAACGTTAGTTTGTATGTAGATGTCACTATTATGGTGAGAAAATGGAGTTTGGTGCACGTAGTAAGTAGTTTCTGAAGAATTGCAGGTTGGATTTTGTGGGGTGGGCGAGATGGGTGTTCTTAAACGCAGTCGCTAATTATATTCAATGTTTCAGCAATTAGGACGTTAGTAAAAAGGGTGTCAACATGCAGTGAAACTAGAATGTTGCCTTTGGGATTGGTAGCTTTTAATATATCGAGGAATTTGTTAGTTGAAGCGATGCTGTAATTGTTAGGTGTGTGTGGGAGAAATTATATGATTTAAGGTTTTAGATAGTTGTTATAACGGTGTAGGTATTTGTGATATGATGGGTATGAGAGGAGAATCTGGTTTATGAGTTTTATGTTACAATAAAGTTATCCGTAAAATTAGAATTACCATAGTTTGTCTGATGTGTATTTTTTTTTAATCGTATCACCTCGAGCAAGGCGGTAACGCCACTGATGTGCAGGGGGCTACGTAATAGTGAAAAGATTGGAAAAGAGAAAGCCAGAAACCACATCCTAAACAGGGAACAAGGTAAAAGCCTCTTAACCTGTTCAATATACGTGGGTGGAGTGTGAACCGGGCGATAGATAGATCTATCTACTCCAATTGAAAAAAACAAAAAAAACATTTGTGGTTTTTGAAATATTGTCTTATTTCTTCATCTACAATTTGGTCTGGGAATTCATTATTAATGAGAGTCTGCATAATATTTTTTAGTTCAGAGTAAAATAACTTTTTTGTGGAGGAGTTGATTTGTGCTCTGTCAATATAAATTGTATATAAGTGCTATTTTGTAGTAGTTAGGGCATTCACTCTTATAGTTAAGAGTGAAAGAGTTTTTGCTGTTTGTTTTTTTTTTTTTCATATGGGGAGCTAGTAAATGTGTCATTGTTTGTGTCTATTAAAATCTCAAGCATTTTATTAAAAATAAGCAAACATATTGTTTGCAATTGATTTAATCTGACACACATACACACACACACACACACACACACATATATATATATACACGTGTGTGTGTTAAATTAAAGATAGTGATATTCATTGTGTTCTTGTTTGTGTCTATTAAAATCTCAAGGATTTTATTAAAAATAAGCAAACATTGTTTCTTGCAATTTATTTAATCTACACACACACACACACACACACACACACACACATATATATATATATATATATATGTGTGTGTGTGTGTGTGTGTGTGTGTGTGTGTGTGTTAAGTTTAAGTTACTGATATTCATTTCGGCATCGCAACTTCAAACTTTCTAATCTTTGGAGCACGTTTCTACGTTACCTAACCTAATTTCGGTTTTGTCCTCCAGTTATTTATGCTCGTTATGTGGGTTACTTACTGCTTTCCCCTGTCACTTCTGATTTCAATATTTTCTGTGAATGTCATATTCTCTAAGCCTTCTTTCCTCATTATGTTTCCTAGAAATTCCAAAAGACGCTTTCTGATTCTAACTATAAGCGTCGTTTTTTGCTTCTAGTTTTTCTTAAAAATTATCTGTTAATCACTTGTCTATGGTATTCTCAGCATTCTTTTCGAAGCATATTATTGAATCATGACATGGGCACGATATAAATGTAGGAAAAATGTATAACATTATTTTTTATTGAATACTAATGGAATATTCTGAACTGACTGTGAATGCTGGAAAAATTCATCATCAATTTAGAACTTCAGTCAACAGAAATGTAGTTATACAGAAGAATGATGAGAATGCCATGAACTTAACATGTGAGAAACAACAATGTTTTAGTTAGGGAAAGTCAATATTTTTACGGCACATAATGAGGAAAGATAGCTTAAAAGTTTGACACTCACAGGAAGACAAGAAGGATAGAAGAAATCAAGGCATAACCTACCTAGACCTTTTGCTTAAATGTTTGGCAGGACAGGGATTAAGAGAGATAGCAAAACGACAAACCTTAGTAAGAGCTACAAAGAACAGAATGCTGTGGAGACCCATGATCAATCACGTCTTGAAGAGGCGAAGCACATAGAAGATGTTTCGGGACATCTATTTCCGTCAAAATATTCACAATGATTAAATTTTAAGTTTAAAAGTTAAAGTTCAGTAAAACCTTATACGGTTGTTATAATTCTACAAATTACCTTTTCTTCTTCCACCAACTGAAAATTCTCTGCACGAATGTCAACATCCTGTGTTCTTGCTATCTTATTTTTGAAATTATTAAACTTGAAATGATAATGGTAATATTAACCGTTTTCTTATGAGGAAACATTCGGCATTTATTGATAGAACAGCCTGAACTACCGTCAATTAAAATTTATAAAATATTTCTTTTAAATGCAAAAAAGGTTTTCTATTTTTATAATTATCGCTATTTACAGTATTAATGGGGACTTCCTTTCCCAACACCTGTTTCTATCTGTGTTTCAAATGACAAATTAAGACCAGTTTAAGACCTGTTTTGAACCTATCCACCACGTGAGCGGAGGATGGGTAAAATTTGACAAGTTTACCTGGGCGTACGCACTCAGGGTCCCCACGTTAAAAATACCTTGTGTCACGTCTCTTTCAAGTGGGGGAGAAGAGTAAATATCTCTGCGCCCCCGATCTTTTTGGCTGGGAGCCAAATGACAATTTAAGACCAGCACTATGAGTTAAATAACAGGACAGATTGGTTTCTATAGTCTTGGTTGGCAATCAGTCTACCGCAGACTACTGCAGGAAAATCTTTGCCTAGTCAATCATGTCCCAGAAGAGACATGATCGATCAAGGGAGTATCTTTATGACACTTGAATGATAACAGAGGGTATCAGATACTTACTGAAGCAGTACAAAGTGAGTTGAAAAGAAACAATCGCCTAGATTCTGGAACAGAGAAAGAGGAATACCTCTCTCTGTTAGTGAAGGAGTAACTCATGGCAACAATATAGGAATGCCAAACAAAACCATATTTCCCTATTATGTACGTGGAATGGAAAAGCATTATTCATAATTCCAGACTTAAACACGACACGCGGATATTAGACTTTTACATTTGTAAAATATAGTAAAGAGATACCATTTTTTTTGTTTTTCACAAAACTTGATTAGAGTTTTTTTTTCCAATATCTTCTGCCATTTTTCTATCAATGTCAGATTTTTATTCTCCCAGAACTTCTCTTTCTGAGCAAAAACCTGTTTACAGATCCTTTCAGTTTTCCAGATAATGAGATTCCTTTTTTATTAAGAGAATTTGGCAAATAAAGGAATAAATGCTTCTTCGAAGCTGTATCGTATCAGCTTGATCACCAAATAAACAAGTTGGTTTGTGTTATCCTGACGAAATATTATGAATTCTCTTAATTACTTTCTGACACATTTAAATTATTTCATGGTAAATATTAAAATTATTTCGTGGTAAGTATTTAATTTATTTATTATACTTTTTATATGGCAATTTACTTTTTCGTATCTAGACTTTATATTTATGGATTTAAACGTACTACTAGATCAATGGTTATCTTATATCCGCTAAATAAATGTTCTTTTAGGGTTCTCTTTAATCCTTTTATTTATCATATTATCTTACACTCAGTAACCCCTTGCAACTTAGTGACTTTATTGCCTTGAATGTGGTGAACTCATTTAATTTTTAATTATCTTGTATAATGAATGTTCTTCCTGCTTTTTTTAGGATATATAAAAAAAATTTATATTTTTAAAAATTGAATATAAATATAAAAATATAAAAATAAAAAAATAAAACTATAATCCAGAAAAGTATAAGTAAATCCAGAAACAAACGTATTCAGAGCCAAACGTTTATTAATAGTTTTTGTAGCTGCCTAAACTATTTTTAGCAAAATTATGGGATTGTATTAATGTTATTTTGCTTAAGCGGCAGATTAAAACTTACCTGTCCATTTTTAATTAAGAATTAGCGGCTTAGTTCTGGAAAGTCTGATTTGCACGGAAGAGCCAGAAGTTTGGAAAAAAGTTAAATTTTGCATTTAACTCCTTTTTGCTTTCTCGGTATCCCCAAAACATGAGACTAGATTTCTAGATCGTGGGTTTCTGATAAATACAAGGAGACTAATGTCGAAAATTGTTACTTGGTGCTCAGAATGTCGTTTCAGAGAGAATAATGATCAATTTAAGGTAATGACAGGAATTGACTGCGTTTTAAATATCTTACGTTTTTCAGCAGAAAAATGTTTTACTATAGGTACCTCTATTAAAAATCGGAAAAAATCAAAAAACCAAAAACAAAAACAAAAAACAAAACTGCATAGTATGAATAAAAAGGTCCAAAACTTAATAAAATGAACTTTTTCCATCAAAATGTTTATAATATTATTAAGAGGAAAGATCAAAGTAATTTTTATTTATTTTAAAAAAATTTTAATCCCTTCTAACATGTTCGAAATTTTCTCAGAAAATTTTGTTTCGATTTGAGTTAGCGTGGTAGAAAATGTTACGACTGTTTACTATAGATCCCGTAATTTTACGTAACTCACTTTTTTTCACTCACATTAATTAGGAAATTCTCGCAAAAATCAAATAATTGTCCGATTTTAATGAAACTTTCAGTACTCATTCACAAATGAATGAAATTATTTTTGAAATTATTATTTTTTAAAACTCTTAGTGAAAATATATTTTTCTTTTTAACTCTGTTACCCCCTCCACGTAAATCCATGAAATTTTAATAAATTTTAATTGGCTGCAAATTATTTTTTTATTAGTTAAACATAGAACTAATCTATTTTTTTATTTTGAATTTTACGACACTATTCAAAAATCTGCACCGAAGAGTAAAATTAAAAATGCAATAAAACTCTGATATAATTTAATTTGATAAGCTTTTAATTGCTGGAATAAATAATAATAATTAAGGACATTATAGTCGGAAGAAAAAAAATTCGATTAATAATATAATTTTTAAAGAATTGTTTTCATTTTTTTAATTCATAAATTTTAAAAAATCTTTTAAAGAAATGTCGCCCTTTTTTTTAGTTAAGAATTCATGATTATATTGTCTATCGAAAATTGAAAAATTTAGCAAAAATCGTTCACCAATTTTTTTAAAAATAAGCAAAAAAAAATTTTGTGTAAATAAATATGTCCATTTTTATTAAGTATGATGTTTCATAGGGATCATAACAAGTTTTCATTGGGGTTGTATTGATTTTTGAAGCTAACATGTGTTTTGGATTATTTCCCTTACTTGGAAAATGCTAGAAACCGCACTTTGATTCTGATTCAAGTCTCTGCAAAACGTTTATAAAATTCAGCAGCCTGGTTTGCAAGTCATTCCTTAAACATTTAAAGCAACTTTCACATTTTAATTCCTATTTTTCTAATTTTGTTAAAAAAATAAAAAAAATAATTGTGAAATTCACAATTTGTGGAGTTACCTAAAAAGAATATGAAAAATAGATACTAAAAATAAAAATTAATAAGTTCCATAACATTTCATAAATTATTGAGTTACCTCTGCCGTTATTTTCATTCTGTTATTAAATTGTAAAATTTTTAAAAGAAAATTTTATATTATTTTTCATAAAAACATATAACATCTTCAAACGTAAGCCTACAAAGCTAAACTAACTAAAATTCCATAAAATAATGGATAATTGCTAAAAACGGTGTTAAATTTTTAATTTTAACCTAGTTAAAAAAAAAACGATATATATGAATACGATTTATACCAAATTCGTCTTTCATACTTTTGGCCGGCTACTGTAAATCATCCATTGAAACCTCCTAATAAGGTGATGACAGCTGTGATAACAAGGCTACCGTAATTGAGAAATGCTTTTTTGAAATATTTCAGGCAGTAAGCATAATTTTTGTTTCAAGTCAACCTAAAGTAAGTTTAAATTCAATAATTTGAATAAAATAATGTGTCAGCGAGGTGTATTTTATTTTTGCAAGAGTTCTTAACACTGAGAATTAGCTTCTGTTTACAATCGATGAAAAAATTTAAAAACTTTTTTTGTAGTTTAGAAAATATTTGATTCCGATCAATATAATTTTGGTTTAAAATACAACAGGGTATTTTGCTTACTGGAATTACTAAACTTAATCCTTGGCTTTCAATTAAAGCTAATTTTAAATCTTGAAGATAACTTATTTATTTTTAAAATTAAAATTTAAATTTAGGTATAGGAGAATGACTAGAGGTACCTATTTTAATATGAGGGAAATTACACTAAAAACAAGATAAATATTTGTCTGTGACATTTTTGTTAGCATCAGCCAATCTTAGTTAGACAGTTAAGAAAAAGAGGCATGCGAAAATATTTTTACTGTATGGCCGCAATATTCACTGGATAGCAGTAATTTTTTAAAAAGTGAGTGTCAGATTAAACTTGTCTCTCATTTATAACAATAATTCTAATAAGGATTCAATTAATTTCTTAGTAAAACAATGCAGACAAAGCAACAATTCAGAACTGATCAAAGCTGATCATAGATAAATAAACGATTAAACATGTAAGCGTTTTGATTGATTTCAAGCACTGATAATATACAAATACTCTGTTAGAACAGAGTTACACCAGTTCTGAAATTATGAGCCTGTCTGCTTTTAGACTAGATATAGTACATATCGCTTGGAAAATGCTCGTAACTTGACAAATACTTGGAGTTAGAACAGAAACCAATTTTGAGATTCTCAGATCGTTTGCTTTCAGACAAAGCACACATTTCTTGGGAAATCTCTATATCAAATTCTGTGACTTCCGTTAGTCTGTTCAGCACATCCTCTAAAACAGGCATACATTGACCGATTGAAAGCAAATTTTTGAGAGAAGTGCCTACAGCAAGAGGGTACAAAGTACAGTTAGTTTACTAGGGTGCTTACAATAAATTTTCATTCATTTTTTTAGGGAAAAGCTTTATTACTTAACATGTAAAGTATTACAACTATTTTAAAAGTAAGTTAATGACTCATATAACAAATACTTATTTAACAAAAGCGCAGTATTGTTTTTGTATATCTTTTCTTTGAGGTTTTATATATACAAGAAAGTAGTTTCCAGTTTGCCACACTTTTGCGAGAACTATAAAAAAACTAGCAGTATAGCTCGGCGTTGCTCGGGTGTAATGAAAGCTTTAAAACTAATCCATGGTTCTGGAGCTTAGACTTTTTGGACGTTGCCACGAAATACTATAAAGCAATAATTGTTTCCAGTTAAAGCGAAACCGTAGACTGAAAGAAAAATGAATGGATGTAAGTCAAATTTTGATTTCCTCGTATCGATATCAAATAAGTTTTTTGCGTCGTAAATTGAATTTTGAAGGTTAAATAAGTCCTCTGAGTAAATGGCATCATGGCTGAGACTAAGAATTACAATTATACCTACTTAGAGCCAAACCCGAAGCAAAAACTAAAATAAAAAGGCTGAAAAAATACAGACATACAGGCAGATAAACAGACACACACACAAACATCTTGCCTTTTCTATATATATATATATATATATATATATATATATATATATTATCGATTTTTGCACTATTGTAAGAACTGCAACCTTGAAACTTCTGAATATCGTTTCTTATGTCTTTGTCTATGAGTGTATCAAATTTGATTAAAATCGGACAACTCCTTCTATAACCCGATTTTTTCGATTATCGATTTTCGATATTTATCGGGAGTAGCTCGACACAAAATCTAGCTAAGAACACTCGCAGACGCTTATAGTACAACTGTGTAAATTTTCAAGAAAATCGGTTCAGCCGTTTTGGAATTTATAGGTAACGGACACACACACACACAGACACAAAAAGTTGTCATTGGATTTCAGGAAGAAATATTTACGCATGGCCGGTTGTGTGTTGCATGCTCAGGCGTAAGAAATCCCAAGAATTTATTTTTTATGCTAAAAAAGAAAAAAAAATTCTTTAGAAATATTGTTCACTATAAAGTCGTATACAATTAAATTAAAGTAATTATTAAACTGCGACATATGGTTTTTTTTCAAAGTATTTTTCAAAACAAATCAACTTATTCAAATATCGACTGGTTTGCAAATTTGAACAACATTTAGTATGTAAATGTAGACTAAAATTGTTAGTGATGACTTCAGAAGTAGTAAATATTGTGAGCAATTTCAATACGCGTCAGCGTGATGAAAAATATTCTAGTGTTTTGAAAATGTCAATGGTCTGCTTTTAAGCCCCTTGACTTTTTACTAGCTAAATATTACAATTGTCTTTTTTATAAATATTTTACCCCAGGCAAGGCATTACTGTCACTTGTGCACAGGGGGTTACAGTGAGAGGAGAGTGAAGAGAGAAAAGAATAAGAAAACGGAACAGGGGATGTTGAAAAAAGAGTAAGAGATAAGTGTGAGTCAAGGAGATAGAAGACGGTAACTGAAGCTGTATTTAAACGTTTGGAGAATGTAGATATCAGGGGCTTACAAGAGATACCAAGGAAAAAATTAATGAGAGCGACAAGAGACAGAGCCAATTGGAAATCCATGATCACCAATGCCCTGAAGGGACACGGCACATAAAGTAGACGCTATCAGGGAAGCAAGCATGGAGAAGGGAGTTCCACAGGCGGAAAGTGAGAGGAAAAAATCTACTAGAGAAGAAGTGGCGTTTATAACTGCCTATTTTGACGGTAAAAGGGTTGGGCCTAGTTGCCAATCTAGTTGCACGAGTGAATTCCCGAGGGCGGAGCACCAGGGAATGACTCTCGTTAGAGCAGAAGTCATGAAAATACTTGTAGAAATGACAGAGAGAGGTCACATTCCGTCGGTGAGAAAGTGACTGAAGACGAGTTGCTGAATGGGTACTCATTACATTGCAGATCCTCCTTTGAATTTTGTCGACAACTCCTTGAAAAAAACTTTCTGAAATGTTAGAACACCCCAAGTCAGATTTTTATAAAACAAATAGCAAAAATATTGTTAAGAGCTACAAGGAAGTTGTGAAGAGCCATGATAATGAATTAGGAAGTTGTGGAGAGTAATGATCGTCCATGTACTGAAAGGAAACGGACTCAACAAAGATTTGAATATTTCCAGGTTTAAAATGGATTTATGAATCAGTCACATATGCTTCGACGTGGGGTAATGGCTACCAAGATTACCTCGCTATATTAATTACGAGCTTATAGGGAGTTCAGTCCTAACTGGATGCCCCATACTTTTGGCTTTGTGCCACCTTAGAAATCCTTTTTGGATACTTCGACCATACTTGATGGTTAGCAAGATTGCCTTGCGAGATCAATTATACCCGAATAGTGAGTACGATTATTTCTCTATACCTCTGGCCTTTAGCCACATCTAAGCTACGCTTAGAAAATTAACATATCTTCTGCTAGAATCATTTTAAAAATGTTTATAAAGATAGACTAGACGTGTGGAAGCAATAAAATAAACAGAAAACAATTATTATTATGAATACACACGATTATTTGCACATGCAGAAACGTGCACACTTCTCGTACCTAAAATTCAATAAGGCAACAATTCTTAGCATGAACACAAAAATAAAAGAAAACCGTAGCTGTGTCCATTAACATACAGACACATACATATTAACAGATTCCCTTTTTGCAATGTCAACAACCAAGACACGTTTGCATGAAGATAAGACTTCAAATAAGATGAGTTATAAAAAGATGAAATTTTTAGTTAAAAGAAGAATTGGAAAAAATAAAAATGTAAAGAATAAAAATGCAGAATTCAATTCAATTACGATCTCAGATTAAAATGACACAGAAATTATCAGAAACATGTTCTGATGACAGCAGAAGAAATGAGCGGGAAATACAGACAAGAAAAGAATAGAAAGAAACACAACAGAGAACGGATAGAAAGAAAAGATAGGGGAGGTGGGAAGGGAAATTGAACAAAAGAGGAGAGCAAGATAAAGAAAGAGAAAAACGGAAGATGAGAGGGACAAGACAGACGGAAAAAGATTATATAATAATGACAGAATAAAAGATGCTTTAAACAATTTGTAAAATTAAAAAAAGAAAGTAAATAACGAAGGAAATAATTAAAATTGCAGGATAAGAAAGAAAGAAAGAAAGAAAGAAAGATAGAAATAAAGAAAGAAAGAAAGAAAGAAGAAAATGAAATAAAGAAAGAAAAATATGAAATAAATTCAATGGAAGCAGGAAAAGAATATGAAGGAAAAAAAAGAAAGCAAAATAGAAAGAAAGAAAGAAAGAAAGAAAAAAGAAAGAAAGAAAGAAAGAAAAAAGAAAGAAAGAAAAAGAAAGTGATATAAGAAGAAAAATAACGCAGAAATAGAGAAAGAGGTTATGGACTGAGACGCATGGAGATGCAAATTTGTTCTTATCCTTTACTTCCTCTTCAGAAAAGAGAGAAAGAAAGAGACATACAAATGAATATCGAAAGAAAGTGTATGCGCGTCAGAGCAAGACCAATTGATCGATAGATAGAAAGATAGATAGAGAGATAGAGAGAGATAGAGAGAGAGAGAGAGAAGGGGTAAAATAAAAAGTAATAGAGAGAAGGGGTAAAATAAAAAGTAAAAGAGAAAGATCGAGGAAGAA
Organism: Ascarosepion bandense; assembly: GCA_037127315.1. Classification (NCBI taxonomy): domain Eukaryota; kingdom Metazoa; phylum Mollusca; class Cephalopoda; order Sepiida; family Sepiidae; genus Ascarosepion; species Ascarosepion bandense. The sequence continues at coordinate 4,511,656 of JBBBDQ010000871.1, read as the reverse complement.
AAATAAAAAAGAAAAGAGGGTAAAATAAAAATTATGAGAAATAACAGTAATTAAAGAAAGAAAGAAAGAAAGAAAGAAAGAAAAAGAAAGAAAGAAGTAGAAAGAAAGAAAAAAGAAAGAAAGAAGTAGAAAGAAACGAGGAAGAAAAATAAAAAAGAAAAGAGGTAAAATAAAAATTATAAGAAATAACGGTAATTAAAGAAAGAAAGAAAGAAAGAAAGAAGTAGAAAGAAAAAAGAAAGAAAGAAAGAAAGAAAGAAAGAAAGAAGAGGATGTACCAAGGAAGCTGAGAGAAAGCGGAAAGATGTTTTCAATCGTTCGTCAGTATTTCTGTCAACACTATGTATACAAGTGTCAAAGGAAAGGAAAAAAGATATTTTCTTGGATAAATGGAACATTCAGTGGTTGAGATTGTCATATTAAGAATCGGTCAACCGGACACAATCATCAATTCTAGCCAACCCGTACCTGTTCCCTTCTTCCATTCTTCTTTTCCTTGTATTTTTTAAATACTTCAATCTTTTCTTTCATCATTTTTATTCTTTATTATTTCATTTTTTTTTATTTGTGTTTTTGTTACGTTAGTTTCTTTCTGCACTCACTGTCGCCACCATCATCACTTCGGTTTTCCCGCCATATCAGTCAGCGTTTCTCGTCATCATCATCTCCCGTCCACACCCAACATGGCGACTAGCTTTCACTGTCGTAATTGTATTAATTTGTTTCCATACGGACGCACTTCAAGAGCAGACGTCCGCTTTGTGATAGACATTCATTTTAACAACTACAACGTCCAACCGATCTGCTCTTCCATTTAACACACTGTTTCGTTTTCCCCCGCCTCCGACAACACTATTTTCTCAAATAATAGAAGGAAAAAAAGAAAATTGCTTCATTAAGAAGCAGTAGTGATTTTCTTGTCCGTTTTTCCACATTCAGGTCGTCCCGTCCGGGGTCAAGACAGCTCGGTAACCTTATTAAGAACAGCCGTTTGCCGTCACAGGGACGGTGTCTTTGCCGGCCGTACGCCATGTGCGTGGGGCACTTACTAAAAGGGGTGAGAATCGTATTAGTAACGGACACCTGGTCGTGTGGAGTGGGGCGGAAATGTCAACATGGCTTTCGTAAAGTCGTCATCTATATTTTTGAGAAGAAAATGACACATTTCCGCGCACACAGAACAAATGACAGAACCCATATGTGTATATGCATCTACATGAATATAATAGTGTCAATGTGAATATTTGTATGAATGGATATGTAAGTGCTTGTACATAAATATTAATATGTGTGTATTTCAGTTAGAATGCACATGTATATGTGCATTTGTGTATTAATATCTATGCATGTGTATATCGTATGAGAAAAGCTGAAAGACAGATTCCAGTTAGGTCTGGAAAGCTCGCACACACACACACACACACACACACACACACACACACACACACACACACACACACACATGTATATATATTTTGATTGATTGATTAATTGTTGAATTACTTTGTTTCTGGTCGCAATAAGATTAGAGCAATGCACATTTGTATTAAAAAGTGTTCAATACAATTATAATGTAGAACTTTTGAATATTTTCCATTTGTAAACGAGTTATTACGCGACCTATGTTTCTACCATGCGGATCGCCTGAAAACACCACTCGTGGTAGAAACGTAGGTCGCATAAGAACTTGTTTACGCTCTTACACCCTGATTGAGCATTCTGGAAGAATGGTAAATTTTGAAAAACAGTAGCTACTCTGTCATGTACGCATCGCTCATTCAGTAAAATGAATTAGAGCACTCTGGCTATTGGGCACGTATAATGATAATATACACGCTAAAAAGTCTGCCTTCTTCTGCCGAACGCCCATGACCTAGAGGTAGAATCGCTGACTGACGCCAATTCGGTCGTGTTTCAATCCTGGGTTAAGGTGCAATCGGAGTCTAACCGTACTGATGAGCTGTGATACAGCGAAACAAATCTGTCAGCGGATGACTATATATATATATATATATAGGGTGTGATGGATAAATCTTTATCTTAGTTATGCGAAAATGAAATCACATTGACATCTCGCTTTAACAGATAGATTTACCAACATTGCACAAAAATATCTTGAAATACTCAAGAGTGAATTTATTCAATAAAATTGCCATTGGTTTCAACCACGGTCTTCAAATGACTTCGAAATCTGCTGCGTCTCTTCTGGACGGTCGCGTTTAAGTTGATGAATGCTGCCATAATTCTTGTCTTCGGTTCATCTTTGGTGTTGCAGGAAGTTTTGTTGATCTCTCGCTAATCTGCACCCTACACATACTAATCAAGGGGATTGCAGTCTGGAAAGTTAGGTAGTAAGTTGTAAGGGGTGATGTGGTCGCAGAAATAGGATCTTCTAGCAGCCATCTTTTTCACCCCAGGCAGAACTACCTCCAAAAGTCACTTTATGTACGCCTCCATGCTGAGTCTGAGGCCCTTGCCAACAGATTCGGGAGTTATTAGGTTGTCCCAAAAGTTCGTAAACATTTGCGAAATGGGTCTATCTGGTCCAGCACAATCGAGACAAGCGATGGGTTCAGAAAGGGCAAGAGACATCGGCGGTTCCAAAACAAGATCGATTCAGCAAGAAAGTCATGTTGAGCGTTTGGTGAAACTTTGAAGGAATTGTGCATTTTGAGTTGATTCCGAATGGTCGTGCTATCAGTGCTATCAGTACCGAACTTTACTGTCAGAAACTTGAGCGGGTTGAAGCAAAAGTACCCGGCTCTGATCAACCGAAAGCGCGCTTTGATGCAGCAGGATAATGTCAAGCCACACACCGCCAGGAAGACCAAAGACAAGTTTGAAGAGCTGGACGGCGTTGAGGTTCTGCTCCATCAGATTACGGCCTTTTCCGCTCAATGCAACACTTTCTGAAGGATCGCCGATTCGACTCGTTCGATGAAGTCGAGGAAGCATGTCAATAATTCTTTGATTCGAAGCCGGCTAAATGCTACTTTGACCAGATCCGAAAGCTTGCAGATCGATGGCAGAAAGTCTTGGAAAATGATGGTCTTTATTTTAAGCAATAATTTTTGTTGTTTTTGCGAATAAAATTTCAATTTTTTGCAAGTGTTTACGAACTTTTGAAATAACCTAATAATTTCTTGGCATATAATATCATAAATGTGATAGTCTTCTGAGCTGATGTACCTTCGTAATCACCATTAAACTCATTTAAATCTTTTCGAATCCACTGAATTGTCCTCAGATAGGCACCCAAACACTCTGAAATGTTCGTATTGGATCTTCCGGTGCGAATGACAAGCAGTACATGCATGCCATTTCTAAATTTCTTGCGAACTGTATAAGTCGACAAAATTAAAAACAAGCAACAAATTTCAAAATTACAATAATTTACCCATCGCACCATATATATATATATATATATATATATATATATATATATACGTGCTCAATACACATTTTAGAGAATTGAACGTTAGCTAATATTTAAGATGCTACAAACACTAACATTTTCCGATATCAGGGTTTTCAAGAATGAAGGTTTTCTTAGAAAGTGAAATTATTAACAATTGAAAAAGTACAACAATTTTCACGCATATCCGAAGGAAATATGAGTTGAGGCTGGTCAACACCTTTTATCCTAGACCTAGCTAATTAAATTCACGATCCATTCATTCTTTGCAATTTGCTCATTCACCACAAGAACTCGTCCCTCAATATTTACTCCGACAATACGCCATATTCACAAGGAATCTACAAAAAACCATGACATAAAAATTTCATTATGAACAAAAAGTCTACATGTCTTTTTTTTCTCCTTTTATTTTTATAAGAAACTATACAAATTTATAAAAATCAAATAATCCTGAAATGTGAGGCGAAGTGTATGAACCCAGAAAACGAAACTAAAATATAACACAATATTCAGACTAAAAAATAGCATATGTTAGTTTGACCCGTTTGCCCCACAAAAATAAGAGCGGTCGTTGTATTCCTCTTATAGGCAGTATCAAGAATCTCGCTTACTATCGGCGATGGGAGGATAAAAATAAAAGGTAGCGTGTTAAAAATCAAAGCCTGATTTAGTCGAGGTATAAAAAGAGGAACAAAAAAAATGGGGACGCTGGAAATCTCGACAGGGATCATAACAGAAGAGAATGCTAGAAACAGGTCGGGAACGACATTTACTCACAGCAACTAGGTAAACGAAGAGAGTCTATTTTAATCAAACGAGAGTTCGTTAGGAAAGAGTAACGTTTCGTCAAAGAGGACTTAAAAAAAGAAAATAAAGCCCGGGCACATTCACTCGAACCACGCTCACCACTTTCACCCACCTTTCACTGAAATCTCTCTACAACAAACGCTTTCCATCAGTTCTGATCTTTATCTTGAGCTGGTGCCCAAAGTATCTGACCAAATCCTGATGAGGATAACGTTCGTATTCCAAGATTCATTCCATTCGCGACGTCCATACCATCTTTCTTGTAACGGCTAGCAACGTTAGAAACAACATTCATATCATCCCAGAATACGAATCGACACATTATCGTCCTTGTATGCGAGATCGATGGACAAGAGATGTCTGGAATTAATACAAGCCTTCATTTAGCCGATACAATCCCAGAACTGACACACTTAAGGACAATTGTAGAAAGCCGTTTTCTTCAGACCAAGGTCACACCTGTGATAATCGGGTAAATCTACCAAGCCGCCTCTGAAGACTATGTCAATAAGAGATACCGCCTTCTGATTCAATCCACTGGTAAGGAAAACTAAGGGTTGCGGAGGTAATCCGCCGTTGGCGCCCAAGGCGAGAAAGAGCGCCCTTCGATCAGTAACAAGCCGAGCAGTTTACAGAGTCGGTCCTTTGCGACCCCTTCACCAAATCATCATATAAAAGTTTTTTGTGTGTCGTGAAAAATCACTGGACAATGCCGATCGACACACTCTGAGAAATCTCGAATGATTCGACGGCACTCAGAAACGTTAGGAGTGATGCTAAGTCGAAGGAAGGCGTCCCTAATACCCCCCTTTAAAATCGCGTCCTCTGTCAACACACAGGATAGAAAAGTCAATCTCGAGGCGTGTCGATATCCCACCAAGTGTGGGATTCCTAGTCTGACATGACACGGCCGCTCCACGCAGACTTCCCTGCAGGCCTGATGCTTTCCACCACCCCACAAGAGGTGGGAGAGCAAGCGTTCGAGCGCCTCCTTACTGTCCTTACAGAGCTAGAGTACACGTAACAGTTGAACCGCTGAAGCGCCTTAATGCCGTTGTAACGCGACACAAAAATGGATACGACATGGGCTTAGCAGAAATTCAGGCTCGAGCACGACAAGAACAGCAATTTTACATAGGAGAGGTTTCAATACCAAAGCATAAAGTAGGGCCATTAATGGACAATGCTGACGAACCGAATCGAAAAAGCGCAAAAGCGGGCGAACACTTTCCGTTCACCTGGACCACATCACTGGGGAAGAGATACAGGAAGCTGATCGACATGCAGAAGTCGGTTTTGAATCCTGTGGCCTGCAATACAGCAGCCAGGTACCGATGGTAGACCGTGTCAAACACCTTAAAATGAATCAAACCAATAATCGCGACTTGATCGTATTTTACACTTTCTATGATAGTGCTGATCAAATGCAGTTTGCTCTGAGTTGTTAGACACTGCACTGCACAACTCTGCTTGCATCCCAACAGAATTTCTGATTGCAAAAGCTTCATCAGGATCTTCGCCCAAATCTTTAAATCTGGACTCAGCAGAGTTATGGGTAATTATCTATAATTAATAATTATCTAAATCCCGCCCACTACACTTGTTCAACAGAGTGCTCACACTTGAGAAGGTCCTGTCGAGAATAGACCCCCTACCAGAACTAGTTGTGGGACACAAAAGTCAAAATCTGCACAAAAATGTGCGTCAGCTTCAAGTTGAATTCGTAAGGTAGGCCATCATGTCGCGGACAATTGCCAATGCCGATCCTCTTCAATGCCAAATAAACTTTACATTCTTTGATCTCACCCTTGCAGTTAGCCACTTCAGTCGGCAAAAGCTAAGGAAAGTCAGCCAAATAGCTGCGAAACGCTTCATCACAGAGACCAAACTCTTTGGTAAACCAGCTTTCGAAATTTTGGGAATGCCGCGTACATATCTTTGGTCGACCTTCCGGGGTATCGGCCTACCTGACTCTATAGCGCTAGTAAAACCTATCTGTAGGGAATCTCCTTCAGCCTTTGCTGGGACAGACTATTCTAGAAACACTTCACAGTTTTAGCCTTACCTAGAGTAAATCGTTGGCTTTATTCGGTAGCGAATGACTCAATATCTACCTTCAGCCTACCCCACCAGATCGACCAAGTATTTATCAACGAGACCAAACTGACTAATCAGATCAACCAAACTAAGACTTTGCGGTCTATGATGATGTTCCAGATTCCATTGAGACTAAACGCGACGAATTTACCAGGAAGGTTCTCAACTGACAGAAAAAAAAACATGCTCCGTTTGGTTGTTGGGTACATAAACCACAAAGATTCGAAACGATCAGGGCAAAATCAGCCACGATCAACCGCACCCTGCACATTGACATAGACAAGGTCCACATTGCATCCAGGGTGTGTTTAACTAGCAAGGAAACAACTCAAGCCAGCTGGTCTCCGTATGTTTAATAGTCAACAAAATCGCTAGACAGTGCGCGAACATAAAGCTCGCAAACAAAGTGTGTCTCCGGGATTGCGGCCACATCTACGTCGAACGACAAGAGATCACAAAGCAGCTGAGCTGCTGTAATCCGATCGTTCAAGCCCCTCGCACTTAAACTGGCTAACTTGATAAACATTGTAAAAGTTTGTCCCTCAAAAGCAGACTGGGCGGAAATCTGAAGATGTCAGGACCCCGACGAATTGACACAAGGTCTCCGTGTCCAACTCAGATTTGTCCATCCAGGACAATACCGACATCATTAGGGAGCGTCAGTTTTGGGACCCTATATAGTGATGCTGGAGAATAATAGAGACCATCCCTTCACATACCAGTGGAGAGGCACAGAAGAGTGTATATCATGGTTCTGAAAAATATAAAAATAAAAAATTGCTGGTGTTTATTAAAAATGGTATAAAGGATTTATGTCCCTCTATATCTGAACAAGGGCTGCTTAAGGCATTAAACTTCGCCAAGTAGAAATTATTGTATACTGTAGAAATTCAATTTCCACAGCAATGATACATGGCTAAAAACAAAGTTCGTTTGATCGTGCTGTGGTGTTCGAATTCATGAGTCTTTATATATTAACCCTCTAGGGCCATTCGTATCATATTTGATACAGTATTTCCCTATAAGAAAACATTTGGTATTTCCCTATAAGGAAACATTTGGTATTCATTGACTGAGCAGTCAGTACTGCTTTCATTTGAAATTTATAAAATATTTCTCTTAAAAAATTTTTCAGGAAAATATTTCTTTCAAGGCTTGTTTTCATACTGTATCAAATATGATACGAATGGCCCTAGAGGGTTAATCTCAGTGTGTTTATCTATCTATCTATCTATCTATCTATCTATCTATCTATCTATCTATCTATCTATCTATCTATTAACCCTCCAGGGCCATTCGTATCATATTTGATACAGTATTTCCCTATAAGAAAACATTTGGTATTTCCCTATAAGGAAACATTTGGTATTCATTAACTGAGCAGTCAGTACTGCTTTCATTTGAAATTTATAAAATATTTCTCTTAAAAAATTTTTCAGGAAAATATTTCTTTCAAGGCTTGTTTTCATACTGTATCAAATATGATACGAATGGCCCTAAGAGGGTTAACAATATAATATGATTAAGGCTTCTACTTGTCATAAAGTGGGGGATCAGTTCTATATTGTTATGAAGTAATAAACAGATTCCCCTCTAATATGATACGAATGGCCCAAGAGGGTTAATAATATAATATGATTAAGGCTTCTACTTGTCATAAAGTGGGGGATCAGTTCTATATTGTTATGAAGTAATAAACAGATCCCCCACTAATATGATACGAATGGCCCTAGAGGGTTAAGTAAAATGAATAAAACAGTAGGTGTAAATAACAGTGGCCTACATAGGCAAAAAAAGATTAATACTAGTGCCAGATAAAAGAAGTGTGAGCGATAAAATAAGGAAACAGCTACACAAATTCTTCAAAACCTCGGTTTTGCTATCGAGGTGGATATGAATTTGAAAGTGGTCCAATACTTGGACGTGATATTGAATTTAGAAACTGGTAACATAACCTCGTACATGAAACCAAACAGCAAGTCATAATATGGAAACGCTGGATGAAACCACCCAAAATCTGTGATCAAACACGTCCCAAAATGAATTTAATGCAGGTTATCTAGAAATTCTTCAAATAAAGATATTATTTAAGAAAAAAATGAAAGAGTATGAGATAGCAAAAATAGGGGTACAAAATTAGATTGGCATTTGAACCCCAAACAATTCAACCTATGGAGGACATCAAGAGAAAAAGAATAATTGTTTGGTTCAATCCCCTTCAATTTAAGAGTGAAAATACTTATAGGAAAATGTTTTTTAAACTACTTGATAAACACCCCCTCAACATTTCTGAATTGCACAAAATCTTTATCAAAAACCGTGAAGGTAAATTATAGTTCTACCAACGACTTAGAAAATACAATTAAGAAACAGAACATCAAAAAATTTAATAAAAGATAACGTACAAGATAATGATATAACTAATCATATGTGCAATTGTACAAATAAAAGTAAGTGCCCACTGAATAGAGTATGCAAAATAGAAAGGGTAGTTTACAAGGCAGAGGTGGAAAATAAAAAGATGAAAACAAAGTGTATTTCGGTGTACAGAAGGCAGCTTAAGAAAAGATGGTATAACCATCGATCATTATTTAAGTTAGAAGGTTGCATAATACGAAACTAGCTAGATACATGTGGGAGCTAAAAGAAAAAGTGGGAAAATCTCTCTTATATGTTGGAGTATTTTGATGAAATCGAAGCCATATAGTATTGTAAATATTATGTGCAGATTATGTCAGGCAGAAAATTTGGCAATTATGTTATATCCAGAGCAAGGTAACTTATATGAGAGATCCGAAATAATGGCAGTTTGCAAACATGTAAAATCATATCTACTGGAGTAATATGAACCAAAATATGTTTTCTCCTCCAGTTCTCCCCTTCTCCCCTCTCACATATTTTTTATCTACATTTGCATTACCCCCGCCCTCCCATTAAATTTCCTATTGATAACATAAATATATAAAGTGATAGAAAAACAATTGACATTTTCACTGTCTGAGGAATCTTTATTTGTATGTTAATACCCAATTGCTTAGACAGCTATCTGGTGGATTTGCTGGTCCTTGATGTCTTGAACATTTGCTGGTCCCTGATGTCTTGAACATTAGCCGGCGTCTCTGCTGTGAACTTTGCGCTACAATGAAGTTTGTTATTTTTAACCACATTTTAACGTGTGGTCGTATGGCGATGAGGACTTTTCCTCCCAGGATATTCACCTCGAAATTACCCCTGAACGAGTGTAGATGACTTTGTTGCAAAATACAGTTTCACAATCTTTGTCCCCTCTTCAACTGAAAACTGTAGTAGTTCATTTTAGTATCAGAGAAAACCTATATGTATGCTATGCAATTCACCTGAAAAAGAAAAAGAAACAATTATTTTATTAGAAAAAGAAACAATTATTTCATTAGAAAATATAAAACTTTACTTTTGTACTTCTTTTTGTAACTCACGCTGTATATGAATATCTGTATATATGTACATATATGTCTGTATACACACACACACACACATATATATATATATATATATATAATTATTTATAAATGGAACTTTGTGTGTGTGTGTGTGTGTATGTATGTATGTGTGTCCGTTACCTATAAACTCCGAAACGGCTGAACCGATTTTCTTGAAAATATACACAGTTAGACTATAAGCCTCTGCGAGTGTTCTTAGCTAGGTTTTGTGTCAAGGTACCACCGATAAATATCGAAAATCGATTATCGAAAAAATCGGGTTATAGAAGGAGTTGTCTGATTTTAATCAAATTTGATACACTCCTAGATAAAAACATAAGAAACGATATTCAGAAGCTTCAATGTTGCAGTTCTTACAATAGTGCAGAAAATCGATAATATATATATATAAAAGGAAATATGTTTCTATGTGTATCTGTTTATCTGCCTGTATGTCTGTATTTTTTTCAGCCCTTTTATTTTAGTTTTTGCTTCGGGTTTGGCTCTAAGTAGGTATAATTGTAGTTCTTAGTCTCAGCCATGATGCCATTTGCTAAGAAGACTTATTTAGCCTTCAATATTCAGTTTACGACGAAAATGATTATTTGATATCGATACCAGGAAATCAAAATTTGACTTACATCTATTAATTTTTTTTTCAGTCTATGGTTTCGCTTTAACTGGAAACAACTATTGATTTTTAGTCTTTCATGCCAATGTCCAAAGAGTCTGAGCTCCAGGACCATGGATTAGTTTTAAAGCTTTCATTACACCCGAGCAACGCCGGGCTATACTACTAGTAGTCTGATAAAACTAACTTCAAACAGCTAAGTTTAGGCAATGATGATAAAGGTCAGTAACTAAAATAACTTTAGCTCTCGAAATGTTGGATGACAGCCAGTCTAAAATTCAAAACTCTGAAGCAAGCAACAAGAAATCACGGCAATTTCCAGTTAATGAACAAATGGAATCTGTGAAAAACAATCATCACTGATGTCCTGAAAATACATGACACTAAAAAGAGAAATTCCACTAAAGCCTATTTACAAAGACACTTTGCAATTAGTCCAATTGGTCCTAATATCAAATCATTTTATGCTATTTATTTTTGCTTTATTCAATGCTTTTTTGTTGGTTGTTTTGTTTTTATGGCATATCAACCTTGGTGGGTCATTTATTGCCAACTTAATTTTCATTTACTTATTGCTGGTAATACCTTTTTCTTTCAACAATTTATTGTTGTTTTTATATAAGTTTTGTGTCCAGTAATATTTTTTTCTTTTCGAGTATCATGATTCATTGGGATTTGTTTTTAAGTGAAGGGTCTCCAAGTCATACCCTGTTATGTAACCCATAACTGGAGGGAAGGGACGGATTAATACCTTTCCCAAGGGTACCAGTGCTTAAGTGAATGCAGGGTATTCAACTGGAATTCGAACTTGGCTCACCGGTTTCCCTTTCCGAGCTGATATCCACTGCACCACAACGCACATCCGTCAATAAACGCTTACAGCACCTGGTATTCCCAAGCGGTCACCCATCTAAGTACTGACCAGGCTCAACGTTGCTTAACTTTGGTGATCAAGTGAGAACCGGTGTATTCAATGTGATATGGCTGTAAGCCTTATTCAATGTTTTTCAGATCTAAGTTGAAAGTGTCCTCCAGTCAATGATTCGATGAGAATTTTTGAACTTATATTATGAGTTGCTGTGTTGAGATATAACGATGTCTTTTTGGACATAGGTTTATCGTGACATTTTACCGCCCCTAAATTTTAGAAAAATATTTTTTGGTTGTATCTTGAGTTATCCATTTAACAGCGTCTTTAAAATTAATAACTCAGAAACGAAGGAATTGTGTTTATACGGATTTTTGCCCTTGGTTTAGTGTGAGGAATCCGTGTCAGAGTTTGTAAAAGTATGTTTTGATACACTGTATATATATTATTATTTATATATACGTATGAAGATCCTTTTCTATTCCTATATCTGTCTATATTTCTATAAATCTGTATTTATATATATGTCCCGTACTGTCTTTTATGTTCACCCAATACAAGGCACAAGGCCACTTAGGCTCGAGGGCTACTGAATGTAGTGAATGTATGTGTCAAAACGTGGAAGTAGGGACAGCAAATGTAGGAGAATGAGAATAAACTAATAAATAAAATTATAATAAAAAACAAAGAATTTAATTTTCTCATGATGCAAATGATGAAGGGAAAGCGAAAACGTTTCTGGTTACGTGTTAATTTTATGACCCAACTTCCGGAAAGATATTATCGTTCTCTTTTCATGCTCCAAACATTGAGTTCTGACGTGTTTGGTTCTGACGTGTTTGGTTCTGACGTGTTTGGTAGCCGTTCCAACGAAAAAGAGATGTTGACACCCTTATTCAACTTCAGGATAATTTGAAGTCGACCATTCTCTATACCTTTACATCTTTGTTCCTACGTGCGTCAATAAAATTTGGAGACTCATTTTTTGCCAATGTTCGTTTGGTTTATTGTTGTGTCCCACCAACATTCAACTTCTGTTAGCGGCAGGAAGTTAAAACTAAACCACCAAAATTGATGACCCTGTCGCCATATGAACATGCAGAACTAAAACTTTTAGTCACTTTCTTAAAATTGAAGGCCAGTGAAAAAGTAAGTCCAGCAGCTTCTCTGTCGTATCACGCACGCGGACACACAATTAAATCAGCAAAAATAATAATTTACTCACAAATTTGTGATTAAACCCGATGAAAAAAGCAAAATCGCAAATTTTAAAAGTTTACGTGACATACAACTATCTGGACAAGATTGTCTGTAAATCAGCAAATGTTTTTTTTAAATGTGAGAAAAACAAATTCCTAATAGCCATTAAAATCGCTACTACGACTACGACAGTCAGCAGGCGCGCCACACACTTTTCATATCTATTGCTACTTAACGCTCCTTCAAGCAACTAACGGGCCATGCTAGAAATGCAACTTTTCAATAATCCAATGTTTTACCTGTTTTTAAAAAAAAGGATTTAACGTTGCTACATTAGGGTCATTTTAACATAATTCAACTACGAAGACACAACTAGCAAACGTGTTGAAATTTTCGTCAAATAACATTGAAAATATAAAGTTATAACGCGACGTGAGCTTACATGCGCAAACAAACAAATCTAAAAAAAAAATTCGCATATATATATATATATATATATATATATATATATATTTATTTATTTATTATAAATTATGTTTTAGAACATAATTTATAATAAATATTCACTGCTGTATACATCATATATCGAGCACTGTTTTAAATTAATGTTTTGGACGGAAAATTTTTTTTTCTTTTTTCTGTCCTCATTCTATACTTACTCCTATATATATATATATATATATATATATATATATATATATATATATATATATTTGCAAACGAGTTATTACACGACCTAGGTTTCTACCATGAGATGTCTTTAGGCGATTTGCAATAACTTTAGCGTTTACATTTTTTAATGAAAATTTAATTTTACCGTTTACATTTTTTAAAGAACGCTCATGTAACGGTGATTTTTTTGAATGCTCACGTAACGGGGAATTTTTTGAACGCTCAAGGAATTATGACGTTTTCATCCATGGTTGTATGAATCTAATAGGTATTTTTTGGTATGATTACACTTAGTCATAATTTACGTGAGCGTTCAAAATAAATCACCGTTACGTGAGCGTTCTTAAAAAAAGGTAAACGGTAAAATCAGTTATTTCAAATTGCCTGAAGACACCACATGGTAGAAACCTAGGTCGCGTAATAATTCGTTTACAAATGAAGAATATTCAAAAGTTCTACAATATAATTTTATTGAACACTTTTTAATACAAATCAAACATCAAAATACCAGCGTTTATGGAAACAATCGTTACTAGTTGGTTCGATATTATCGACGCCCAGTTCTGCCTTCGAAAAAAAAAAAAAAAAGAACCCGAAAACAAAATATTCCAATGTGCATTTCGCCCTGCCAACTGTACGTAGGATGTGCGTTGTGGTAGGATGTGCGTTATGGTGCAGTGGATATCGACTCGGAACCACAATTTGAACTCCTTGCGTTCACTTACGCGGAAATACCCTTAGAAAAGGTATTAATCCATCTCCTCACTCCAGTTATGGGTTAAATAATAGGATAGATTGGGTTCTATAGCCTTGGTTGGCAACCTGTCTACCGCAGAAAGCAATGGCAACCTACTACGGCATAATCTTTTGCCCAGTCAGTCATGTTTCTTTCGAGACATGATCGCCCAAAGCGTGTATCACGTATAGCACTTAACTGACTGAACTGTACGTAACAAAACTCGAGGTATTCTTTTTATAAAAAAAAATATTATGAAGATCTGAAAGAAGTCGTCATCAAAAGTTACGAAAAAGCAAACCCGGAACTTTAAAAAAAATAATAAATAACGCGAGGACAGACAGGTTTTCTCACTACCTGAGAGAATTAATTAACAGCCGACAGAGTAGAAGACGTACAAGAGTCGGGTATCGTTTTCCAAAAGCTATGGCTTCCACAATAACACCAGACATAATCGCTAACTGATGATCTTTTACCATTTATGAAGACAGATATAGTTTAAAAAAATGTAAAAGTTACAAAAAACAATCCCGAAGGACAACAAACTCCAACACTGAAATGTATACTGGAGTACATCCAGTTTACAAAAATCAGAGACATCATGGTGCCAGTGCCAAAGAAATTAGCCTGAAAAATACAGAAATTTCCAGCTCAACGTCACAAGCTAGAGATCCTATGCCGAATCAAGAGTCGTGTTCGGAAAACATTTAGGGCAGATTGCAATTCAACTCCATAATAGAAGGTAGTCATGTCACCTTCTTCACTGACCATAAGTTACTCGCATTAGCTATTCATAAAACAACGCCTATGAAATCGGACAATCACTTGTCGTTAATATCTAAATATATAACTGATATCTCATATATTCATAGGGAAGAAAAAATCGTTGCAGACTGCCTCTCCAGACCAGCAAATGCAGTAACACTTGAACTTTGGGAGTTACCACCCCTGGTTGAGCTTCAAAAGTGTAGTACAGAAATAAAGGCCTAGATAGACAGGCCTTTATTTCTGTGCCACACTTTATTTTAGACGTTTTTTTGTTGTTGTCAATAGTGCTTACACTGTTGGCAACTAAAATATTTTATGTGACATTTCCACACTATACCCAAGCATTGCGCAGGACAATCTATGATACCTTCCATAACATGTCAAATCCAGGACAGAGAGTTACAATAAAATCAATAAAATCCAGCTACTTTTGGCCTGACATGGACAAGAACATATGCTCATGGACCAAAAAGTGCCTCGATTGTCAACAAAGTAAGGTAACTCAACCCACAAAATCAGTGGGAGTCCTTTCTTAATGCCCTCTACATGATCCGAAATCGGCCATAATGACATCGTAGGGACATTACCATTAACAACACATACTCATCATCAATATAGTACATTCTAACATGGCTAGACATACCTATTGATGGGTTGAAGCTGCACCCATGCAACACACTGAGGCTACTACAGTGGCCTTGTCGTTTCTGTGTGGATGCCTTGACTGGAGTTCCTCTGTATGTTGTTATTGATAGAGGAAGTCAATTTGAAAGTGAGCTCTTTTGTGAATTATCAAAACTGATAGGATTACACAAAGAACCACTGCATAACACCCACAATCTAATGAACTAAATAAAAGGTAACACAGGACAATTGAAACTGCTACAATAGCAAGAAAACAAATGTAGTTACATACCATCCGTCCGTGCATGGAGTACTGCTGCCATTTATGGTCAGGTTCCCCTGCCGTTCTCCTCAGTGTTCTTGACAAGCTCCAAAGGAGAGTCTGTAATGTGATAGGTACTGATCTAGCGACTCGACTGCAGCCACTTTCCCATCGTCGAAATGTGGCCTCCCTTTGTCTGTTCTATAAATACTTTCATGGCTTCTGCTCGGATGAGCTTAAGTCACTGATGCCTCCTCAACAGGTGTTTACCCGTGCAACCAGACTGGCAACTGGGTCCCACCCATTCACAGTCAGGTTAGCCAAATGCAGACGACAATTCTACTCCTGCAGCTTCCTCTCTCGCACTTCCCGCCTGTGGAACTCACTCCCGTATTCTTGCTTTCCTGACGGCTACGACCTCCAGAAATTTAAAAGCAAAGTTAATACTCACCTACTAACCACTGGACTCTAGCTCTCTCCCCTCCCCTGTATAATCTTCACTTTCTCTCCGCCCATGTATGTGTCATTGCACTTGCTTTCTCAGCTTTCTATTGTTCCTTTCTAACTAGCTTGTACTCCTCACTCTTTTCTAATTAATCTTTCTACATTTATGTAACCCCCTTCACATCAGTGGCGTTTCTGCCTTGCTCGGGGTGAAATGATTAAAAAAAATGCTTTGGAAACAAACCAAGGATACTCACCAGCTGTTGCAGTAACAGAGACTTGAATGGTATAACCATGGTATAACCATTTCTTTAGTTGAAAAGGGCTCTATAGAATTTATCAGGGAAACTTATCGCAAAAAATGATAAGGCTCGAAACAAAATCTCCCTTTGAAAGATGCCTACACACTGTTCCAAAGCTTTTGATTCCCCAAGAACTAAATATATCTACACATGTCTTGTTACGGGTCGACAGAATGAGCTAAACTTCAAAAGATTTGTATTCTGGACAGTTTAAAATAATAGAAATACGTAAAAACTATTTTATTATTAAGCTCTATTCCGAAAATCATCAAAATATCTCCTTGGACAAATTGAAGCCTATAACACAGTCAGAAATACCCCTTTCTGATCCAAAATCAAAAGAAAAGGCCTTGAAAGACGCTCGGTAAGACGGGTATTATTTTCTAAAATAAATGGATGTATATATTTCTAGTAAATAATGTATTTATACAGGTCCGATTCTGGGCGTGGATGTATTGTGGGAAGATGAAAATATACTGATAAATAAAATAGTAATAAAAATAAGAATTTAATTTTTTCATCATGCAAAGGAAAAAAGTAAATCCAAAAGGGTTTCCGGTCATGTGGGTGTTTTAAACATTGGTGGCTCATTTTCTACCAAATCTTTGTTTTTAGTTTATGGCAATCCTACGACATTCAAAATCCTCCACGAATATTATGAGGATTGGGGGAGACATGTATTAGTTTTTGGAAAGAAACTGTTTGAGTGGCATTTCCTCCTTCCCTATTAAATACGAAGGGAATAAGTTGAGTCTACCTTGTATAGGTGACATAGCAAACCTAGTTCTAAAGATCTTAGTGGGACTAAAGAGTGTAACTTTTCTAAACAATTGTCATGGAAATAGCGACAGAGTAACACTGAGTAACACTGGAGTAGTAAGAAATCATCTGTAAAAATGTTTATAGTAGAGAAAGTATTTCATCAGCAACAAGACGGCGTAAACTATTTGAAAGTACTGGATATGTACGTTGTGGTACAGTGGATATCAACTCGAAACAACAAATCGGAGAGCCGAGTTCAAATTGCAGTTGAATTCCTTGCATTCACTTACTTGGGAAAGGTATTACTCCGTCTCTTCCCTCCAGGTATGGGTTAAATAATAAAACAGAATGGGTTCTATAGCTACTGCCGAATAATCTTTTCCCCAGTCAGTCATGTCTTTTTCAATACATGATCGCTCAAGCGTGTATCACGTATGGCACTTAACTGACTGACTGACACCACAGATCAGTCAACAATACTCCATTTTTGGTTTGATTTCTTTTAATTCTGGAACACTAACCGTCAATTAAAGTTAAATCACTACTAAACAAGGGTATTTATACCCGATTTTGAAAATATAAAAAAAATATTAAATATAAATCTTTATTTGAACTATTTTACATGCAGGCACTTCAAAATTTGTACTTTGAGCTAACATTAATAAGAACTGCAAAACATATTATTTAGGTAAATAGTAATTAAAATGGCGTCATTTGCGCTGGGAACTATGTACCCATAGTTAGTGTTCTCGGGTTAAAGATAAACAATGTCAATCTTCAGGTCTATTTTGTCATGTTATAAAGAAACAAACATTTTCTTACAACTTCAGCAATAAATCACTTGGCGTCTGTGTCCTAATAAACGCTCAAGGCAATGAATCTCATTGAGAATACAACCGATCACCATGACTGGAGAATTTTTTTGTTTTGTTCGGTGATGTGCAAACGTTATAAGTTTTGGACATATTGAAAGTTATAAGCCTGTTTTAATCCATTGAGCTATTAAAGCTAGATCATAGCAGAGATCAGCTGTCTCAAGTTTTGAAGACGAACACATAAACCGTGGTATCGTCTCCATATATAATGGTAATTCTGGATATCAATAAAAACTACAACCGACAGCAAAGCGTCCGATCAGGAGATTGAAGGTTATGAGGGCTGTGAAATTACCTCTTAATTGCTGTTGTTTTCATGTCCACCCTCACTCAGGTGGTAGCATTTATTAGGAGTCCAGTTATAGGAAAAATAGGGACCCTCCCAAACAAAATACTACGGAAGTATAAAAATACATTTTATATATAAAATACCAGCAATACATTTGTATATAAAACAATTTACCAACAAAACATATGCATAGTAAAATGATCAAAAATACATTTTAACTGTAGCTGAAGGCATAAAATGTCATTCAAAATATATTTAGTTCAAGGAATAAAATGGTGTTCAATTTACAGTAAAATGATCAATAAAACATTTTATCTGTAGCCAAAAGCATACAATTATAAATATACTAGCAGTATAGCCCGGCTTTGGACGGGTGTAATGAAAGCTTTAAAATTAATCCATGGTCCTGGAGCCAAGACTCAGCCTAAAGAATATTTGTGTGAAGTTTGGTGAAAATCGAATAAAAATTGTGGATTTGTATAAAGGATGTGCAGACATATAAACACACACACACACACACACACACACACACACACACACACACACACATATCTTGCCTTATATATATATATATATATATATATATATATATATATATATATATAATCAATTTTCTGCACTATTGTAAGAACTACAACCTTGAAACTTCTGAATATCGTTTCTGATGATTTTGTCTATGAGAGTATCAAATTTGATTAAAATCGGACCACTCTTTCTATAACCAGATTTTTTCGATTATCGGTTATCGATATTTATCGGGGGTACCTTGACACAAAACCTAGATAAGAACACTCGCGGACGCTTATAGTACAACTGTGTAAATTTTCAAGAAAATCGGTTCAGCCGTTTTGGACTCTATAGGTAACGGACACACACACACACACACACACACACACACACACACACACACACACACAGACAAAGTTCCATTTATAAGTTTAGATTAGATACCAGCAATACATTTGTATATAAAAGAAAATTACCAACAATACATACGTATAGTAAAATGATCAATAATACACTTTAACTTTGTATATAATATATTTGGTTCAAGGCATAAAATTGTATTCAATTTACAATAAAATGATCAATAAAGCATTTTACCTGTAGCTAAAAGCATGCAGTTATAAATATATATATTTCTTTTTAATCATTTCACCTCGAGCAAGGCAGAAACGCCACTCATGTGCAGGGGGTTACATAAATGTAAAAAGATTAATTAGAAAAGAGTGAGGAGTACAAACTAGTTAGAAAGGAACAATAGAAAGCCGAGAAAGCAAGTGCGATGACAGATACATAGGTGGAGAGAAAGGGAAGGTTATACAGGGGAGGGGAGAGAGCTAGAGTCCAGTGGTTAGTAGATGAGTATTAACTTTGCATTTAAATTTCTGGAGGTTGTAGCCATCAGGAAAGCAAGAATACGGGAGTGAGTTCCACAGGCGGGAAGTGCGAGAGAGGAAGCTGCAGGAGTAGAATTGTCGCCTGCATTTGGCTAACCTGACTGTGAATGGGTGGGACCCAGTTGCCAGTCTGGTTGCACGGGTAAACACCTGTTGAGGATATTTAGTTGAAGGCATAAAATTGTGTTCAATAACCTATAAAGGTTTATATGCTGCTAAATAGAATCATCAATCAAAAAAACCAATATGAAAGAACTCTTTAATGACCATACAATATCCTGCAATTTCTTAAGTAAAATTGTATTCCAAAATATAACTTCAACAAAGTGACAACATTACACACACATATCACAGATTCTAATAATTATCTTCACACAAATATATTTGTACAAAAGATGATTAATAACGACCATGTACGCAATTGTGAAAGCAGAATAACATATTTTTATTACTTCAAAAGCTCCCCACAAAATTAAATTTCGACTGTAACTGACCCATATGTTGTTGATATTCCATTAAACAAATCAAATCAAAATCAATGACCTTCGACAAATCGTTAATCTAAAACAGAAAGCTAGGTAAGAAAAAGAAGAGAGCTTTGTACGACACACACATTAATCTCACGGTTTTCAGATGACTGGCAATTGACAATGCCCTTTGTAAACCTTCTTGATAGGAAGGACTTGCTAACTGAGAATACATTATCAATTCACCTCAAGAAAGGCGAGAAAGCTTCAAAGACGCAAGGAGCTACTGGGTCTAAAATAAGATAAAAAAGATTTTAGAAAAACCGAAAACCCTTTCCTAAAGAGGCAACAAGGTACATGCCTCTACTTATGTTCAAATCCCTGTTACGCTCTTCCAGAAATGACATAACTAGTGGAGTTTGTGTAGCAATCACCTATACAACACATTGTCTACCTCAGTCTATTCATATCTATCTATCTATCTATCTATCTATCTATCTATCTATCTATCTATCTATCTATCTAAGTCTCATTCTATCTATCTATCTATCTATCTATCTATCTATCTATCTATCTATCTATCTATCTATCTAAGTCTCTCCATTATCTATCTAAGTCTCTCCATTATCTATCTATCTATCATATCTATCTATCTATCTATCTATCTATCTATCTATCTATCTATCTATCTATCTAAGTCTCTCCATTATCTATCTATCTATCTATCTATCTAAGTCTCTCCATTATCTATCTATCTATCTATCTATCTATCTATCTATCTATCTATCTATCTATCTAGTCTCTCCATTATCTATCTATCTATCTATCTATCTATCTATCTATCTATCTATCTATCTATCTATCTATCTATCTATCTATCTATCTATTTTGTTCAACAAACCAATTAAACATAACATATATAAAAGTAACTACGCTAAACTTTCTTGTCAAGCATCAATATTTTATTAACGAAAGTTTCCTTTGTTTTATTCTCCCATCATTATTTATTCACATTGTGTTGAGTCCTTTAAAATTGTCTGTCTTGATGCTGTCAGTTCTTGTCACATGGCATATTTATGTTCTGAAGGCTAATTCTCAAATTTGAAAGAAGACATCTTATAATGTCCTTACAATGACGTCAATATTAAGAATTAAATTAAACCATTTTTTGCCTTGAAATAAATAAAAAAAAACGTGTAAATAATATTTCACTTATATTCTTTATATATACTCACACACAAATACTTCATGTACATTTTAACTGTAGCTGAAGGCATAAAATGTCATTCAAAATATATTTAGTTCAAGGCATAAAATTGTGTTCAATTTACAGTAAAATGATCAATAAAACATTTTATCTGTAACCAGGCGCATGTGTGATGGGCTTATATAAACTACGCATGTGCTTACATATATTTCGTATGTGATTAGATATATTGTGTATTGCTTTCATGAATTTGTGACGGTTTTGTCATTTTATTGATTTTGTTAATGTGACTTTATTGGATAGATACTGAGATCTGAAGGCGCATTGGCGATGGCCAAGGGCGCATTTCAAAAGCCAAGCAGAGTATTGAGAAACAGGAAAATTTCGTTGGAAACAAATATTAGTATCTGTCCTATATGGCAGCGAATGCTGGACAATTTCCTCAAAGATGATGACCCTGAGACACGAAGCGACAAAAATTTGGTTCTACAAAAGGATGCTGACAGTACCATGGATCGAACATGTGGGCAACATGTTTGGAGAGGATGCAAACGAAAAGAAAAATTATACTTAACATAAGGAAGAGACAGCTGAAGTTTCTGGGACACGTAGTTAGGAATCTAATGCTCACAGGACGGATTGGGGGAAAGAGAGACAGGGAAAGGTAATCGTGAGACCTAACTGATGGGCTTGAGTAAATGTATGGCGGAGCGGGGTTTGGGAGAGATACCGAGAGTAAAAGTGTTGAAAGCAACAAGAGAGAGAGAGAGAGAGAGAGAGAGAGAGAGAGAGAGAGAGAAGTATTTGTCCATGATTGCTTACGTCTCGAAGGGACACGGCACATAAAAAAGAAAGAAGATTAAGTATTTTTATCCAACACCAAAACAAGATGCGTAATTTTTCATAATTTTTATACTCTAATAAAAGCATTTATCTCCCTTTGTTACAGTCAACTAAGAAACAACACAAAACAATCTATCTATCTATCTATCTATCTATCTATCTATCTATCTATCTATCTATCGCAGTCTGTTCAAATCTATCTATCTATCTATCTATCTATCTATCTATCTATCTATCTATTGCAGTCTGTTCAATCTATCTATCTATCTATCTATCTATCTATCTATCTATCTATCTATCTATCTATCTATCGCAGTCTGTTCAAATCTATCTATCTATCTATCTATCTATCTATCTATCTATCTATGCAGTCTGTTCAAATCTATCTATCTATCTATCTATCTATCTATCTATCTATCTATCTATCTATCTATCTATTCTAGTCTGTTCAAATCTATCTATCTATCTATCTATCTATCTATCTATCTATCTATCTATCTATCTATCTATCTATAAATGTATGATTTTTATAACCTCTTTATTATTGTTGTAATGTTTTAATGTCTATATGAGATTATAAGTTTTATATTAATTTATATGAGTGTGAAACATCTAGAAATTTAACATTTAAATTTTTCATATTTTTCCTCGTCTTTTTCTTTTTCGTCATTTTTATTATGCCCATTTTTCACTATAATTAAAAGTTTATATGAACACAAAGTCGACTTTTTACAAAATTATACACTTAATGCATTGATTGTTCATCGTAATAGGTTGACAATACTTAAAGAATGTAGTAAGTAAAACAGTAATTAATTTAAGTGAAAATATATTCAAATTTTTATTAATTTCGAAATTTTCACAGTATGTACAGGATTATACGACATACCATCTTTCCTATCAGAATTTCCGCTATTAAAATGTAACATATTTGTTTTAAGAAAATAGCAATAAAAATTACAACAAAATACAAAATTGGTAAAAAACTGAATGAGGTCGTCTACGGTTATCTACACTCCCGTGCAAATTAATTGAAACGAAATAATTAATGTCTTTCCTACGATCTTTCACATATTTCTGATCTCGTATACATCGTCTCTTGGCGTTGATTTTCTTTTCTGAACGCACTTTCCTTTACGTTTTGGACTGATGGAGGCGTTTAACACAATACAACGATAGTGCGCTCCCTTGCAGAAGTGTTGAAAGTGAAACAAGACGTTTTAAAAGAGACCAGAAAAGCGTGAAGCACGAAGAAGGAACAGAACGCCCGTCAGCCTCCTAAACCATTCTGTATTTTCTCCAGCTAAGATCTTTACAGAAATGACACGCCATGCCACTTTCTATGAAATCAAATCAGCCTCATTTCCTCCCTATTCTAAATGTAAGGAGGAAGTTCCAAAGAAGAGCCTGCCAAGTGTTTTGTAACATACTCCCGCGTGCGTGCTCTCTTGAACAAAATAATCTTGACCTCTTCAAGTCAAGGGTCAATCGATATATTTCCTCCTTATTCTAATCTTTTCTTATTACTCCCTCTATCATACAACCCAATCATCATTAGCATTTTACTTGCAACTCTCTACTTTTAGTGACCACTGGGCGTTGTGTTGGGTGATTTTCTCCACCAAAACAGGTCCCTTAATAAAACTTTATAAGTTTAAAGAAGAATTTTGAATAACGAAAAGCGTTCCGTCAGGTTATTTCCATTTTGTCATTCAATTAAACACATACAAATATTAACACATGTTCTCTTGTAAATATGACTAGCAGTATAGCCCGGCGTTGCTCGGGTGTAATGAAAGCTTTAAAACTAATCCATGGTCCTGGAGCTCAGACTCTTTGGACGTTGGCAAGAAAGATTAAAAAGCAATAGTTATTTCCAGTTAAAGCGAAACCGTAGACTGAAAGAAAAATGAATGGATGTAAGTCAAATTTTGATTTCCTGGTATCGATATCAAATAAGTTTTTTTCGTCGTAAACTGAATTTTGAAGACTAAATAGGTCCTCTGAGTAAATTGTATCATGGCTGAGACTAAGAACTACAATTATACCTATTTAGAGCCAATCCCAAAGCAAAAACTAAAATAAAAGACACATACACACACACACACACACACACACACACACACACACAGACAAAGTTTCATTTATAAATAAGTTTAGATCTAGTACTTGAATTCTTATATAGTACTCCTCAGTTTGCCTGACCTCAAATGTCCTCAATTGACCTCAAAATGTCTATGTCACCATAATTACAAAGCCACGCTTTAATACACTAGACTAAAGAACTATACGAGTTATTCCTAACTGAATGAGAACAATCTTTTCCCGTAATTATCTACAGTTTGAAATCCCCTGATGGTTATCGAACTGACAATCGCCTGAATAAGCCTAGAGAGCATAATGGTCAAAATGTCGTGATAGCAACAACAATGATTACGGCAATATCTTCTTCTTTATGTGCCGTGTCTCTTCAAGACGTAGACGATCATGAACTTCCACTTGGCTCTGTCTCTTGTCACTCTTCAATAATTTTTCTCTTGGTATCTCTTCCAAGCCCCGCTCCGTCAACCATTTGCTCAGACCTAACAAGTAGGTCTCACGCTTCTTTCACCTGTCTTTTCTTCAATTTATCCGACCTGTGAGTATCAAGTCCTCTAAGCCTTCCTTCCTCATTACGTCTCCAAGTTAATATATAATGTTAACTTTTCCTCGGTGAAATTCATAAAGAAAAACGTTTTACACCATTTACTAAGAATGTATTTTAATTTATTAAATCGGGTAGGAGATAGATAGATAGATAGATAGATAGATAGATAGATAGATAGATAGATAGATAGATAGATTTAGAACAGACTAGAATAGATAGATAGATAGATAGATAGATAGATAGATAGATAGATAGATAGACAGACTGCAATAGATAGATAGATAGATAGATAGATAGATAGATAGATAGATAGATAGATAGATAGATAGATTTGAACAGACTGCAATAGATAGATAGATAGATAGATAGATAGATAGATAGATAGATAGATAGATAGATAGATTGTTTTGTGTTGTTTCTTAGTTGAATGTAACAAAGGGAGATAAATGCTTTTATTAGAGTATAAAAATTATGAAAAATTACGCATCTTGTTTTGGTGTTGGATAAAACAATCATACACTTCTATAAAATAACATAACAAACATATATAAAAGTCATATCAACATTATAAAACCATTATAAAATTCGTAAAGTCGTTATAAAAATCATACGTTCCTATAAAATATAAAAACAATCATACATTCATATGAAATTCATAAACTTATATAGACATTATAAAATTCATAGATAGGTTATCAAAATCATGAACTCACAGAAAAAAAAAACATGTACACAGCAGCTTATATCGAAGCATATGTGTAATTTAACCAATATTACGTGTGAAGTTACATGCAAATATTTATGCATGTGTGTTGTAATATATTTCTATTTTTTCTGGTGTGTATGTAAATATGTGCATGTAAATATAGTTATCAGTGTATCTTGTCTTTGTGTACAGAGACAAGTAGATTTAGGTCAGGAAAACACATTTTTGTGAAGCATGATTTTCTCCGAGAAGTTGTGGCGGACGCCATAATTAGTTGTGTGCCGAGAAATTTCCGGTGGAGAGCTTAAGATTAACAACAGATCTAATTTTAGGCAATTTTCTCTTGTTTGAAAACGACTATTTAGACGCGCTTATTCAAACAAGACAATAAACAGCTGTCAATTTGACAAGTAGTTATAGATGTCTGCATGGAGACATTCTATTTCGACGTAGCTTCGTCTTCATGTTTATGAACAGCCATATTAGACAGGCAAATGCTTAATAGGCATTTTTACACACGGAAACAAATGTATATCATTGATTCTTTTATCAACAGAAGTTTTAGATTTTCGCTTGATTTCCCACACATAGACTTTTTGATTCACTAAATGAGATAGTTTTTCCAAAACCTCCTTTGATATATTTTATTTTTCGGATTTATACTTAAGTGTGGATAATAGGCATACAAATTCAGTTACAGTCTCAACGTACAACATATCAAGAAACTCTGT
Organism: Ascarosepion bandense; assembly: GCA_037127315.1. Taxonomy (NCBI): domain Eukaryota; kingdom Metazoa; phylum Mollusca; class Cephalopoda; order Sepiida; family Sepiidae; genus Ascarosepion; species Ascarosepion bandense. The sequence goes on along the minus strand of JBBBDQ010000871.1, from coordinate 4,485,442 downwards.
ATTCATTAGAGACTACTTGAAACGCGGTTATTCGTATTACTAAAAATATATAAAGTTATTTATAAATGGAAATTTGTCTGTGTGTGTGTGTGTGTGTGTGTGTGTTTGTGTGTGTGTGTGTGTCCATTACCTATAGACTCCGAAACGGCTGAACCGATTTTCTTAAAAATTTACACAGTTGTACTATAAGCGTTTGCGAGTGTTCTTAGCTAGGTTTTGTGTCGCGGTACCTCCGATAAATATCGATAAGCGAAAAAATCGGGCGATTGAAGGAGTGGTCTGATTTTAATCAAATTTGATACACTCATAGAGAAAGACATAAGAAATGATATTCAGAAGTTTCAAGGTTGCAGTTCTTACAATATTGCAGAAAATCGATTATACATATATATATAAAAGGCAAGATGTGTGTGTGTGTTTCTGTTTATCTGCTTTTATGTCTATTTTTTCTGCCCTTTATTTGAGTTTTTGCTTCGGGTTTGGCTCTAAGTAGGTATAATTGTAGTTCTTAGTCTTAGCCATGATACCATTTACTCAGAGGACTTATTTAGCCTTCAATATTCAGTTTACGAGGTAAAAGATTATTTGATATCGATACCAGGAAATCAAAACTTGACTTACATCCATTCATTTTTCTTTTAGTCTACAGTTTCGCTTTAACTGGAAACAACTATTCTAAAGAGTCTGAGCTCCAGGACCATGGATTATTTTTTAAACTTTCATTACACCCGAGCAACGCCGGGCTATACTGCTAGTAAAAAATATGGAAACTTATCAGATTTTATTTTCGAACATACACGCTAGCAGATTTTTTGATCGTGTAATTTTATTTTTTCAGTATTTGAATTCATGAATTTAAACATAGTGCTAGGTTGACAGCCTGACCTCCTCATTTTACTGTTGAACTTTATTCTAATAGTTTGTTCTCGCCTGTAGAACTTACTTCCAGTTTTTTGTATTCCTCTAAACTCTAATCTAAAACTATCTAAATGCAATATTAATCACCATTTTCTGTTTCCTTGAATCCTATTCTTTTTATTACCCTTTCTTCTCAGTAAAGTTTCTTCCTTCTCTGCAAGGTCTTGCTTTTATAAGCTTGATCAATCATTTTTTATGCAGTATAAATATTTAAAAAAATCTGTAATCACAAATAGATTATGGTAAACCTTTAAGAATATATTTACATCCTTCTACAAATTAATTGAAAAAAAACTGCTTTAGTTCCCATTTTGTCATCATAAGGTCAGCTTTAGTCCCATTGGAATCAATTTTTATTTTTTTGTCTGATTTGGTCAATTGCAGTAATGTTCAGTAAAATATGAATCTATTTTCGAGGTGTACGATGAAATTTGTTTGGCCTTGAAAAATATTGCGTCGTCCGTGATTGCATCAGATTTTTATCACGTCCAGACACTCTTGTCTCGACTGTTGATTAGTTGTTCTACGGCTATTGTCTGCGATGTAAGTTACTCCAAGAAAGCGTGCAAAAGTATTAACGTTGCACGGACACACTGGTAAGCCTTACAGAGAGATCCGCGTATATTGCTGATGTCAGCCTTTCAACTTTCAAAGTCGTGTCATCGCGGCAATGAAACAAACTGGATCAATCAGTTCAAAGCGTTACGGAAAATGCGGTCGGAAGAGAAAAACAACGCCAAGAGACGACGTATACGTAGTGAGAGAAAGTGTGAAAGATACTAGGAAGATATTATTCTTTTTGTTTTAATCAATTTTCACATGGGTGTGTATGTATATCAGTAATATATCGTGGATTTCAGATATATCTTTGTGAAAAACAACAAACAAATAAACTTGTTTTGAGACAGATTTCATCCACTTTTCTAGTTTTTGTCTTTCACGTTTTTTGCAGTAGTCTCTTTTGCTTCCAGACATCTTAACTTGGATATTGTTTCTCTTCTCATCAAAGATGAACCATAAGTTATTGATTCAATATCTCCAGAAGTTGAAAGCCTTTTCATTATTTTGGTGTCATTGATTTCATTGGCAAGGTTGTCAATAGCTGTTTTTGATGAATGACATGAAGAACTTAACTTAAATTTTCTTTCTTCTGACTTGCTCAATTGAAGAAGGATTGTTTTATATGCTTATCTTGACACCATTATCAACAGTGAAGAAAAATATAACTTTACTGGTTACAATAGTAGTCTCAAACATTATTCGACATCATTCTGTTATAGTCTAAGTCGAATTCATGAATTATTTTAATGAAGGACACAGAACCTATGCAATATTGAGGTTCCTCCATTGTATCTCTTTATTCATCACTAGCAATTTTTAAAAGCCTGTTAAATTCGATAAATCCTCGGATTTCATCGTAAGATCTCGCTCGAGCAAATAAATAATTCTAAATATTAAAAAACAAAAAAACAAAAACAGATATAAAATGAAATCAGCAGCACACTCTCTGTTATTTAACAGGTGCTCATATATGGCGGAATCGTAGGTATTTGCGACAAGTTCATTCAAAGCCAAGGTGGGATTCCTGATCTTGTTGCTTAAGTCTCATATCTCGGCGCGGAGTAGATCTCCCTATGTAGCTGGCACCGCAACCACAATTATATTTATAAATAACAGAGTTTCCTTCGTGAAGAGGGAGAACATTCTTGCCCTCAGAATAGAAAATATACCGGGTATGAAAAACTTCACGACCCTCAGCAGAAAAAAAAAAGACAATCATGAACACTCGAGGAAATCTGTCTAGTCAAGCTTTCACAACCAGATCTAACTGTACAAGGTTTGACCTTTCTGAACTCCATTATCTTGTCATGGATAACAGAATGAACAGTACTAGGGAGATACCCAAAACCACATAAGGTCTCCATCGCAAGATTGATTTAATCATCCAAAAAACTCCAAACATATATCCAAAAAAAAGCTACTTGAGAATTAGATTCTTTCTCAACTGGCTGGATGAATTCCATTAAGAAAAGATATAAACTGATTAGCCTCAACTACATTACTAAATAAAAAAAAAGTTTCGTCAACATATCGACAATACAGCTGACGACGAAGTACACTACCACGTATTCTCTCGTCGTGAAAGCCCACAAAACTATTGGCCAGTTCCGGACCCAAATGAGAGCCCATAGCAACTCTGTTAATCTGTCGACACAGTATTATCGAAACTAAATTCCACAGAAGACGTAGCAAATTTCATCAACTCAACAAATACAGATTCAGGAATACTATGTGGAGACAAAGAACTCTGATAAAGCAAATTATAGCAAATATCAATTATCTCTAAAAGAGGGACACAATTGAATAAAGAACAACATCAAAAGAACACATGAACTTACCTGAAGAAGACAAATTTCGGATGTAGACAACAAAGGAAAATGAATCCTTTATACAAAATCCAACAAAGCGCTGCAACACCGATTATAAAAGTAAGGACAGCCATTTGGCTATCTTGTGTTGGGCTGATCCAACCACTAACAAAATTGGTCTCACCGGCACACCATCGTTGTGGATATTTGGTAGTCCATATAAATAGAGACGAATTGACCCAGACGGTCGAATTTCGTTTGATATTTCCTGAGAAAGAACCCCACTTTTTACCCACCTCAAGAGCAATATGGCGGAATCGTAGGTATTTGCGACAAGTTCATTCAAAGCCAAGGTGAGATTCCTGATCTTGTTGTTTAAGTCTCATATCTAGCTTTGTAAAATTAGAAGTCAGTCAGTTACGTGCCACACGTGATACACGCTTGGGCGATCATGTCTCGAAAGAGACATGACTGACTGGGTGGAAGATTATCCCGCAGTAGGTTGCCATTGTTTTCTGTGGTAGACTGGTTGCCGACCAAGGCTATAGAACCCAATCTGTCCTATTATTTAACCCATAACTGGAGGGAAGAGACGGATTAATACCTTTCCCAAGGGTATTTGTGCGTACGTGAATGCAACGAATTTAGTTGGAATTCGAACTCGGCACCCTGATTTCTCGTTCCGAGTTGATATCTACTGTACCACAACGCACAGTCTTCCAAAATAACAGCACCAGCACCCTTATCCGGTCTGGAGATTAATAAATCGAAATTGTTCTTCAGCGAATTAATTACTGGTTGATGTTCATCTTTCCACTGCTGAAGAGCTAGCAAGCACGCGAGCAAAATTATTCAATTTGGCGTTTAAATCACTGACCGCATCAACAGAACTAGGTGATAATCTTGTCAACTGAGCGTACAAGACCTCAAACCTAGAAAAAATTTCTCCTTATCAGGCATCAATAGTTGAATACAAAAATCTAAACCATGAGCAAGAACAAACGACTCAAGCTCAGTCAGTTCATAAGAAGACAAATTTATAATACTATTCAGTTTTTTTGAAGAAGTAGCACCTTTTAGACAAAGCAGTAGAAGACCATAAAAAAGGACTTATCGTCAGTTGCATGAAGACAAAAAAATACGAACATCAGCGAGAGAAAAAGCTCAATTTGGAGATGCAAAAATCAAGAAATTCAAATACCTGGAATGCGTTTGAACAGAGGATGGAAAATGTGACACCAAAACCCGAGCAAACTATAAATCAGCAACAGAAGCAAGCCAGTGTTGAAAAACAGAAAAACCCTTTAAAAAAAGAATGCTGGATTTCGATGTGATGGACGGAGTGAATAAGAAAAATGAATCCTAAAAGGAAATGGCAACAGAAATGACAACAAAAATGATAACATTTATACTCAGAGTCAGGAAATTCCTTGGCTGCATAATGAAAAAGAAGGGCTTGGAAAATTTAACACTCACAAGGCAAAAAGGATGACTAGCTTGTATGAGTGAATGGCAAAATATGGGACAGGGAATTATCAAAGCGAGAAAAACTGATAAAAGTCGCAAGAGATTCGAATTCATGGAGAGCCAATATCGCTTATGTCCTGAAGAGATGCACACATAGAAGAAAAGTCAGAACGAAGAAGCATTTTCATATTCGACAATATTGGCAGACCTACAATCGTATTGTTTAACTTAAACCAACCACAAATCCTTAATTTTTTAAATAACCATGAATTCATCTTATATTTTCTAAATAAATCCTTTTCGGCATGTATTTTTAAAATATGACCTGAAGAAGAAGAACAAAAATTTTTGTATAATGATATAATGCTTTTATAAACCATTGTAATAACAAAATTACAATATATATATATATATATATATATATATATATATATATATATCATAAAGGCTGTTAGCAAACAAAAAATTAAAAAAAGTTGATGATTTCAGGAAGACACAGTTTTTAAGAGTTAGATGTTCACATCACTTTGTGCAAAATAAAGCCGCTCTTCAAGAAAGTTTATATTAAGAAAGTCAATTTTTAGAAATCAAATTCTCTATCTTTTATTCTGGAAAAATGTGATTTCTTAATTTAAACCCAGTTTTACTATCAAATTCCATGTAAAATCAATTGATCCAAAATTACACACACACGCGCGCGTCCGCGCACGCGCACACATGCGCACACGCACGCACACACTAATGTTTTGATTGGATAGGTGAATATATTACAGCGGTGTCAGAGGTTGGTATTTTTTTTGTATCGTGGGTGATCATGGCATAGTGAGTGTTAAATTCTCCAAGCTTTCTTGCCATATTATATGCCCGAGATATTACAAATGTTGCTTTCTGATTCGAAGTTTGTGTCAGTTTTGCTTCTATTTTTCGTAAAACTTACCAATCGTTATTTACATGTCCAATTCATTATGTTCTCACTATCGTTCCGTCGAACCAGATCTCTGTTCCGTCAATGTTTATCTTCATGTATGAAGAAATTGTCCAGTATCCATTGCCATATAGGAACATTGATATTACATCACAGTTCAATAAAATTCTTTTTTTGTTTCTAAAAAATGTTCCTGTTTCTTAATGCTTTACTCAGCTTTTGAAAAGCATCTTTCGCTATTCCAATGCGCTTTCAGATTTTGGTATCCAGTTTTCCGGCATTTTTTTAAACAATTCCTATATATTTAAATTTTTGTACTTGCATGATTTTGGTGTCTTCAATTCAAAGTTCGCAGCTTTTTCTGTTCTTTTCGCTAACAACTGTATATTATTTTTTCTTGCAACTGATAGTTATTCCTTTCTTCTCACTTTCCTTTACTGCATTCTGTAGAAGTTTCTGTAGTTTCCTTTCTGTATCTGATATCAACAATCGACATCGCCGTATCTTATGATGTTAAGAGTGTGACCGCCAATAACACTGTATAAAAAAACTTTGACTTTTTTGTTTTTGGTCAGTGTAATTGCTTCTGTCTAGAATCTAAGAGGAACGACTATTATTTTCTTAATACCTTAACTTTCTTTACATGGGCATTTATGTTTTAAAATTAACCCAATTTCTATTACATTCCAGATCGAGTCAATGCCGAGTTACTGCTGGATAATTTTTTAGAACTTTCTAGCGGTTTCAAGAACTTTCGAGAAGCTTCTAAAAGTTTCAAGAAATTCTAGAATTTTCAACAGCTGTCCAACTGGGGAAAAAAATTTTGTTGATAAATGCATTTGTCACAGGTGGCATCAAGAAGTTTTAAGCAGCCTACAGACGCATTTTGCCTGTAGCGAATTTATCAATACAAGATCGAAAAAGTAATTTGTAGTAACACCTGCTAAAATGCGTGAGACCAACAAGGCATATGTGCGTTGTGGTACACTGGGTATCGGCTCGGAACGAGAAACTGGGGAGCCGAGTTCGAATTCCAGTTGAATCCATTGTATTCACTTACGCGCAAATACCCTTGCGAAAGGTATTAATCCGTCTCTTCCTTCCAGTTATGGGTTAAATAACAGGACAGATTGGGTTCTATAGCCTTGGTCGGCAACCAGTCTACCGCAGAAAGCAATGGCAACCTACTGCAGGATAATCTTCTGCCCAGTCAGTCATGTCTCTTTCGAGACATGATCGCCCAAGCGTGTATCACGTATGGCACTTAACTGACTGACTGTTGGGGATAGGATAACACCTGGACATCTCATTTGGCCTGCGAACTCTGAAAAAAATAACTCTAGTAAGTAAGATGGAAAGTTTTGCCTGTTTGGATGGTGAAATTTTGAAATTCAAATATTAGTTAATTTTATTTTTTTAAACAACTGCTATTGAAAAATATATTACATATGTTTCAGTAACCACGTATTAGTGCCCGTAGTATCATGGATACTTTTTATAGTGGAACACTGTAAAGAGCCTTACAAATCCGGAATATTAGGGATATTCAGTATTCAAGACTCCATATTTTTGTGTTATTTGCTACATGAATTGGAGTTCTGAAGTCAAATTTTATATATCCAGGACACGATCTTTTGAAATTTCAGCATCAGAAAGTTAAATTAAAAAAAAATTTAATAACATAAAGGGAAATATATTCATATCTTTAAACTCATAGTTTTATTGTGATCTTTTGCAGAATGTTACATATGGAGCTATGAAATTTGGGAAAAAAACAACTGACCGGTTGCTTCTTCTGCATAGACTAAACTATCGCCCGATTCACACTCCACCCACGTCTATTGAACGGGTGAAGAGGCTCATCCCTTGTTTCCTGTTTAGGATGTGGTTTCCGGATTTCTCTTTTACAAGACATCAGTGGCGTTACCGCCTTGCTCGGGGTGATATGATTAAAAAAAATGTTAAACCCTTCCAAAATTTGACGTGGCAAGAATACGTCTGTTATTAAATATCCAGACCATCTGTCATCCATCGTCCCAGTGCCACACTGCCCTTAGATTCCCGTACAAACACCCCAAAGAGAGGAGCTATCTTCAGAAACGAACAGCAGTTCAAGGGAAGATTGTCATTAATCCAGATTACGCAGCAGAGGAGAGAAACCTATACTATCCCAACCAAAAAGACCCCAACAACCTAATTAGAGATCTTCATCTCACAAAGTCCAATGCCGAGCTTTTGATGTTGAGACTCAAGTAGTGGAATTCGTTAGATTTCTCCATGTATTTATACTGCCATTAATTGTCAGATTGTTCTAAAAATTCTTGAAACTTTTAGAAACTCCTCGAAAGTTCTTGAAACCGCTAGAACTTTCTAGAAAATTCTCCTGCAGTAACTCAGCGTTGATTCGATTTGGAATGTAATAGAAATGAGATGAGTGTGCGAGTCGCAGGACAGAGAAAGCGTCAATAGTGTTTTTCAAGCTTTTTCACCTGTTAAGATGGGCTTGGCTTCTGTCACAGTGTGATCTATATTTTTGTAAAATAGCAACTAAGGAATTCGAAAAACTGTCAAAACATAAAGACCTGGAAATTGAAATAGAAAAAAATGTGGAAATTGAAAACAAGAATAGTACCAGTAATAGTAGGTGCACTTAGAATGAAAAAAATGGAACAAAACAACACATTGAAAAAATCCCTGGAAACCCCAGCCTCAGAGATATACAAAAAATTGTCTTGTTAAGAACAGCCCACACACTAAGGAGAACTTTGTCTATGTAACACTATGGATGTTATGGGGGATAGAAAAACCATGAAATGGAACCATAACAACACACCACGACCTGCCTTAGGTCTTCCCGCAGGATTGGTAGGTTGTGAGACCAAAGCAGAAATCGATTTATAATGAAAAATGACATTATAATAACTGAAAACAGCTGGAAACTGGTAGGAATATCATCCTGAATCTGTAGTTGAGGCTGCAGATATTACCATCCGCTGGGACTTTTCTATCAACACAGACCGAAAAACACAAACAAATCATCCATACATTTTTTATCAAGACAACTAAGATAAGTTTGCATACTGACTGACATGAGTAAAGCCAACTGACATCCAAAACATCTCTTCGAAGGTCATGAAAAATTAAACAAATACAAAGACGTAGAGATGGGGATAGTAAAAATGTGGCCTTTAAAAACTAAAACTATTCCTGTTTTGGTTGAAGCTTTAAGACTGATAAAGAAAGGAAATCAAGAAAAAATATACTTGGTGCACGATCTCTACAGAAAATTTAAAAAAAATAGTTCTAACAGGTAGATAAGTGTTTTTCACGAGTTTGTTAGATTATTTTCTGCTTTCCTTTGTCATTCTTGCCTTCAGTATACCCCGTGAGTCTTAAATTCTCCAAGCCTTCTTTCCGTATTATGTGCCCTAGATATTTTAACTGTATCATTCGAATTCTAATTAAATTTCATTTTTGTTTCTATTTTTCCTAAAACTTACTTATTAAACACATGTTCAGTCCATCGTATTCTCACAATCCTTCTATAGAACCATATCTCTGTTGTCTCAAGTTTTATTTTAATGTATGATAGAATTGCTTATTTGTTTTTTTAGTAGCTGTATTTTGTTTAATTAAGTGGAAACAACAAAAGACACCTGCTTCGCTTGCCCTAGATTATGGGTTATGACCCGGCATGTTATAATCAGACAAATACAGGTAAAAAATAATTTTCATAATAATAATAATAATAGTAGTAGTAGCCAAGAACCAACTATTGCGTCAAAAAATATGAAAATGAAAGCTAAAGATAAAGCTCTTGAATAGATGAAAGAACGCCGGCAAGACAAACCTCTGCATGGCCAAGATCCAGAACGTGATAATATATCCAATTAAAGTCTGAGACTGAAGGCTTTATTCTTGCAGCGCAAGATCAAAGTCTTTTCACTAGAAACTTTCAGGCAAATATTATACATAATAATGTAGATCCAAAATGAAGGTTCTGTGATAAACACCAAGAAACAATAGACCATCTAATCTCAGGATGTTCTGTACTTGCCCCAAAGGAATATAAAAATCGTCACGATAGGGTGGGGCAACATTTACATTGGACAATGCGCAAGCACTATGGAAAATCTGTAAACAAACACTGGTATGAACATCACCCAGCACCGGTTACAGAAATAGAAGATGTCACCATTCTATGGGATTACACCATCTACACAGACAGAAAAATTGAAGCAAATATGCCGGACATTATTGTTAAAAACCAGAATGAAAAAAACTTGCTTATTAACTGATATGGCTTGTCCAGCGGATGTTAACATAGCAACCAAGGAATTCGAAAAACTGTCAAAATATAAAGACCTGGAAATTATGATAGAAAAAATGTGGAAATTGAAAACAAGAGTCGTGCCAGTAATAGTAGGTGCACTTGGAATGTTAAAAAATGGAACAAAACAACACATTGAAAGAATCCCTGGAAAACCCAGCTTAAGAGATATACAAAAAATTGTCTTATTAAGTACAGCCCACACACTAAGGAAAACTTCCCCTATGTAACGCTAGGTATGATTGTGGAGATAGAAAAAAACATGAAATGGAGCCATAACGCCACCACCTGCCTTAGGTCTTCCCTCAGACTTGGTTGGTAGTGCGATCATAGCAGAAATGGAAATATGATGAAAAATGACATAATAATAATAATAAAGATAGACGTGTCAGCCAGGGGTGGCGTAGTGTGATGCTCTGTTCATGAATGAGAGTAGTGGGTTAGCAACATGGATGGGTGATGAGAGTATTGTTTTTAGTTTAAAGGATTGAGGCAGGCAAGGTGAGTTCGGAGTCGGATTTGTATACAAGGGAATAAACTCAATAGTAGAGCGGCTAACCGGACTCGCTTACTCGGCCTGAATACATATTTTAACTGGGCTCTTGCTTCAACGTTATACTATACTTTTATCAAAACCTGCCATCCGTTTGGTTGAGATATATGTGGTATACCCTAATCAGTCTAGATGTCATTATGGGCATATTAGGATTCTTATATTTGTTACCCCACGCTACTTTTTTGGCGGGACGCTCTCGAAACAGCAGCAGCAGCAACAACAACAACAACAACAAAAACAACAACAACAACAATCTAAACTTATTTATAAATGGAACTTTGTCTGTGTATGTGTGTGTCCGTTACCTATAGACTCCGAAACGGCTGAACCGATTTTCGTGAAAATTTACACAGTGTACTATAAGCGTCTGCGAGTGTTCTTAGCTAGGTTTTGTGTCGACCTACCCTCGATAAATATCGATAATCGATAATCGAAAAAATCGGGTTATAGAAGGAGTGGTCCGATTTCAAACAAATTTGATACACTCATAGACAAATACATAAGAAACGATATTCAGACGTTTCAAGGTTGCAATTCTTACAATAGTGCAGAAAATCGATAATACATATATATAAAAGCCAAGATGTTTGTGTGTGTTTGTTTATCTGCCTGTAGGTCTGTATTTTTTCAGCCCTTTTATTTTAGTTTTTGCTTCGTGTTTGGCTCTAAGCAGGTATAATTGTAGTTCTTAGTCTCAGCCATGATACCATTTACTCAGAGGACTTATTTACCCTTCAAAATTCAGTTTAATATCGATACCAGGAAATCAAAATTTGACTTACATCCATTCATTTTTCTTTCAGTCTACGGTTTTGCTTTAACTGGAAACAACTATTGCTTTTTAGTCTTTAGTGCCAACGTCCAAAGAGTCTGAGCTCCAGGACCATGGATTAGTTTTAAAGCTTTCATTACACCCGAGCAACGCCGGGCTATACTGCTAGTATAATGATAAAAGTGATAGGATGGATTCCACCTCTGAATTTTAGTTTTTCTATTCAGAATATTCCACTCTTTCAATAATGATAAGAACATGAGGAATTAATAAAAAAATACTGACTCACAAATTTAAAAAAATCGTAGAAAATTCACAAGTATCTGAGATAGAAAAGTGTGTGCTAACGTATTAAATAAAAGAAGCTGTCTCAATGTATTAATCTCTGTAACTTTCCATGACAAAGATAAAGAAAGACTTGGCAAAGAATTGTCAGTCAGTAAGTTAAGTGCCATATGTGATACACGCATTGGGTGATCATATCACGAAAGAGACATGACTGACTGAGCAGAAGATTATCCCGCAGTAGGTTGCCATTGCTTTCTGCAGTAGACTGGTTGCTAGCCAAGGCTATAGAACCCAACCTGTCCTATTATTTAACCCATATCTGGAGGGAAGAGACGGATTAATACCTTTTCCCTAATAGTATTTGTTCGTAAGTGAATATAAGGAATTCAAATGGAATTCGAACTCGTCTCCACGATTTGTCGTTCTGCGTCGATATCCACTGCGCTACAACGCACATCCTAAAGAATTGTACAAATATAATAAATAAATAAATTAATTAAAAAAAAAAAAAAAAAAAAAAAAAAGAATCACGAAGAAAACCTGTGATAATAATAATAATAATAATAATAATAATAATAATAATGGTCACTATTATCATAGCAAAAAAGGTGTCGACCGTAGTTTGAATCATCGTGTCAATGTGAACGATCCTTCCCTTAGCTGCATAGTATGTACTTTGTGAGGACTACATACAATTTTCCTTCCCCTAGACTGGTTGACACCTAAGGCTATAGAACTGATACTGTCCTGTTATTTACGCATAGCTGGGTGGAGAAGAGCCAGATTCATACCTTTCCCAAGAGTAGTATCACGTAAGTGAATGTAATGAACTCTACTGAAATTCAAACTCGGCTCTTCGATCCCTCTCTGTGCCTCGTAGGAATATAAAATGTGTTTATAGTTGTAAGTATTATTATTATTATTATTATTATTATTATAGTAGTGCGAGGTGTGATTAAAAAGAATGCTAATCCATACTGGGGTTGCAAAAGTAGGCATTAAGTATTATACCAGTATTTATATGTTGGTGCAATGAAAACGCTTTGTTTTTCATTACCGTATAGCTAAATTTGCACTCCCTGTATAGTAAAAAAATCTCAAGAATCCCTTCTCTAAGTGAAATAAAAAAAGATGGTGTCTATGAGCATAGTCAGAAAAGAATTCTCTGTTAATCTGATACGCGCAATAACTTCCTTTACTACTCGCCTATGTCCAGGTATCAAAGCTGGTAATAGATATAGCAGTAGTTTTTTTTTTTACTGCCTGAAATAAAGGAGACTCATCTATTCTTTGCTTTATTTTCCATTATAACGGGACATGATCATTGTGCGTTGTGGTACAGTGGATATCCACTCGGAAACAGAAACCGGGGAGCCGAGTTCGAATTCCAGTTGATTTCATTGTATTCACTTATGCGCAAATACCCTTGCGAAAGGTATTAATCCGTCTCTTCCTTCCAGTTATGGGTTAAATAGCAGGACAGATTGGGTTCTATAGCCTTGGTCGGCAACCAGTCTACCGTAGAAAACAATGGCAACCCAGTGCGGATAATCTTCTGCCCAGTCAGTCATGTCTCTTTCGAGACATGATCGCCCAAGCGTGTATCACGTATGGCACTTAACTGACTGATCATTGTAAAAATGACTGGCAATAGAAGAGAAAATTAGATTAATTCATTTTTCAAGGACAACTCAAAGAAAATGATAAAGTCTCAAACGGAATTCAGACTTTGTTAAACGTTTCCCTGTTACGAACTATCAACAACTAATATTTTTTTTTCTTATTGTTCACCCAATATAATGTGCAGGGTCCAGTGAAGGTAAAGGGTTAGTAATAATAATAATTATTTATAATAATATTAATGATAATTAAGCAGTATAAAATAATACATTATTTATATTGTCCTCATCTTTATTGACATGTTTATGACGTTTCGGCCGTTTTACACTCCGGCCTCCATCAGGTGTTAGGAATTTCGAACCGAACCCTTTATTTCGATCACTGGGATATATCAATCTCATTCCATGTCCGATGCCACTTACGGTAGCCCAGAAGAAAGCCGGAGCGTACAAAAGCAGAAACGCCGTAAACAAGGGAAGAAAGATGAGTAAACAGTCCTAACAATGTAAATATTACCTTATCTCAGAAGTGTAAACAAATACATTATGAATGATATATAATAATGGTGATCAAGTTGATGTTCAGCAACGATGAAAATAATTCATACATGTCTACCTAATTTAAAATAACAAAATAACAACGATAGAATAATAATTGTAGTATTTATGAAATAATATTATAAAATAATTGCTAATAATCATGGTTCTGCTTGTTTTTTGTTAGAGTCTCAGTGCGCACGTTTAAGTCCTATTATATTGTTACGCCCTGTTATTGTCATAGATAAATCATAGACCATTCAGAGAAGGAATGAAAAGAAATATATAAAAACTAGCAGTATATCCTGGGGTTGCTCGGGTGTAATGAAAGCTTTAAAACTAATCCATGGTCCTGGAGCTCAGACTCTTTGGACGTTGACATGAAAGACTGAAAAGCAATAGTTGTTTCCAGTTAAAGCGAAACAGTAGACTGAAAAAAAAAATGAATGGATGTAAGTCAAATTTTGATTTCCTGGTATCGATATCAAATGAATTTTTTTGTCGTCAACTGAATTTTGAAGGCTCAATAAGTCCTCTGAGTAAATGGTATCATGGCTGAGACTAAGAACTACAATTATGCCTACTTAGAGCCAAACCCAAAGCAAAAACTATAATAAAAGGGCTGAAAAAATACAAACATACAGGCAGATAAACACACACACAAACATCTTGCCTTTTATATATATATATTATATATATATATTATCGATTTTCTGCACTATTGTAAGAACTGCAACCTTGAAACTTCTGAATATCAAAAAAACCTAGCTATGAACACTCGCAGACGCTTATAGTACACTGTGTAAATTTTCACGAAAATCGGTTCAGCCGTTTCGGAGTCTATAGGTAACGGATACACAGACACACATACACAGACAAAGTTCCATTTATAAATAAGTTTAGATAGATATATGTCTGAGACACTGTAAGGTTTAGTGAGAAAAAAGCATTCATAATAAGAAAGGGGCTCCTCGAGCTGGCGTAATGGTTAGCAAGCTGATTCGCTAGAGTCATTACAATTGAGTAGTGAGTTCGATCCTCACTGGGCATCCTTTACTTTCGGCCTTGTACCACATCTAAGCTACGCTTAGAAAATCGTCATAATAAAAGAAAGATAGAGTAAGCGACAAACAACGTTAGCATGCTCTTAACGTAGGCTTCAATGTCATCGAAAACCGTATTAGTTTTCAACCTTTTCATTAGTACCTCTTTAATAATAACCTAAATTCATATTTATGATTACTATTACAATGTTTTGATAAAGTTGTTCAACTCAAATATTTAACAACACGATCGTCGAACTTTCACTACCATGTTGTCATCGAAAAGCTTTGTTCAATAATTAAAATAATTATAACTCATCAGAAATTTCAAAATTTAGAAAAAACACAAATTTTTCATGTCTATCGCTAGTAGCTATATTATTTGAACAGGTACAATTAATAGTAGTAATCATTAATAATATTAATGATGACGTAATAATAAATAATAGTAGTAATAATTAACATTAATGAAATAATTCATAGTAAATTCGTAATATTAATAATAATTGTAAATATAATCGAATAATAAAGAATAATAATTAAATAACAAAACAATTTACGCGGACAGGAAAAATACGTTTTTTCAAGTCAGTCGCCATATCAACGAGCGACAAAGATATATAGGAATTCACGCAAGAAAAGTAAACTTTTTCTCTTTGACTACTATTGCTACATATCAACTAGCAAAAACAGAAATTGCGAACATCAACGGTCGAACGTAGATTTCAAGTACCAAGGGATAGCCCCCCCACCACCTCACAAATAATCGGTCGAAAAAACGTGAAGCATCCACAAAGGAAAATATTTACTCCATCTAAAATAACCTGCAACTAATAAAGAAAAAAAGAGACGGAAAAAATTCAGAGTCGAAAATAAAAAAAATAACAATTATCTACTAGAACGACGTCACAGAAAAATCTGTAAGTAGATCTGTTTTGAGCCTATCTCTTTCTTTTGGACGTAAGTCTGTCATTTAACCTTACTTTGAGTATTATCACATCTGGTCTGGCGCTTCTGCAATATATTAAGAGGTTCTTTATAAAATTTAATGAATCTGCAATTCGGTTTCAGCCATATTTCCATAATTATATATATTTTCATGGTAATTGTTCTGATGAACTTTCGTCTATAGTACCGAGTCATTATGAATTTAAGCGCAGCATTAAATTGGCTTCAAGATCTCATCATTTTACAGTGGAAGTGGGTAGATGGAACCGTAAGTTTTATGCCAACAGTTTCTTCTCTTGCATTTCTCCCAGTTTCTTGCCTCCCAGTCAACTTTAATTTTCAAAATGTAATGTCAGTCTTTACCTTCTGTTTTTATTTTTATTATTTTATTGTTCTCTCTCCTTAATACTTCTTTTTTCTTTCATATTTTCTAATACTCAGTAACCCGTTGTGTCTTAGTGGCTTTATTGCCTTGCGTGGTGTGAAATAATAAAAAATGACTTCAATATTGAACAGCGTTTGGGTAAATACACGCAGACCGGCAAATTGTCACTATTTTATGTTTTAATGGAGGCACCGTCATTAAAATAAAAACATCCTTTCTTGTAGGTCTTAATGCACTCCCACATTACTCTCCCAAACACACATTTTCTCGCTCATATACTCAGAGTACCGATGCCCATATAGATTTACCCCTTTCTAATTTTACGACACGAATCAATCATGACAGTTGTGTGCCACAACAAGACTGATATTCGTGTTTATGTCGTCTGCATAATGAACGGAACTCCGTCCTCATCCCATTTTGGTTTTGATGCGTTTTCCCCCTTTTCTCATATTCCTTAAAATGTCGTAAAAACATTTTTAGGGAGTAGTGGCCGGCCACAATCGCCATTTTGTCTATGTGGTCGTCCATTGTCCGATCAAAACGTCCATCACCCTTTACCGCAGCCATTTCCCGGGAGAAAGTTATTTAACAAACAGCAACGCTACTTAAACGGATCCCACAAAAATAAGCCCCCGTCCATTTTCCCGCCCTTTTCTCCCGCCCATGCATTTTCTGTTCTTTTGTTCTCGTTATTGTTTTGTTACATTTACATCTTTTCCCGCTCCATTGTAAATTGCGTTTTGTGAGCGTCTATTGACGTATGACTATCCTGTCTTTCAACAGCCGAGAAGTCACCTTTATATGATTGCTGACAGGAAGTGCAGATGGCTCTCACATTTGTGACTCAGTTGAAAATTCTCTTCTAGAAGGAAACTGTAAAGATCTAAAATAGAGAATTTCGGGTATGGATGGTTGCTAGTGTGGATTGTGACTCACGCTGATGTTTATTGGTGTCGGGGCTTAGTTTAGTTTCTTAACCGATTTTTGGTTTTTAAGTCCCTCTTGATCAACTGTGGCTACTTCCATTCCTGTTTATTTTTAGAATCATAGTAAGGAGAGGATGAAATAAAGAGAAGTCGATAAAAAGAAAGAAAAGGAATAATACATACGTGATTGCCATTTTGTAGATGAATATGTTATCCAGGCTTTAATGTAGCTGTTAACATTTCGAAATTTGCACAAATATTCAGTGAAAGACTTATGAATCCATCAATTTGTCCCTGCTATGGGTTAAATAACAGACTGGGATTTATTGCCTTAATGTGATATCCAGTCTAGATGGTTGGTTTGGTTTGTTTTACGTCATATTAACCCCTTGGGCTTAATTTAAAACCAAAGCTTTAGTTTCTTTAAAAACGTATTTTTGTTGGTAACAATTTTTCTTCAAAAACGTATTTTTCTTGGTATCATTTTTCCTTCAAAAACGTATTCTTTTTGGTACCATTTTTCCTTCAAAAAGTATTATTGTTGGTAACATTTTCCTTCAGAAATTATTTCTTGGAAATATTTTTCATTCAAAAAAATTTTGTTGGTAATATTTTTCCTATATATATATATATATATATATATATTAAAAAAGGATTAATTCAAAGATGTTGAATGGCCATTTCGATATGACGATCCCCACGGGGAGCGACACATCACCTCAGCAACAGAAAAAAACCTTTCAGAAACTGGAGAAAAATTAGTCTACTTTTCCTTTTTAAATAGATTGCAAAGAAATTAAAAAATAAATAATAATAAAATAAAAAAAATAAAATAAAAATAAAAATAAAGGGAAAGAAAAAGAAAAGGAAAAAGAAAAAGAAAAGGATAGAATAAAATCAAATAAATAAGAAAAGAAAAAAAATTGACATCGTCTGGGTTTGCAAAAAAAAGGGGAGAATGTAACTAAAAATTAACAGACCCCGTGTTGAATCATTTAAAGCAACACGGAAAAAAGTTGGTAAGAGAGATAAAAGAAGGAAGGGAGGGAAAAAGAAAGAAACTAAAGAAAAAAATTTTTTTTAAATATTACAGACGCTGGACAAATTCAAAAATCTAATTTCCCCAAAACGTTGAAGTATTAAAAAAAGCCTTTACTTAAAAAGGCATAAATTATTGATAAAAGGGAATAAAAAGATATAGGATTTGAAATAAAATTATTTTTTTAAAAAAATTAGGTCATTTGAAATTAAACTAAATAAAGACAATACTAGGTAAAAAAAAAAAAAAAAAAAAAAAAAAAAAAAAAAAATTACAATTATTATATATACATATCAATAGAAGTACACACATATATATATATATATATATATATATATACACACACACACCATTTAACGAATAAGAATACATATATACATACACATACACACACATACATTCAATTTATTACACACTAATATACATATACATGCGCATACACACATATACATATATATGCATGTGTGTGTACACACCTATATACAAAAAATTCATATAGACATAATATACATGTGTACACATACATGCACACATATACACACACACGCACACACATAGACATAATATACATGTGTACACATACATGCACACATATACACACACACGCACACACACACATATATATATATATATATATATATATATATATATTCTTTATGCACTAGTAGACTAATTTTTCTCCAGTTTCTGAAAGGTTTTTTTCTGTTGCTGAGGTGATGTGTCGCTCCCCGTGGGGATCGTCATATCGAAATGGCCATTCAACATCTTTGAATTAATCCTTTTTTAATATATATATTTGCTCTGTAATATTTTATTACATGGAGCTCTCTTCCTGTATCATTTTTTAATATTAAAATAAATTTTTAATATTAATTAGGATCGGGTTTTTTGGAATTTACCTTCCTGCTTTTTTCCTTTGGATTGAAGTATCTGAATTAAAATAATATATATATATATATATATATATATATATCGTAAAAGTATGTTTTTATACATTCATAGTGTTTTGACCCCTATTTGGAGGGTTAACTATTTGCCCATAGCTGGGACCCTAACAAGTGCTACCATTCCAGGTTAGGGTGGACTTGGGAACAACAGCAATTAAAAGGTTGTCCCATGCTCTTCACAACCTCCCAATCAGAGGCCTTGCTGCCGGATGCAGTTTACCGTCATGCCTAGGACCCACAGTCTAGATAAAGGAAAGCGTTTAGTTATTAAGAAAATTTAAAATTCTGAAAATCAAAACCAGCCTGAAGAGTTATGGGTCCCGCTCGGCTATCTTTCTTTAAGCACAGCGCTGCCGCTATGGCTGTAGAACATGCGGTGCTTTTGCGACATTACAGGGCTCGTGACATGTCGTATGCCCCAGGAATCTAGAGCGTATTCTGAATATTTGACTTGATTTGAGAAATCTAAAAGCAAAGTTTGTGAGTTTGAGATTTGTGTGTTCGATTTGTATGGCTAGGAAGCCAAAGCTAGTGAAACGGGAAGTAATAAACTTCATGAATTTGAATGAGAATGGTGAAAAAATAAAATTAATGGTAGTTATCAATGTGTATTTATATATTTCTTGTTCCATTTGTAGTCGGAAGGGAGATAAACCAACTTAAGTTAAAATTATGAGTGATTAAATCCATTACTTGTTTTAATAATCTATACAATTAAAACAAAATATAACTATTTAGACAAAATTAGTTTCCATGTAAAATGAACCATTTAAATGGTCGGTTTTTTTTGTTCATACGCTTCTTAGATTTCAGTCTTATTTATTCAAGACTTTCAGCTGAGGCACTCATATAACTGTCTATTAAGTGTTTGTATTACTTCAATTTGGCCCTAAAATAGGATTTGTCGTTACCGTCTTTAACGTTCTGTTTGCTGATCTTTTTCTTCCAAAATATATTTCCATTTAACTGTTACATTAAACACAATATTTTTAACATGAAAACGTAATAAGCAAAAAGCGGTTTATAAAATAATCAGCGAATCATAAACAAATTTAACGTGTAAAAACGTATAAAGGGAACTGATATTTAAACAGTTCCTTGGCTTCTATTTTAGCTGTAAATTCTTCTTTATCTTTGCTTTATTGAATCACAATTCATTGTCTCAACATATTTGTTTCATTTTCTCTCACTATTAAAACTCTCGAACAACTGCCATCATTTTTGACGACACGATTACGTTAATGCTACTAATTCTACCACTACTATCCAGTCAGTCAGTTAGGTGCCATACGTGATAGACGCTTGGGCGATGATGTCTTGAAAGGGACATGACTGACTTGACAGGCGATTTTCCCGTAGTGAGTTGGGGTTACTTTCTGCGGTAGACTGGTTACCAATCTATCCTGCTATTTAACCCATATCTAGAGGGAGAAACGACAGATTAGTACCTTTCTCAAGGGTATTTGCGTATAACTGAATGTAACAAATTCAAATGGAATTCGAACTCGACTCCCCGATTTTCCGTTCTAAGCCAATATCTACTGCACCACAACGCACCTCCATACTACTACTATTACGAATACTAATACTAACACTACTACTACTACTACTACTACTATTACTATTACTTCTGCTACTACTACTACTAATAATAATAATTGTCAGGTTATGGATTTATACTGCTGGAATTTGAATGCACATTCTTATATATTCACAGAACACTCCATATTTTGCAATGACCTCTTTTTCATAGTTCGAAGGTGATTCGGTGGTGAAGTTTACTGAATATAATTCGAGTGATTTGGGCATAATTCTATTTTTTTCAAATTCACAATCTAACACACATTTTAATAGAATTTTAAATTACTATACACACTCCAACGACATCATACAATTAAGAAAAGCGATGCTGAGTATATAAGCTACGTTTCGAGCCAGTTTTACCAACAATCATGTATTGTGACGTTTTTGGTTGAAACTTTTAAACAGCTCGTAAAATAAACAATCAAATTCAAACGATAATAAAAGGTACAGACAGATATTATCAAAATCTTTGGCAGCTCATGTCTATAAGGGATTCAAAAAGATTTTCATTATATGGAATTGCTTGTCTACTCAGACCAGTATTATCAAAGCAAAGAAAGAAAATATAAACGCTGTAAATGTTAAGCATCACTCAACATCAGAATTTGTGCAAACAGAATGCATATATTTACTACCTTTCGTTACCCCAGATCTTGGATGATGACTCGGTAAGAGATTGTGATAAACAGAAAACAAAATAATAATGATAATAATAATAGTATTTTTTCACAAAAATGATCAATAAAAAATATCGTGAAGCCATTTCTGACTTTAGGTAACTGGTTGGGATACAGAAAGAAGGTGTGTACGACAGAAATTAAATTAAATAATAATAATAATAATAATAATAATAATAATAATAATAATAAATAGAGTTGGGCAATATTTACATTGGGCAATGTGCAAACATTATGGAAAATCTGTAAACAAACACTGGTATGAACATCACCCAGCACCGGTTACAGAAATAGAAGATGTAACCATTCTATGGGATTACACCATCTACACAGACAGAAAAATTGAAGCAAACAGGCCAGACATTATTGTTAAAAACCAGAAGGAGAAAACTTGTCTATTAATTGATATGGCTTGTCCAGCGGATAGCAATCAAGGAATTTGAAAAACTGTCAAAATATAAAGACCTGGTAATTGAAATAGAAAAATGTGGAAATTGAAAACAAGAGTTGTGCCAGTGATAGTAGGTGCACTTGGAATAATAAAAAATGGAACAAAACAACACATTAAAAAATCCCTGGAAACACCAGCTTAAGAGATATACAAAAAATTGTTTTATTAAGTACAGCCCACACACTAAGGAAAACTTTATCTATGTAATGCTAGGGATGATAGGGAAGATAGAAAAACATGAAATGGAGTCATAACAACACGCCACGACCTGCCTTAGGTCTCCCCGCAGACTTGGTTGGTAGTGAGACCAAAGCAGAAATCGAAATATGATGAAAAATGACATAATAATAATAATATGAAATGAGACATCAAATTAAACGGAAAATAATTAAATATTCAAATTCTAGTCGAATGTATTACATTCACTTATTTCAAATACACTTGGGAAATTTATGAATCAATCTTTTCTCTCTCTCCCAAAATTGTAAATTAAATAGCAGGGTAGTCTAGGCTTTCTAGCCATGTTTAGCAACAAGTCTACGAGAATGACAACCGATAGTGATATCTTAAGCAACATTTCTGTTAGTTTTCGAACAAAGTGCTTAATCAAAAACAATTAATTGAATAAGAATTGTCCAAGAACCCATTAAATGAATTAAGCCACAGGAGGAAGAGGAATACCAATCTAAATTGATAAAGAAACTATAACCTAACCTAGAAGGTCGAAAAGAAAACAACTTGTCTGCTCATCGGGATGTCAATGGTAACAAAAAAACAAAAACAAAAAAAAAACGCCTCCCCAAAACTACAGAAAAGTTCTTAAAATATGAAACTCTAGAAATCTTCCTCCTTGGCACCAATACTTCATCAATTTAAGCGCAATACTAGGTTGGAAAATCTGTCTCTTTTTCCTTCAGCTATGGGCTAAATATCAGGACAGATTGGGCTCTTCAGCCTTGCTTTGCAACCAATTTTTTTGCAGAAATTAATAGCAATCTACTGCGGGAAAACCTCTGTCCAGTCAGTCACGACTCTATCGATCTCCCAAGCGTGTATCATGCATGGCACGTAACTGAACTGACTAGATTGGCGGCAAGGTCTCATCATGTTACAGTTAGAATGGTTAGATGTAACGATAGGTTTTATGCTAACAGTTTCGTCTCTTCCATTTCTCGCTTGTAGAAATTTCTTCTGGCTTTGAATTTTCAGTCAACTTTGATCATCAAAAATTTAAATGCAGTGCCAATCGTTACTCTCTGTTCTTTTATTGTCCTTTTTGTTAGTAAAATTTTTTTTCATATTTTTTTACACTCAGTAACACCTTGCTTCTTGGCGGCTTTATTGTCTTTCTTTGGTGAGTTGATTAAAAACCTGTAATCTGTTCACGTCTGTTGGCCTATTTGTTTCAATCGATATCAGTTAGGCGCCATACATGATACACGCTTTGGGCGTTCATGTTGTAGAAAGAGACATGACTGACTGGGCAGAAGATTATCTCGCAGTAGTTTGCCATTGCTTTATGCGGTAGGCTGATTTCCAGCCAAGGCTATAGAACCCAATCTGTCCTATTATTTAACCCATAGCTAGAGGGAAGAGACGGATTAATACCGTTTCCAAGGAATTCAACTGAAATTCGAATTCAGCACCTCTCGAAATGGGTTCCAATGATTTTTGGGGAAAAGAAAAGAAGTAACACGGGCAAGATAAAGTGAATCGGGGGGTTGTTCTTGTGCGGCGTTGTTCTTGGCCAGGAACTACCGAGTGCTCAGGACATTGTGAGCAGGTGCATTGTCGTGGTGAAGAAGCCACGATTTGTCTTCCCACGACTCTCGTCTCTTCTGTTGTACCGAGCGAAGCAAACACTGCAAGATATCCTTGTAGATTTGCTGATTGATTATCTGGTCCTGTGTCAAGAACTTACTGTGAATGATACCTTCCACATCGAAGACGAAACCCATGACAAGAAAAATATATGTGGTATTTTGGGTATAATTAAAACTCATGCAACTGCTGAGGCCAACAACTCATAAATAGAAGGATTTTAGAAAATATATCATTAAACGGTCAGTTCATAATATGCACCTGATAACTGCGTAACACATGAAACTCCGAGTCGTGCCATGGATGCCGAAATATATATATATATATAGTGCCATGTAGATAATCACAAGAAAAATCGCATTCATATTAATTGTTGAAAATTGAATATTAAAACTGATCTGGCCAAAGGGCTCAATATGTTAAAGATTATTTATTTACAGAGGCAAAAATGTATGTTTTTTACATATAAAATTTCGAAAATTACATATATCGAATGATCATTTCCACGAAATGAAATCGCTTCATCAGCGAACTTTTTTTTATGTGAACGCGCACGCGCGTGCGTATGTGTGTATGTGGATAAACTAACTCTTATCATTAATATGAAGAAATGAGTAAGTGAGTATTACACTTTTAATATTTATTTAGCAAAGTCTGTAGAGTGGTGTAGATGATTGATGAAAATAACGCTCGATTTATTTCGTAAATGAGTCTACTACAAACGAATAAATTAAGTGTTTGATGGATTGGTAGACATTTTTCATCTTTGTCTCTCAAATTAGCCATTAATTTATTAAGCTGTTAACATTGCCAAAAGGGACTTAAATGAAAATGCAAGTTTTGAGAGAGAGAGAAATAGAGAGAGAGATAGAGATAGAAAGGGGGAGGGAGAGAGGGGAAGTGAGAGGGAGATAAAGGGAGAGATAGAGGGAGAAAGAGAGAGAAAGGGAGGGAGAAAGATGAGGTAAGGAAGAAGACGGCAGAAAGAAAGCGAAAAACGTGAAAGGAATAATGGCAGTGTATGAGAAATGGAGAAAGAAAAAAAGAAAGTAAAATAAAAGCAGAGAGAAAGTGATAAAAAGGAAAGGTTAATGCGAGAAAAGGAGAAGTAGAAGAAGGAACTGTATTTGTTTTTACCAATGTTAACACATCACAAGGCTCAATGGCTACTCAAAGTAGAAAGTTACCAAATAAGACGTGTATGAAGGGAAGATTATGAGAATATCTAGGATAGCAAACGAATCAGTCGAAAAAAAAAATTAGTGAAATAAACGTACTTGCGTCTGTGTCTTCGATGCCAGTGAACGTGTACAAGCCAAGGTAACAAGCTGGAATCTGGGTTCGTAATTTTCAAAGCAAGCAAAACTTTTCTAGCTTTCTTATCTTTCGTCGGTCTTTAATTGGCGTTTTGCCAAAAGTTTGCTAAATAACAATATGAAAAATGGTTTCCCAAGAAAGAGGGGGAAATGTAAAGGAAGGAGACTAAACAAAGAAATAGAGAAAGAAACATTGAGAATTTAAAAGTGGGAAGATAGTGAATGAGGACCAATAAATAAGGAAGATAAAGAAGAAGATTAGACATGATTTTTAGTCTTGTGTCAGACAGAGCAGACACAGAAAGGTAACTACAAGACCTCCTACAGAAGGTAGCTGAAGAGAGTGATAAGAAAGGACTAGAAATAAACTGCACGAAAACCGAATGCATGGTCATCAGTAAAAAGGGCAGCCCAAAATGCTAAATAAAGGTCGGGGATACCAGAATCAAGCAGATACAAAAATTTAAATACCTTTTGAAGCGTTATAACAGAAGACGGAAAGTACGACACAGAGATCCGAAGGCGAATTGGCATGGCGAAGGAAGCGTTCTAGAAGTTGAGTAAAGTATTAAGAAACAGGACAATTTAGTTAGAAACAAGGAAGAGAGGACTGGATTGCTATGTGTTGTCAGTTCTCCAATATGGCAGTGAATGCTGGACAATATCATCAAAGATGAAGGAAAAACTTGAAGCAACTGAAATGTGGTTCTACAGAAGGATGCTGAGAATATCATAGATCGAGCATGTGAGCAATGATGAGGTCCGAGAAATGATGGAAACAAAAAGGAAATTAATATTGAACATCAGGAAGAGACAATAGAAGTTCCCGGGACATGCAATGAGGAAGGAGGGCTTGGAGAACCTGATACGAACAGGCCAGATAGAGGGGAAAATACACAGAAGAAAGCAACGGATAAAATATTTGAAGGACCTAATCAGGTGGATGATGGAACGAGGGTTGCATGGTGTAACAGGAGAAGGCGTGCTAAGAGCCACCAAGGATAGGGAGACGTGGAAGGCCATGATCGCCTACGTCCTGAAGGGACAGGGCACATAGAAGAAGAAGAAAAAGTCAGACAGCTGAAGAAAAGAAATATCTTTAAAAAACAGCCCGGCTAAAGATGTCCAAGACAGAAAGATAAACATTAGCTTGATTATTACAACTTTTATTAAAGCGTCGCGCCAACTAATTTCATCATCTGCCTCCGCAGGGTTCCCATCTAAGTGCATTTCTTGCATGATACATCAGTACCTTGGAGCCATAGTTGGTAGCAACTAGTACAAGTGCATACCCAGTTACCATGACTGTCAAATGCACTGTTATGTGAGAAGTGCATATTAAGCGGGACCCAAGCCATTATGTCCATTCAACCAGATATTATGTTGTTCGACCGGAAGAACCAGGCCCGCTTATTGACTGACATAGGCGTCACATATGATAAGAACGTCATGCTGGTAGAAACTGCGTTGATCGGAAAGCACATTGTCTTGGAAAATTAAATCACCAAAACAGGGAACTGTATGGCAAACATCTAACTTGTTCGTGCCGTGTGGAAAATGAAGTATCGTACTGAATAGCTTATTTTTACTACAACTGATACTACTAAAGCACAAACGTGCGTATAGGTGACGTTGGTTAAACCAATTGTATATCAACAAGAGTACATCATACTATTTAATGCATAATATACGCGCGCGCGCGGGCGTGTGTGTGTGTGTGTGTGTGTGTGTGTGTGTGTGTGTGTGTGTGTGTGTGTGTGTGTGTGTGTGAGTGCGCCGGTGCGCGTGTGTGTGCGCGCGGGGGTTTGAGCGCGTGTGCTCATGCGCCTGTCTGCGCGGATGTCCATTTCTTTCTTATGTTTATATATATATATATATATGTATTTCTTATCTATTTTATTGTATCTCTTTTTGCTTCTGCCACCAAATTTACAAATTTCTACAGCAAGGATGTGCCACGATTTTCCTTTTTTTTTCCTTACTTTTACTTTTGTTTTTTACACTCACTCACACAAACAAATAAATTTATTTTCCCATAAATGTTTTGTTATCGTTGACGAGACGGATGTTAAATTTACTCGTTGAAACGGCCATTCAATTAATTCAATCTACAAATCTACAAAACCTATAAGACGAACAATTAAAATGAATTAATATAGAACGAGATATAAATCCAGTTTACACGAGACAAAATAGTAGGCATTGGTCCGTTTTACACTCAAATCAAAAAGGTAAAGATACATTTGTTTTTACACTAGATTAAAAAATGTAGGCACAGGACGGGTTTACAGTATATATATAAAATTCACTGACTTCCGTTAGTCAGCCCGTACGTCACACCCTGTAAAATAACAGATCAAGACCGTGAAGTGCAAACAGCTAAGGAGGTATTGGTTCATTTAACGCTAAAAAAAGTAGATGCAGACGGCGCGGAGGTAAATTGTCGCCATTTTATATTATATTATATATATATATATATATATATATATATATATATATATATATATATATATATATATATATATATATATATATATATATATATATATATATATATATATATATATATATATATATATATATATATATATATATATATATATATATATATATATGCGTGAGTGGCGTTGTTTGTCTTTTGATTTTGTCGACTACAGAGTATACCAAAATTGCACAAAAATATCTTGAAATGCTAAAGAGTAAGTATATTAAATATAAACATATTGTTGGAATTCAACCACGGCCTTCAGACCACTTCGGAATCTCCTGCAAATTTTCTGACGCGTCTCCTTGCTTAAGTTGGTGAATGCTGCTATGAAGCTTTCCTTCAACTCATCTTTGGTGTTACAAACAGTTTTGTTGGTCTCTCGCTCAACTGTGCCCGACTTCAGAGAGATAAATAAATCTAAGCAACCCACACTTAATAAAATTACGTTTAAATCTGGTCATAACACATTACATTGCATTTGAATATATGTTTCTGTTGTCATTTCGCGCTATCACGCGGTGTGACGTCATAGAACCGCATTGCAAATTTGCAAATTGCGTTTGTTATTTTTGGTAACTATTGCCGTTGCCTAGCGGAGTTTTATGTCAACACAAGATGAAATCTTCGCTGATGGTGGATGTTTTTGTGTTACTTTCCCTATGAAAAATTATCCAAATGTTGGAGAATTTTTATCTTTATTTTCAACTGAAATTAAAGCCAAAATACGACATTTAGAACGGCTCATGATTAAACATAATAGACATTCATTGTCTCTTATATTTAACGGTATATGTTTAGTATATATATATATATATATATATATATATATTTATATTACATATACATATATATATATATATATATATATATATATATATATATATATATCACTACAAAAGTAGCCATTTTGTTTCAACACTTTTGTGTCTTTTCAAGTGATGTGGTGGTTCTTAAATGTTCTTTTTAAGAACCATCACATCACTTGAAAAGACACAAAAGTGTTGAAACAGCATGGCTACTTTTGTAGTGATATTGTAACATATCCATGTTATAATTTATGAATAAATAATATTATTAGCTCTACTTTTGTATTGAGCACTTTCTTAAAAATAGTGTTTCTTTTGACAAGGAATATTATTCCAACAATACTTGTGTGTATATATATATATATATATATATATATAGTATAGTTGTGCCGTGCAAAATGATCGCAGCTGTCAGAAAGTTTTAATAGATGCAATGAGACAAAGTCTTCAAACTTTTGATCGAGATTATATAAAGTTCAGATATAGTATTCATAACAGAACCAATAAACTTTTCAGATAATCAGATACTTTTATAAATCTTAGAGCTTCTATGATTCATTAATTACTTCTGGGTTTCCTCAGTATTTTTTATGTTACGAATGCTATATGTTTAATACAACCGTGAAGTAGAATTATGCATTAGAAGAAAAAGATTAACAACAGAACAAAAAAGACAGAGACGATAAAGCCTATTTCAAGATCACGTTGAAGCTAGACGATTACAATGGACAAAGGTATCTGAGTACTTCACATGAAAGGATTGAACAAATGTGACTGTAGTCTTAGAAAATCAGGAGCAAAGAAACTGATTAATCACACAGTTGATTTGGATCGGGAACTAATTTTTTCTAAATGCGGATAAAAATTTTATTTTTATGAATTATTGAAACAACGAAGAGAAGTAATCACTCATAAATTTAGTAACTTATGTTGATTTACCTCCCTTATATAGCAAAAGAAATATGTAAATAAATACATAGAATATATATGAATAAGTATAAATAACTACTACCGTCTGCTAATACAATTAGCTAATTTCTGTTGAAAACGTCCGATCAGGCATAGTGCGCACTTTTTTCTTTTTTTAATCGTATCACCCCGAGCAAGGCGGTAACGCCACTGATGTGCAGGGGGCTACATAAGAGTAAAAGGATTAGAGGAGAATGAGGAGAAGGACGAACCAGTTAGAAAGGAGCAAGAGAAGGATGGGAATACAGGTGTGATGACAGTTGCGAAGGTGAGAGAAAGGAAAAGATCTACACGACAGTGTAGAAAGAAGTAGGGTCAAGTAGTTAAGAGATGAGAATTGACCTTGCATTTAAAAACCTGGAGGTTGTAGCCGCCAGGAAAGCAAGAATATGGAAGCGAGTTCCACAGGCAGGAAGTGCGGGAAAAGAAGCTGCAGGAGTAGAATTGTCGTCTGCATTTGGTTGATCTAACTGTGAATGGGTGAGACCAGTTGCCAGTCTGGTTGCAGGAGTAAACACCTGTTGCAGAGGTACCAGTGACTTAAGTTCTTTGGAGCAGAAGCCATGGAACTATTTATAGAACAGACAAAGGGAAACCACTTCTCGTCGGTGGGAAAGTGGCGGTAGTCGAGCCGCCAAGTCGGTACCTATACCTGTTCTTTGTATTGAAACTACGCTGAGCGGATGTACAGTGTCCAGGGGATAGCAAATAATACAGCGTGCCAGTTAGCGCAAACCCTCGATCACAATGACTGGTTACATCGTGCTAGCGCGAACCTTCAGCGGCTTGCGGACAGTTCTGTCTGGCCAATTTCACTTACAAGTCTCGTATCAACGTGGGACATAGTTTTCAAGGACATCCGTATGGTTCCGCACGCTGGGGTCGCATCGTCATCTCGACAACATCAAGAAATTAAAAACCTGACAAATCGATTATAGTTTGCTTCGAAATTAAGCAATCGGACACGCGAACACATGCATCCATAGATAAATACACGAACACACACAGACACAGACACACACTCAAACATCTATGTATCACACTCGGACGCAAGCTCTCCTGCCATTCTAATGATGACATTTTGATCTCGAAATATTAATGTATAATAAATAGGTAATACCCAGCAGCTTCTTTACCTTCCTTTATTTTATTGTGACAGCCTTCAAGACCTGACTATCTATCTATCTATCTATCTATCTATCTATCTATCTATCATTGATTTAAATAAAAGTTTTTTCACTTATCTGATTGACGTAACCTTCAACATCACGACTCCAGAGTTTCGTAGACGGACCCACCTGTCCACTCGTCAGAGTTATCAGCAATTGAATGCTTATACGTCTTTATTTTTTTTTATATGTACCTATCATTGCTGCAGGTCTTTTTGATAGTGTGTGTGTTTGTGTGTGTGTGTGTGTGTGAGTGCGCCGGTGCGCGTGTGTGTGCGCGCGGGGGTTTGAGCGCGTGTGCTCATGCGCCTGTCTGCGCGGATGTCCATTTCTTTCTTATGTTTATATATATATATATATATATATATATATATATATATATATATATATATATATACATATTTTTTATCTATTTTATTGTATCTCTTTTTGCTTCTGCCACCAAATTTACAAATTTCTACAGCAAGGATGTGCCACGATTTTCCTTTTTTTTTCTTTACTTTAACTTTTGTTTTTTTACACTCACTCACACAAACAAATAAATTTATTTTCCCATAAATGTTTTGTTATCGTTGACGAGACGGATGTTAAATTTACTCGTTGAAACGGCCATTCAATTTTGTAAAATTAAAATTATATATATATATATATATATATATATATATATATATATATATATATATATAAATTATGTATCACTATTTTAATTTTCTTTCTCTCTTTAATGGTAATGCTGTTATGCTTATCAGAGAATATGAAAAATATTTCCATAAAATAAATAGACAAAATTTGTCTATATTATCTAATGAAACATACATTATATATATACATATATATATATATATATATATATATATAAGCACACAGGGAATTGGACGAGGAAATAAGTTAGGTTATGGAATCTACAATATTGTACAGGTATACCTCACCTTACGTCGGAATTTGTTCCAGAGGAGGCAACTTCGAAAAACGAATTAAGTCTGTATTTAGTTGTTACTAGGTTAATCTACAAATAACCATTCCCAGTTCTGTATTTTATTTATAAATGCATTTTTAATAATATAGGATCAATAAGAATTTATTTTAAACTCACAAATAAATAAATTTTAGTTTTAAATATAGTACAAAAAAGTAATATGATTTTACGAAGAAATATAAGTACATACTTGTAATTGTAGATGTTTACAATCTGGCGAACTTTAAAGTACATCGCGGACTCTTTTTGAATATAGTTTACTCTAAAACATTATAAATAAAACGATTTTGTAAGGTTAAATAACAAATACTGTCATTAAACTTATTTTGCTATAGTAGAAAGAAACTAATTTGTATAAAATTTACTAATATTTACGTTCAATTTTACATACGTATCTTAATATAATTTTATATACATTTATTCATATATATTGTACAGTGACATTATTTTATGAGATTTTAACGCTTTTGTAATGATATTACGACTTCAGTATTTGTAGCGGACAGACGTAAAGTCGAATAAATGACTTAATTTGTATTTTTCCATATATATCTATAGTAGAAAGAAACTAATTTGTATAAAATTTACTAATATTTACGTTCAATTTTACATACGTATCTTAATATAATTTTATATACATTTATTCATATATATTGTACAGTGACATTATTTTATGAGATTTTAACGCTTTTGTAATGATATTACGACTTCAGTATTTGTAGCGGACAGACGTAAAGTCGAATAAATGACTTAATTTGTATTTTTCCATATATATATATATATATATATATATATATATATGGAAAAATAAAAATTAAGTCCAAGATATATATATATATATATATATATATATATATGGATAGATATATATAATAATATAAATTTTCAATATTGAAATATGTACCGTTGCTGAGGATATGTGAAATCTCTCTTAGGGATTTCATGTTGAAATGTTCATTCAACAATTTTGAATATTGAGAATTTAATTTTATTTTATATTAACTCTGTAATTTTAATTACATTGAACTCTCTTTCTGTATCATTTTTTAATATTAAAATTTCAATATTAATTAGGATCAGGTTTTTGGGATTTTACGTTTCCGTTTGGATTAAAGTATTTTAATTATATATATATATATATATATATATATATATATATATATAATTAAAATACTTTAATCCAAACGGAAATGTTTGTATGATGATAATGAGTCGAAAAGATTATCACTGATAATGTATTAAAATGAAGACGATAATTTAAATAAATATTAATATGAGTAGAATGCTCATTCTTGAATTGCTCTAAGACAAGTATATTACTGTTAATAATAATAATGCTAATAATAAAGTAGTAATAATTATAATAATCTTGTTCGTAGTGATGATGCGTATGATATTCAAGTGGAGGCCAGAAAACATGAATGACAGAAGCAATAATAATTATAATAATGATAGCTTTATCAAAAGTAATAAGACACACTTTGATCAGGTGAATAGGAAGTTGTATTCATAATAAGAGTAAAAAAATATCGTAATAACCAAGAACAGACAGGCGATAAAGTATAGTAATAATTACGTTGAATATAAACGATGCGGGTTTTATATTGCATGAGACGTGGTAAAGAACGAAGGCAGTGACCCAAGCGTGTCATGTGTCGTCTTACTTTGGTGTGACCATTGAACACCTGTGCCTGTGGCGAAGCCCAGGTGTTCATCATCATACCTTTTTTTTTTTCAGGTAAACACTCAATAATGGCCAGCCAATAATGTACTAGAACTTCATTGTAGCGTAAGAAGAAACGCGTATTGCTTGCCATTATCTTTCTTCGGACAAGACTAGTAGAGCAGACATATGTAAAATTCAGAATCTTAAAATATGAAATGCGAAATACGATTTTTTTTTCTCGACTCATTGAATGAAGTTTTGCCAGTGTGAAGAATCAAACCCAAATAATAATGAAAGATTATTATTTATATTATTTACTTATTTGTATTTATATTCAAGAAAAACAAAACACTGCAAATTAAAAAAAATATTTGATATTCATAATTTGATGGGGAAATACTGAAGTACTGTCATTTTTTATTAAGTTGAAAAATATTGATAAAATGGTACAAATGATAATATGTGTTGATAATTTATTTAATATTTAATTAAAAATAAGCTTAGAGTTTCTGGAAAAAAAGGGCAACGAAAGATGTTTGCTACGATTGAAATTGTTTTGAGTGCAAAGAAAAACGGATAGCAACCAAAGCCAGACGTAAGAGATGAAAGAAAAATCGTGTGAGTCTCGGTAAGCAATCCAAAATTAACAGCCAAAGAATTAGGGAGTGAATGCAGTTTTAACAGTGAGGTTTCGTTTGATAGGTCACTGTTGTGGAGTAGTTTCTTCACTGAAGGTTATAATCGTGCTATGTCGGTTGCTAATCGACTTAACGTACCCAAAATGTTAGAAACTTGGAAATCTTCCCCTGAAAGCTGTTTCCTTAGTATTCGGCTAACTGCCGACTAATATCAACTGCCTTATTAGTTCTACTGAACTTCAATAGAAGTCTAAAAAACTCCCATGAACTTCACAAGTACTTCCTGTTAACTCTTATTAATATAGGAGGGAGAGTACATTATCTGAGGAATATGTGTGTTTCCCCATTAATGAATTAGAGCGCTCTAGCTAAAGTCTGCCTACTTCCACCGAACGCCCATAGGTAGAGGTAGAGTCGCCGACTGGTGCCATTTCGGTTGGGTTTCAATCCTGGGTAAAAAAGCAATCGGAGTCTAACCGTACTGTGATACGGCGAAACAGATCTGTCTGCGGATGACAATATATATATATATATATATATATATATATATATATATATATATATATATATATATATATGTTTGTGTGTGTATGTGTGCGTGCGTTTGTGCGTATGTGAGTGCGCGCGTATGTGTAATAAAGAATGAATACGTAATAAATTGTATAAATAATGCATAATGAGTGCATGCACATATAATTTTGTCTACATAAAAGTATACGTGCACACATATATAGTGCAAACTGACTTGTGTAAGCCAATTCTTTTATATAGGATATTTCATTTTAATCTTTTACACGATTGCGTGACACATATCGTAAAAGAGAGAACATGATTCCCAAATATTTTTAGTACTAAGTCTTGCCATCCTCAGGACAAACTGTTATTTTTTTTTATATAGAGAAAAAAATTTCATAGCAGACTATTACAGATAGTCTTTACTCCAATATCAAAATTTTACAAAATCTTCAGCGAAAAATATTATGATGCCAATTCGGATCGTAGGTTTCTGATTAGGGTCAAGAAGACACTGATTATACAATAGAAGTCAAAGAAAATAATAATAATAATAATAATAATAATAATAATAATAATAATAAGTCTAGAAACTTTCAGGCAAATATTATGCATAATAATATGGAGCCAAAATGCAGGTTTTGTGATAAACACCAAGAAACAATAGACCACCTAATCTCAGGCTGTTCTGTGCTTGCCCCAAATGAATATAAAAATCGCCACGATAGAGTTGGGCAATATTTACATTGGGCAATGTGCAAACATTATGGAAAAGCTGTAAACAAACACTGGTATGAACATCACCCAGCACCGGTTACAGAAATAGAAGATGTAACCATTCTATGGGATTACACCATCTACACAGACAGAAAAATTGAAGCAAACAGGCCAGACATTATTGTTAAAAACCAGAAGGAGAAAACTTGTCTATTAATTCATATGGCTTGTCCAGCGGATTGTAACATAGCAATCAAGCAATTTGAAAAACTGTCAAAATATAAAGACCTGGAAATAGAAATAGAAAAAATGTGGAAATTGAAAACAAGAGTTGTGCCAGTGATAGTAGGTGCACTTGGAATGAAAAAAAAATGGAACAAAACAACACATTGAAAGAATCCCTGGAAAACCCAGCTTAAGAGATATACAAAAAATTGTCTTATTAAGTACAGCACACACACTAAGGAAAACTTTATCTATGTAATGCTGGGGATGATAGGGAAGATAGAAAAACATGAAATGGAGCCATAACAACACGCCACTACCTGCCTTAGGTCTCCCCGCAGACTTGGTTGGTAGTGAGACCAAAGCAGAAATAGAAATATGATGAAAAATGACATAATAATAATAATAGTGTATCACCCGTCATCATCAATTTCATTAAGCAATATATGTCGATATGAAAAACAACACTTTACCTCAATTATATAAATGGAACCGATAGGTCTGGTGGAATAAACATCAACAGACGTATATTTCAAAGTGACTCTTTGTCTCACTTACTATTTTGCATATCAGTAATAACATTAACAAGTGAACTTAACAAGACGGTATGTGGTTATAAGATAGCCCAAAAGATAATAAGCCGTCTATTTTACATGGATGACTTAAAGTTGTATGCTAAAAATGACAATGGGCTGGAAGGTCTTCTGCAAACTGTAAAATGCTTCAGCGAAGACACTGGAATGAAATTCAATTTGAATAAATGTGCTAAAGCTACAGTTTTACATGGATCAATATAAGAAACATCCTCAATTAGCTTAGACCCTGCTGTAACAATAAAGGATTTAGAGCAAGAAGAAGCCTAGGTGTAGATAACAGTGACAGAATTCACCATAAACAATGAAAGAATAGATGGCTAAAAACTGAATTGAATTCTCAGAACAGAATTATGGCCATTGCCATCCCAGTGGTACAATATGGTTTTAACATCTTGAACTGAACTCTAAACGACATCAGACGAATCGATTCTAAGACAAGAAAGCTCCTTTCTAAACATAAGCTGCATCATCCAAAGGCTGATGTAGACCATCTATACATACCGTAAAGAAGGAAGAAGAGGTCTTATTCAGCTAGAATTGTCATACAAAACAATAACTATTGGCTTACTAACATACATAGAAACAACAAAGGACTGGATGATACAATTAGTTAAACAACATGAAAAGAGGAAGAAAAAACATTCAATAATGAAAGAAGGCAATAAATTCAAACAAGATTTAGATTTAGTAGATTCTGTAGAAAAACAAAGCAGAAGCCAAGAACCAACTATTGCGGCAACAAATATGAAAAAGAAAATCAAGGATAAAGCTCTTGAACAGATGAAACAACGCTGGCAAGACAAACCTCTGCATGGCCAATATCCAGGACGTGCCAATAAATCCAGTGATGATAAAGTTAATACTCATCGATGGTTACGTCCATCTAGATTAAAGTCTGAAACTGAAGGCTTTATTCTTGCTGCGCAAGACCAAAGTCTTTTCACTAGGAACTTTCAGGCAAATATTATACATAATAATGTAGATCCAAAATGCAGGTTTTGTGATAAGTACCAAGAAACAACAGACCAATCAAATCACAGGATGTTCTGTACTTGCCCCAAATGAATATAAAAATCGTCACGATAGAGTGGAGCAATATTCGCATTGGACAATGTGCAAACACTATGAAAAATCTGTAAACAAACACTGGTATGAACATCACCCAGCACCGGTTGCGGAAATAGATGATGTCACAATTCTATGGGATTACACCATCTACACAGACAGAAAAATCGAAGCAAATAGGCCGGACATTATTGTTCAAAAACCAGAAAGAAAAAACTTGTCTATTAATTGATATGGATTGTCAAGGGGATTGTAACATTGCATTATGAGTCAATCAAGGAAGGGCCAAGATTGAATTATAAGAAACTGAGTCTAGTTCTATGAAATATTCCGAAAGTAATAACGCATTTCATCGCTATGAATTATGAGTCAACTACCGAAGGAGAACCATGGCTGAATGATGGTAAACTATATCTAGAACTAAATATGTGTATTATTAGACTGTTGCAGATGTAATGACATATTTCACCAAGATGAATTAATACTCAGCCACCCAAAGCAGAAACAAGGTTGGATAATAGGAAACTGTATCTAGAATAAATTAACCCCCCTTTTTGAGAGTTCCGTAAATAATGACGCATTTCATCAGTAAGAATTATGAGTCACCCAACCAAGGCAGGGTCCAGATTGAATGATAGGAAACAGCATCTAGAATTAATCATCCCTCCTTTTTGAGAGTTCTGTAAGTAATGACGCATTTCATCAGTAAGAATTATGAGTCACCCAACCAAGGCAGGGTCAAGATTGAATGATAGGAAACAGCATCTAGAATTAATCATCCCTCCTTTTTGAGAGTTCTGTAAGTAATGACGCATTTCATCAGTAAGAATTATGAGTCACCCAACCAAGGCAGGGTCAAGATTGAATGATAGGAAACAGCATCTAGAATTAATCATCCCTCCTTTTTGAGAGTTCTGTAAGTAATGACGCATTTCATCAGTAAGAATTATGAGTCACCCAACCAAGGCAGGGTCAAGATTGAATGATAGGAAACAGCATCTAGAATTAATCATCCCTCCTTTTTGAGAGTTCTGTAAGTAATGACGCATTTCATCAGTAAGAATTATGAGTCACCCAACCAAGGCAGGGTCAAGATTGAATGATAGGAAACAGCATCTAGAATTAATCATCCCTCCTTTTTGAGAGTTCTGTAAGTAATGACGCATTTCATCAGTAAGAATTATGAGTCACCCAACCAAGGCAGGGTCAAGATTGAATGATAGGAAACAGCATCTAGAATTAATCATCCCTCCTTTTTGAGAGTTCTGTAAGTAATGACGCATTTCATCAGTAAGAATTATGAGTCACCCAACCAAGGCAGGGTCAAGATTGAATGATAGGAAACAGCATCTAGAATTAATCATCCCTCCTTTTTGAGAGTTCTGTAAGTAATGACGCATTTCATCAGTAAGAATTATGAGTCACCCAACCAAGGCAGGGTCAAGATTGAATGATAGGAAACAGCATCTAGAATTAATCATCCCTCCTTTTTGAGAGTTCTGTAAGTAATGACGCATTTCATCAGTAAGAATTATGAGTCACCCAACCAAGGCAGGGTCAAGATTGAATGATAGGAAACAGCATCTAGAATTAATCATCCCTCCTTTTTGAGAGTTCTGTAAGTAATGACGCATTTCATCAGTAAGAACTATGAGTCACCCAACCAAGGCATGGTCAAGGTTGAATGATAGGAAACTGCATTTAGAATTAATCATCCCTCCTCTTTGAGAGTTTCGTAAGTAATGACGTATTTTATCAATTCGAAAATATAGTGCTTCGGTAAAGTAAAAAAAGATGTCCTTCAGGATGGCAATCGTTATTGGAATAGTAAATTATTACTTATTAAAACAGCTTATCGTTGGCATTTCAAATCACACACAAGAAAATAAAAACAACGTTAGTATGAGAGTTTATTCTGCATACACCATTCACCACAATTAGCAACTGTAATGTTTCTTTTGTTAAAAGTCGTCTTTGAAATCTTTTACCGGGAAAAATGAGATTTATTTAAATGTAGAGTGGAACATTTGCTTTCCACTTGAGCTGCACTCGTTGAAAATGAATGTGACTACATATTTTATAAATAATACTGAAAGAAATTTAATACGCATACTTTTTTGGGTTAAAATGTAAGTAGTTTCCGAACACAGCTAATATATTCTGCATTGTAGATATAATTCAGAGATTAGATTTTCGTCGAAGCTGGTATCATTCTATATTTGTAGATCTTTAATTCTGGGCCTCAAAAGCTTTATGTTTGACATGTTAATTGAACTTTATTGTTTACGCTTGATCGCCGACAGGAAGTGACTGTTTGCAAAACGGGAACTTTTGTTGTACTTCCGGTGTTTGTCACATCAATTTGCAATTGAAGGCGTAATCCAGAAAACACATCTATTCATATATCTTTGTGTGTATACACGTACAGATATAATGTGTTTGCTTCTATGTGTTTTTCTAAATTTAAGAGGTATTTATGAATGAATATGTCAGTTTCGATATCTGTAGTTTTCTGAAAATCTGGTAATATAGAAATTTGTAAGAATCATCCAAGACTTAGGATTTTATTTTTTATGGAAAACTGTGAGTATGAGACGACATTACGTATGTAAGCACACACACACACACACACACACACACACACACACACACACACACACACACACACATATATATATATATATATTTATATATATATAGTCATCCGCAGACAGTTCTGTTTCACTGTATTAAAGCTCACCAGTACGTATGTACATCTCACTGTCTCTAGCCAGAATTGAAACCCAATCGAAGGTGGAGGAAGGTAGATTTTAGCGTGTTACATACACTATGTGAAAACAAGCCAATATATATATATATATATATATATATATATATATTGAAGGGAGATGAAGGGTTTTTATTTGAGATACAGCGTTTATAGATATATACAGTGAGGATGTGCATGGTGACTGTCAGTTTCACGCCTCAATTGATTTTTAGAGTTTGTCTAAAAATCGCTGCATTAATTAACAAAATACTGAACATGTAATGATTTCTGTCCTTTCTCTCTCTCTCTCTCTCTCTCTCTCTCTCTTGATTGTAAAACAAATTCTATTCCTCCTATGCAACCCCCTGCACAACAGTGGCAGTAAAATGCCTTGCTTGGGGCAACACGATTATATATATATATATTATTTTAGTCTATAGCAATAGCAAGACTCAGAGTTTCATGCACTATGCAATCATTAGATGCTTATTGTGAACTGATACTTTTTTAGATTTGAATTTTTATTTTTGGTGTCTGCGTTGTTATCATCGTTATAAATTATATATCTAGGATGCTGTTTTTTAATTCATTAAATGTATAATCTAATTTGATTTATACTGAAACTTAAACATGGAAATAGAAAGTAAAATCATAAAAGTGAAATTAATATTGAAGGTCAAATTTTGTTAGGAGCAGATGTTGTACGTGTAGTGAAAAGAGACTTCTTGTAGTTTATTATTTTAGGGAACGAAAGGTATTAAAATAAATAAATATTTAAAGAATAATAATATAATTTTGAAACATGGAAAAAAGTCAGTAAAAAAATAAATTAAATTAAATTAAATTTAGGAAAATTCTTTCGTTGTTTGTTTGGACATTACGGCTAATAGGTTAGTTTAACTGCATGATTTAATTCAGAAGCACTTCAAACATTCCCCTCCAAAAAGAAAAAAAAAGATTTTCATTAAAAACAATGTTAAGGTTTGTTAATCAAGAACATTGATAAATATATCTCACAACACAACAATATGATATTAAATAAAACATGTCTAACCTGCAAAATAATAACACTATGAATAATAGTAAATCTACTAAGAATAATTGTAAATGCCGAAAAGAAAATACAACCTGTCTATTTAACGGTTAGAGAGAATGTATAATTTACAAAGCTAGCATCCATTCTGATGGCGATGTTAAATTATATTTTGGTTCTACAGAAAACTAATGAAACTACCGATATTATAATCGTAAATTTACTTTAAGTAAGAGTAAATACAGAAATAGCACTGCCATCTTCAAATAATTTTGGCTATTACACGAACATAAACAAAAACCCATTTATTGCCAAGGGATATCATCGCAAAAACCAAATCTTATAATGGGATACAAAACAGATATAATTTACTTTTTTTTAGAAAAACTTGTCACCTTAAAACACTTAAATCACCCCAATTTACTAAACAACAAAAAAAATAAAAATAGAATTGATGACCACATGCAAAAATAAAAATAAAAGTTCCTGCGTCTATATCCACATGCATATATTAATATATATATATATATATATATATATATATATATATATATATATATATATACCGGGTGTCCAAAAAGTCCGTGTGCACTTAAAAAAATTATAACTTTATTTGTATTTGTGAAAGAAATAATCTGTAAAAAAAAAGCTTGTACAATTAAACTTGAAAGATAATACTGTGTTTCAACAAGATGGAGCACCTTGTCACTTTTCTCTGCGTGTTAGACAGTTTCTAAATCAAGAATTTTATAACAGATGTATCGGAAGGGGTGGACCATTTTATTGGCCTTCACGTTCGCCAGATTTGACTCGATTAGATTTTTTTCATGTGAAAACAATTGTGTATGCAACCAAACCTAGTTCATTAGAAGAATTAAAATAACTAATGTGATTTCAGGAATTACTGTAAATCAGTTGGCAAATATTTTCCGTGAACTGCAAAATCGTATTACCCTTTGCATTGCTAATGATGGAGGACATGGGGAAACTTATATAACATTTTAATAAAACCTTAAAAAATATTGATTCCCTTTTTTCTAATCCGTTTTACAAATTATTTCTATCGCAAATACAAATTAAATTATACATTTTTTAATGTGTACACGAAATTTATGGACATCTTATATATATAAATATATATATATATATGTATAGAGTCATCCGCAGACAGATCTGTTTTGTTGTATCACAGATCATCATTACGGTTAGACAGACGAATGCTTTTACCCAGGATTGAAACCCGACCGAATTGGCGTCTGTCGCCGATTCTACCTCTGAGGTAATATCTGCCTACTTCCACTGAACGCCCATAGCCCAGGGGTAGAGTCGCCGACTGACGCCATTTCGGTTGGGTTTCAATCCTGGGTAAAAAAACAATCGGAGTCTAACCGTACTGATGAGCTGTGATACGGCGAAACAGATCTGTCTGTGGATGACAATATTTACGCTCTCGCACCCTGATTGAGCACTCTGGAAAAATAGTAGACTTTGATAAACAGTAGCTACTCTGGCATGTACGCATCGCTCATTCAGTGAAATGAATTAGATCGAGCTAGCTATTGGGCGCGTATAATGATATGCGCTAAAAAGTCTGCCTACTTCCACCGAACGCCCATAGCCCAGGGGTAGAGTCGCCGACTGACGCCATTTCGGTCGGGTTTCAATCCTGGGTAAAAAAAGCAATCGGAGTCTAACCGTACTGATGAGCTGCGAAACAGATCTGTCTGCGGATGACTATATATATATATATATATATATATAGTCATCCGCATAATCTGTTTCGCTGTATCACGGCTCATCAGTACGGTTAGACTCCGATATATATGGAACAAAAAGGAAGATCTTTTACAGGCAACACGTTTCGGCTCCGTGTGGTTATTTCAGGTCGGGATGAAAAACAAACGTATGTATGGAAAGCGCGTTGGAAATTTTAAGGTAGAGTTAATGAACAACCTGCTAACGAAGATGTTACGGTTAGTGCTTTTTTTCTTTTGAAACCATTGACGTCTACTGGATTTGAAATTAGCTCACTGCGACCAGATCTCTTTTCCCCACCTCTCTGTTAATACGTATATAGCATCATGCCAC
Source organism: Ascarosepion bandense (assembly GCA_037127315.1). Lineage (NCBI taxonomy): Eukaryota > Metazoa > Mollusca > Cephalopoda > Sepiida > Sepiidae > Ascarosepion > Ascarosepion bandense. The sequence continues at coordinate 4,442,823 of JBBBDQ010000871.1, read as the reverse complement.
TATTGTTTTGCGATGATCGGTCATATTGTGTATGAATCTGGTCAGAGGGTTAGAGGGTCAGAGGGTGACCTGGAATAATAAAAGGGTCAATGCACTTTCAATGAATAATTTACTTCGTGAATTCTTCTATCTGCCTAACATTTATTGGGTCTAAATTGTGTTGCTTTGAGTTACTAGCGCGTTTAAATAGTTGATGTACTTTATCTCTCTGCAATACTAGCATATTTTATTTTTTTTAGATTCCTACGATGTACAATATTGAGCCTTTTATGCAGTTTATTTTGTATATGTATACCTCTGTTTGGCTGTTGTTCCTATTCCGTTTGTTGCTTACTATGTCATTTTTTATTTTAGAGATGGTGTCGATGAATTTTAGAATAAGGTTGGACAATTTATTTTCGATGGCAAGTGTTATGGAGTTTAAGAGCAAAATGGTGTGCATAATTTTGTTAGGGGTGTAGGGATCTGTAGATTGTACTTATTTTTGTGAATATTTTTGCGTTTATCATTATACAAGGAAATCATTTTGGTATTGGAGGAGTTTGAAAGCGTTTACTATGAATTTTTCTTCATCGGGCAGGAATTAGGGCTATAGATTCTAAGAGCATTACTAGACTCGCAGCTAGGTTTCGTAATTTCACTGTTGAAATTACCATATGTGTCCGTAAGTTCTGTGCCAGTCGTTTCTTCTTCTGTCATTCTCGGTTGTGGAACTCTATTCCAGTTTTTCGCTTTTTTGTTAACTATGGTAAAGAGAAATAACTCATCTAGTTTAATCTAATTCGAATATAGGATGGAAAGCTTATAGCCTAAACATCGATACTAGCTCACTCACTGCAGCAAACGAATGGCGTCATTGGAGTGTAGTTTTTACATTCTGAGTCGAGGATTAAGAGGAGAAAATTCTTAACAAGCTTAGAGACTTGATAAGCTGCGTCAGCTTTACGGCATTCGAATTTATCGATACTCGTTCAGACTACGACACCGCACTAAGTTGAACATTAACTTGCTACAAGAAAACAGGAACCCACCGAAAATCTGGATGATTTCTTCAGGGGACTCGAAAAACTACAACCGGATTGTAATTCCAAAGACCGTACAGTAGTGAGTTCGATCCACAGTGAGTGTCCCATACTTGTGCTGCGCTTAGAAAATCACCGTACAGCCAAACAAGGTGGGCACGAAACTAAGCGAGACGCTTTTATTTCTCCGGTAATATGTCAAAGACGGCTGGAAAGTAAAACCTTGGATTTACAGCCAGCTTTAACCAGCATTAACCCCGGATTTAACAAAGAAGAATAACGAAGCTTATATTGACGCTATTTCCTCCCCGACTGTTTCAGACCGTGGGAATAACACTTCTGGCAAAGATGATAAAATTAATATCTTAAAGCCACCTGAAACAACAATGGTAGCTGCCTTGAAGTATTAATCTAAACTTATTTATAAATGGAACTTTGTGTGTGTGTGCATCCGTTACCTATAGACTCCAAAACGGCTGAACCGATTTTCTTGAAAATTTACACAGTTTACTATAAGCGTCTGCGAGTGTTCTTAGCTAGGTTTTGTGTCGAGGTACCCCTGATAAATATCGAAAATCGATAATCGAAAAAATCGGGTTATAGAAAGAGTGGTCCGATTTTAATCAAATTTGATACACTCATAGACAAAGACATAAGAAATGATATTCAGAAGTTTCACGGTTGCAGTTCTTATAATAGTGCAGAAAATTTGATATTGATACCAGGAAACCAAAATTTGACTTACATCCATTCATTTTTCATTCAGTCTACCGTTTCGCTAACTGGAAACAACTATTGCTTTTTAGTCTTTCGTGCCAACGTCCAAAGAGTCTGAGCTCCAGGACCATGGATTAGTTTTAAAGCTTTCATTACACCCGAGCAACACCGGGCTATACTGCTAGTAGCAAAGTATGTTTCTTTTTTTTGGGACGTGCCGTATCATAAGAGAAATGAATGTTTAGCTCAGGAAACTATAAGTAACAAGTGTTCAAAAAAGAGGCACTTTCCTAGCAAATGTCAGTCTTGAGTAACAAATGCCACAAGTGCTGCCGTGTTTTCTATCAACATAGTCGTAAATAAAGCAGATGAAAAAAAAAGAAGCTTATTCTTTAAAATTAAAATGTATTGATTCAAAACAGTTAACTATGACACACACACAAAAAAAAAACTAATAATTAAATCTAGAAGATTTGTCGTTATTTGTTTTAAACTTAATGATAGACTATATTCACCTGAGTATTATGAAAGACTTGCACTGCGATTATATTATTTCAACAGTTATATTTTTAGTTTTGTCTGCTTGGAGTAAACGATTTGTCTTTTAGACAGTGTATAACGTCTACTGGTCCTCGAACTCAAGAAAATGTGCGCTTTAGCAGCGTGTGAACGTGCACTTCAACTTTGTAGGGAAGAAAAACCTGTATAATATGGTATGCTTAAGACTGTTTGGCCACAGCTTATAAAATCCACATTCCCTCGTTCTGATTTTCGCCAAAGTCCGCGTAAACAAACAATTTATGAAGAATTTATTTGTAATATATTTATTTCGATTATATTCAAACTTGAAATTTAACTTCGAACAGTACAAGACCAAAGCGAGAACTGCCGTGTGGAAAGATAGTTTTGCGTCAGTCTTTTAAATAGGAATAGTATGCTTGTTATGAATATTTCTATTTGAAGTAAGTGCTTCCACCGTGATCAATAATGTCAGGTCCCAGCTATGGGCAAATAGTAAGCCCCAAATTGGAGTCAAAACACTATGAAAGTATAAAATACACTTTTATAGAAATATATATATAAAGATAAACTTTTTTAGAAAAATATACATTTTTGAAGAAAACATTACCAACAATACATTTTTGAAGGAAAAAAATTATTACCAGCAATACATTTTTAAATACAAAACTAGAAGATATCTTCAGTTTTCTAAAATAAAAATATAATTTTTTTTATTAAAATCTGACTAAATAAACCTCCTCACTATAACTAAACATTAAAAAATACCTTAAAACCCAACTTTATGGCATTAAATAACCCGCAGAGTTTGATATGCCGTTAAGCAAAGCTCAAACTCAAATAATGTCAGCTTAAAATACAATGCATTTCTCTAGGCATAAGTTGGTCGAAGAAATTTTTAAATCTTTATACTAGGCCTGGGTAGGCAATTAATTTAGCTTGCAACTATCACGTTTTGTTAACAAAAACCTCAAATGATCTCTTTAAAATTTTCATTGCACGTTCTGTCTCCTAGTGTCGGTAATGACCTTTTGCCTGTCTGCACAGTCCTTGTTAAACTGTCCGCTGGAAAAAGATTGTGACGTCGACCCTGTGAGTATATGTCGAAAAATAATGGAAAACGTATTAAGAAGTGGTGCAGGACACGCGATTAATTAGTAGCACCAGAAGAGGGGGATTCACTGCAAAAGAATGAAGTCTGCTTGAGATTGAAAAGAATTAAGATAATGCGCTTCGGAAGTAACGAAAAGTAGCCATCCGACATTTCCTTTGTCTTATGTTTAAGGGCATGCGTATCCATCGATTGATCGATAGAGATAGAAAAAGAAAGAGAGGATTGAAGAGAAAAATTAAGGGAAATAAGAGAGAATGAACATGAACGCGAAATAGAGAAATAAAAGAATGATAGCGAGAAAAATACAAAGACAGACAGCGAGAGGGTGAAAGAGAGAAATAGGGAGAAAAATAGTAAGTTAAAAGAATAAAAATGAACAGAAATAAAGACAGAAAGAGAAACAAAGTGAGAGAGAAAGAGAAATAAGGAAAATAGAAAGAGAAAGATGAAAAAAGAGACATATATATATATATATATATATATATATATATATATATATATTAATTCAGATACTTCAATCCAAGGGAAAAAAGCAGGAATATTTTTATTTTATTTTTTAATTTCTTTGCAAATCTATTTAAAAAGGAAAAGTAGACTAATTTTTCTCCAGTTTCTGAAAGTATTTTTCTGTTGCTGAGGTGATGTGTTATTCCCCGTGGGGATCTTCATATCGAAATGACCATTCAACATTTTGAATTAATCCTTTTTTAATATATATATATATATATATATATATATATATATATATATATAAAAGTGACGAGGGTGGACGATGTGTAAGTATTAGTTTGTTTGATAGATTCGACTTAGCGTCTCCATCTTGCAGTCTAGCTCGACGGAAGTTGCGCTCAGATGTAGATCAAAATTTTAGAACTCTAACGACAGCTTGAAATTTTTCAGAAAGCCAAAATTAGGGATGGAAAAATATATATTATCACCCCAAAAGTCAAAGATCAGTTTATGTATTGATTGTAATATAGAATCGATCACCCCCACGTTATATTTTCTATATCTATATATATTGCCCCTCACCCTCCCACTCTAATCCAGTAGAGTCATTCTACATCGTTATCTATATTTATAAAATTGACGAGGGTGGATGTTGTGTAAGTATTTTCTATGTAAATTCATCATATGTTAATTATTAGAGTGCAACCGGGCTAAACTGCTTATATATATATATATATATATATATATATATATATATATATATATATATATATACTAGCAGTATAGCCCGGCGTTGCTTGGGTGTAATGAAAGCTTTAAAACTAATCCATGGTCCTGGAGCTCAGACTCTTTGGACGTTGGCAAGAAAGACTAAAAAGAAATAGTTGTTTCCAGTTAAAGCGAAACCGTAAAATGAATGGATGTAAGTCAAATTCCTTGTACCGATATGAAATAAGTTTTTTTCGTCGTAAACTGAATTTTGATAGCTAAATAAGTCCTCTGAGTAAATGGTATCATGGCTGAGACTAAAAACTGCAATTATACCTTCTTAGAGCCAAACCCGAAGCAAAAACTAAAATAAAATGACTGAAAAAATACAGACATACAGGCAGATAAACAGACACACACAAACATCTTGCCTTTATCGATTTTCTGCACTATTGTAGGAACTGCAACCTTGAAACCTCTGAATATTGTTTCTTATGTCTTTTTCTATGATTGTATCAAATATGATTAAAATCGTACTTTCTGTAACCCTATTTTTTCGATTTTGGATATTTAACGGGAATACCTCGACACAAAACCTAGCTGAGAACACTCGCAGACACTTATAGTACAACTGTGTAAATTTTCAAGAAAATCGGTTCAGCCGTTTCGGAGTCTATATGTAACGGACACACACACAGACAAAGTTCCATTTATAAATAAGTTTAGATATATATACATATACTTTAGAACATGTACAATTTACTACAAAATTGTACATTTTGTTCCCCAATGTCTCATCAGGTAGTTGCAAATATTTTCTTCTTTTTTATTCATTTCGATATATATATATATATATATATATATATATATATAGAGAGAGAGAGAGAGAGAGAGAGAGAGAAAGAGACAGAGAACGTACGAGAGAGAAAGAGAAATAGTGACAAAGGGCGAAAGAGTGAGTGGGAGAAGAAGATAGAGAAAATAAACAAAAATAGAAAGGAAAAATAGAAAGTGATGCAGTAAGAGAGTGAGTGAGTGCGAAAGAGAAGCAGAAAGGAAGGAAGGAAGATAAAGTAGTCACCTAACATTTCACTTGTCATATGTTGGAATGCATGCGCTTCCATCCTGTAAGCGAGTAAGGTAGATAGAGAAAGAGAGGAATGAAAGGAAAAATAAAGAGAGAAAGAGAGAAAACACTGAAAGGAAGAAATAAAGTGATAGAGAGAAAATACTGAGCGAAAGAGAGAGACAGAAACAGAGGCAGAAGGAGAGAGAGAGAGAGAGAGAGAGAGAGAGAGAGAGAGAGAGAGAGAGAGAAACCCAGGTAATAGACTGAGAAAGATAGAGAGAAAAATAAAAAGAGGACAGTGAAGCTTAAAGGGAGCTAAAGAGAGAAAGAGGGAGAAAAGATGAAAAAGAAATAGTGATAGAGAGCAAAAGAGAGAGAAAGAGAAAAAAATAGAGAGAAATGAGAAAGAAAATAGAGGAAGATAGATAGAAAAAAACAGAAAAAAGATAGAGTAAACGAGACAGAAACAGACAGCGAAAGAGGTAGAGAGAAAGGGAGTGAGAAAGAAAATGAGAGAGGAAGAGAAGAATACAAAGAAATAGTGAGTAAAACTGAGACAGCATTTCACAGTATTTGTATCGCTTTTTTAAATGTCATTAAAAAAAACATTATTGGCCATATTGTTACAATTGTTTTCTATCTTCTTTCAATAGTATGCCGACATTTCTTCGGTTTATATTTCTAAGTTACAATTGTGCGCGTGCTGGGTGGAGCATTTGCACGTATTAGGCCGTTTGTGAATAAGGGATTTCCCTGGAATAATGTGCTGGTTAGGGTGGGGATGGGGTTTAATGTCAACTGACCAATCATATGCACGTTTGCAAATTGTTTACATCAATTAACAATCCCCGGAAAATGATAACCACGGCACCAGCTCTCAGACTATCGAAGCCAAAATGGATGGTGTTAATCCAGGCATGAAAAGTTCTTAAAGCAATTAAAAATACCCAAGTGTATATGACGTGCGTGTTTAAAGATATGAAAATACGATTGTATGTGGAGAGTAAAATAGATAGAAACCTATTTTGTGAGATAGTTAATAGACTGGATAAAAGCAGATGGAATTATACTTATACATGGATGTGTGGGTAGTGTAACGGTAAGCGGAGAGCTGAGTTCGAATTCTGATTGAGTTTCTTACACTCACATTCATACAAATACACTTGAGTTTACCTTCAGTTATGGGTTAATTAGCCGGGAAAAATGGGTTCTCTAGCTGTGTTTGACGACTACACCCTTGAGCAAATTAATTGAAACAACTGCTTTAAATTCTTGTCTTTTACCACACGGTCAGTTTTAGACCCACTGGAGTTACAGGGTGTAATCGATTTATATTTATTTATCAGATTTGGTTATTTGCAGTGGTGTGCAACAATATGGATCTATTTTCGGGGTTTATGATGAAATTTGTTTGGCCTTCAAAAATATTGCGTCATCATAAATTACATCAAATTTTAATCATGTCCATACACTATTGTTTCGACTGTCGATTAGTTGTTCTACGCCCATTGTCTGCGATGGACATTATTTAGAGGAAGCGTATGAAAATTGTAAAGCAGCATGAACACACTGCAAGCCTTACAGAAAGATCGCGGATATTGTTGGTGTCAGCCTTTCAACTGTCAGTCGTGTTATCAATGCTAAAAAACAAACCGTCAGTCCAAAATCTAAAGAAAAATGGGGTCGGAAGAGAAAACCAACGCCAAATAACGACGTATACGTGATCGAGGAAAGTTTGAAAGATCCTGGAATTACATTATTTGTTTCATTTCAATAAATTACACAAGGCTGTAGTCTAAGAGAAGAATAATTCTGTATTTAAAACTCCAAACATTCAAAGTAGTTATGCAGTGCAAATACAATGAGTGTAAAATATAAACAGGATAAAACTTCAACAGCTATGGATGGTCCCAGTGGAGAAGGGTTATCCAAAATGATGTTGACACCAACGGGCAATGGGTTTAAGGAGAGTGAAATGTCATGTCGAGAGAGATAGATATCAGGGTGTGCTGATAGGTATTACTAAAGAGACTAAATGATATGGAAGATAGAGAAAGTGTAACTGTGACGAAGTGATATATCTTCTTATAGAGTTGCTACACCGCACCCATAAAGTGTTGCACATAAGGCTTATCTGGGGTGTTAAGGTTTAATGGTCTTTAAGTGTGCATGAATCTTCACGACTGGGGCATGCTAGAAGCAGTTCTATAGTTTGTGATTGTTTGCATTGGCAGTTGGGATCAACATTGGTGGTATATATCTATCTCTGATGGTTGGCTCTACTGCGACCAACACCCGTTTTGAGGCGATTAAGGCAGGACCAGAATAGCTAGTCAGCATTGGGGCCAGTGGGAGAGATTCTATAAAAACCTAACCATAACACCTTGTCTTTCATTTTTATAAAAGCTGCATATAAGAGAGAGTGCTGGCCAAATACACAATATATATATATATATATATATATATATATATATATATATATATATATATATATATATATATATAAGTAAATAACTATTGTATTCAGCGCTTTACGTGTTAGCTTCCTCGTCTCGGTTTTTTTTTTCTTTCGACTAGTACTTTGACTAATGTTTAAGTGCTTAGTTCGTTTCTTTTTTTGTTTTCATTTTTTCCCCTCCGCGTTTATACTCGGTGGGTTTTTCGAGACGTGTTCAAAGATAATATATATATATATATATATATATATATATATATATATATATATATATATATATAAAGAGAGTGAAGGAGAGAGAAAGAGAGTAAGTAACAAAATGTCTAAGAGTGAGATCAGATAGATTTTCATATCAAGTATAATATGGGTTGACTTTGATGGAACAAACACTTATCTTTCACTTGATTACTTTTCACCATTTTTTTTTTATCCAAATGAAAAAAAAATACCCCGAGAAATTATAGACCATGTGATTGTACACAATAACTTAGTCCGTGTTCTGAAACATATCAATATATTTTTTATTGCTTCCTTTCATTTGACATTCCACTTTTTGTTTTGTTTAGAATTTCGTCTGGTCAGAAGAGTACATTCGATGCCCCATTAATCAACCTATTTTTTTTCTGTCCTTCACCTTACATCTCAAGAAATCCCAAGGTGAGTGCGTTCATCAATCTCGATTATTTTTGGGGATCTTCTGATTATTTATTTGGAATTGTTTCGATATAAACTTTATTTGAACAAACTTATCGTTGTGGTGCATTGGATATCGGCTCGGAACGAGAAATTGGGGAGCCGAGTTCGAATTCCAGCCGAATTCATTGCATTCACTTACGCGCAAATACCCTTGGGAAAGGTATTAATCCGTCTCTTCCTTCCAGTTATGGGTTAAATAACAGGACAGATTGGATTCTATAGCCTTGGTCGGTAAACAGTCTACCGCAGAAAGCAATAGCAACCTACTGTGGGATAATCTTCTGCCCAGTCTTTCGAGACATGATCGCCCAAGCGTGTATCACGTATGGCACTTAACTGACTGAAGTAGAAAAATCTTCAATGGATTATCATGTATAGTTTTTCAACACTTGCATATAGCAACTAAAAAACCCCGAGAAAAAAAGTAACACAAACTGAAAAACAATATATATAAATTTTATGCTAGTAGAAAGAAATGATACTTCTACCTAGATTATATACCCGTGAAGTCAAAAATTGCAGCAAGAAGCCTTACCGTCTAAAACCACAACTACAAAAGAATGAATCAAATCAACTCCATAGTCTCATTAAATTGCATAAATCAATCCAATTTCATTTATGTAACTCTAGTAACAAGAAAGTCTTTGACAACTGAAAAATTAAATACATTTGGAAAAAAGTAAACTCATATTCTGTTTAAAACAATGTCGACAGAGATAAGCAGAAGCTCCGTAAACTTAATATTATGTAGTTTAACCCATCCTTCTGCCGTAACTAACATTGGAAAATTCTGCCTAAATTTAATTCACAAACGTTTCTAACAGAATGAAAGTAGCATTTTATTTACGTACGGTTATAGTGAACACAAATAAAAAATAAATAAAATAAAATATGAAAATAAAATATATAAACAAAAAAAAATTAAAATTAAGCTTTTACTTTACTTTATAACCAATACCTCTTGCTCTCTCTCTATACCCAAGCCCTCTATTCTTCTCTCCATCCTCTCTCTCTCTACTTCTCTCTCAAGTAATGAGAAGGTAAGCCTCAAATAAAAAGAGGGTTAAGAAAAGAATGAACACGGCAGCGAAAAGGCTTCTTTTCTTCTCACTCCTTAGTAATGTTTCTGTTTTCTAAATCTTCCACACCCAGTAAGCCTCTTGTGTCTTAGTGGCTTTTTACTGTCTTCCTGATTTCTCTTCTTTTCTTCTCACTCCTTAGTAATGTTTCTGTTTTCTAAATCTCTGATTTCTAAATCTCTGATTTCTATAAACTTTCTTCTTCTTTTTCTTCTTCTTCTTCTTCTTCTTCTTCTTCTTCTTCTTCTTCTTCTTCTTCTTCTTCTTGTTGTCTTTTCAGGACGTAGGCGATCATGGCCTTCCACGTCTCCCTATCCCTAGTGACTCTTGGCACGCTTTTTCCTGTGACACAACGCAACCCATGTTCTGTAATCCAGCTGCTCAGGCTAGTCAAGTACGTTGCACGCTGTTTTCCCCTGTCTCTCCTTTCCACATTTCAATTGCTTCAAGTAGTTTCCTTCATTTTCTATGACATTGTCCAGCATTCACTACCATATTGAAGAACTGTCATCACATAGCAATCTAGTACTCTCTTTTTTGTTTCTAGCGCAATTTTTCTGTCTCTTAATACTCTGCTTAGCTTCTGGAATGCGTCCTCGCCATGCCAATCCACCTTAAAAAAAAATTGTCATGTTTCTTCATCACTCATCGAAATACAATTATGTAGGAAAAATGTAAACAAAAATTTTAAAAATCTCTTTAAAATCAAATATTTTTCCTAGTGATGTGTTTCGAAGCCTGTTACTAAATTTAAAAATTAATTAACTAGATTTTCTAGAAGTAATGATTAAAAACAGAATGAAAATGGCATTTTATTTTTATGATTTTTTATTCTATTTTCATTTAAAACCCATATATCTTCTTTCGCTCTCTTTCTATTTCTCTCTGTCTCTACCCTCTCTCACTTTCTCTTTACCCTCTCTGTATACTTCTCTCTCAATTAATGAGAAAGTAACCCTCAAATAAAAAGAAGTAAAGACTGAAAACAGCAGCGAAACGGCGGAAGTTTTTGGCCACAGGTTATCCCCACTGTGCGGAATATATATATATATATATATATATATATATATATATATATATATATATATATCATTAAAAAACTCCCGAGATCGTATAGTCATTTGAACGAGGGAAACTAACCCCTTATCGTCGGCGATCGTAATCGTTATAAAATTTAATTTTTAATAATTAATATTAATTGGATCTCTTTTAGGATTTTACCATCAAGCCGCTTCCTTCTGGATTTAAACACACATAGAAAATATCCGCGCACACACATACACACACACATATAAATAAATAAATAAATAAATAAACAGCGGCATTTATCATAAGAGGATATTTCAATTTATTTTCTCATTAGGACAACTTTTATAAGGATTAGAATACGTCTCTGTAAATGAAAGACAGAACTTTATGAAGTATTACTGTTTTTGAAGTATTTACTGTTTTTGGCTTGCTGTCTTGTTTAAAAAATTTTCTAGAGTTATGTCCTCCTTAGACTCCTTCTTTTTATTATGAGTGGATTACTATGAGGTCTTTGGAAAAATAATGAAGTGGTTTCATGTTGTATTTCCCACACTTTTAAATTCAGGTTTTTCTTCTCATAAACTGACTGCCAATGTGGTCTAAAGAATGTAGTCTAACTCACTATTTAAACCATAGATGGGATAAGATAGGACGGATTCACAAATATTGAATGGCTATTTATGCAAAAATTAATATACGAGGATAAGCTCTAATTTGAACACGGCCCACCGATTCCAATGTTCTTGCTGATAACCGCTACACTGCCAGCATATTTATGTTTTTCCTCAAAAGTAACATGTACTGATCTTTGTCCCTCTTGAAATGTGAGTACATTTTAATAATTTGCCATTGTGTACTGAAAGTTATTTTAGACTAACATTTGTATCAGAGACAACCTGTATCAACTTCTACACAAGAGGAGTGGCATTACTTCTTTTGAAACATAGTAAAGTAGTTTATGTGCAGTTTCATTTCCTTTATTGTCTGTAAATTAATTGGTTAGATGCAACCGTAAGTCCTATGCTAACAGTTTCTTTCCTCGTACTTCTCACTTGGGGAGTTTTCTTCCAGTTCAATACATTCCCGTCAACTTCAATCTTCAAAAAGCTAAATGCAATGTCAGTCGCTGTCTACTGTCCTCCTGATTACTCTTCTTCTCACTCCTTAGTAATGTTTCTGTTTTTTAAATCTTCCACACCCAGTAAACCTCTTGTGTCTTAGTGGATTTCTACTGTCCTCCTGATTACTCTTCTTTTTTCTCACTCCTTAGTAATGTTTCTGTTTTCTAAATCTTCCACACCTAGTCACTCTTTGTGTCTTATTGACTTTACTGCCTTGCGTTGGGTGAGCTCGATTAAATCGATTTATATCGATTTATTAAGCGTATGCTAGATATGGCATAAGTCCGAACATATGGAGCATACAGTAAGGATCACTACACATCGTGCCTTCTATATATTCTGCTTACGCTTATCAAAGAGCTTAAGACTTAAGGGCCTCTTTAGAGTCTTAAGTGTCAATACTTAACAAAGCGACAGGTCAGTAAAAGTGCCCGGATATCATTAATAATATGTCAGAACGAGTCAATTGAAGGAGGCGTAAAGGTGCAATAAGGTTAGAGCTTTGATATTAGAAGGAAAATTATTTAATCGTCTGCCTGACTTTCTTCCGTAATTGCTAAAGTAAACAGGTAAGTAGGTATATACCTATATGTATATGTTAAATAATGTTTTGTTAGAGATTTCTTTGTTAAGTTTAATTTATCCTCTTCATTATAATAACAACCTTTGTGGATTTATTTGTATATATATATATATATATATTGAATGAAAAACAATGCATGAATTTAGAAAAGTGCACGGACTTCCCACGTGACTGTGGTAAGAAATTCAGGTCTCGAAAAGAAGCGAAGGTTCACCTAAAAAATGGGTTGTGCTTCTCTGAAAATGGATCAGGAGCAGTGCTCTGTCAACGCAGATAAGACGTCGGAAAACCAATGCCAGGTTGCATACCACTGTGTTGAGGATATCCAAGCTGTTGAAGCAATGGATGGGACGGCACCAAGAATCCGCCTATTCCTTCTAGTTATGGGTTCAGTAACAGGACAGATTGGGTTCTATAGCCTTGGTCGGCAACCAGTCTACCGCAGAAAGTAATGGCAACCTCCTGCGGGATAATCTTCTGCCCAGTCAGTCATGTCTCTTGCGAGACATGATCGCCCAAGCGTGTATCACGTATGGCACTTAACTGACTGACTGAATGTTTCTGCGTTCTAATTCTTTCACGCCTTGCCTGTCTTAGTGGATTTACCATTTTTTCTTGGGGTAAACTTGATACCTCCCGCACAAAAAACAAAAACAAAAAAAAACTGACTGACCAATCAGATTAAGAACCCTGTGTAGCACTAATCACTTAACAGTAAAGAACATTGCAGTCACGATAATGAATAGCTAATCTACTTTTTCTACTTTGGGCCCCAAAACAAATAGTTAACAAGATCTAGAAATGGGTAATAAAAATAGAAAATAAAAACAAAATTAGGTTAAAATTAGGTTGACACTTTGACCATTAAGGATCGAGGAAGAAAGCATGTATTTCCTAAAATTAGAAACTACTTGTCAGATTTTAAAGTGAATCTCTATTCTGATTTGTTAAATGGAATGCACACATAAATTTTATGTTTTCTCATATTTATAAATAACAAACGTATAGTTTCTTTTATTTAAATGAAAATCGTTTTCACAACTAACATCTGACATTGCCTGATGGCGAGGTAGAAATCTCGAAACAAATTTCTTGTCGCAGTGCATTTTTAACTGTATAACAAATTTATATCTCTCTCTCTCTCTCTCTCTCTATATATATATATATATATATATATATATATATACGACAAAGTCTTTTTGCTTATATATAAGCAAAAAGAATTTGTCATTTTAACTGAGCAGGTTCACGCCGACTTCGAAGTTTTGTGAGGTTACATGTTTTCACTCGTCAAGGATTGTTTTTCAAACCAACCCTGACGAATGAAAACATCTTAAACGCTGTCCTCACGAAACTCCGAAGTCGACATGAACCTGCTCAGTTAAAATGGCAAACTCTTTTTGCTTATATATATATATATATATATATATATATATATATATATATATATAAACATTTTTAAAACAGTCACCATTCCTGTGATTTACACGTTACTCTGTCGTAATGAACTGAGTTCTCCCGGTGGCTGACGTGTGTATGCACCGCATATATATAACACGCTAAAATTTCCCTTCTCTCGTTCCATGTTCCTATGGCTTAGGGAGTAGCAACTCCGACTGACACAAAGTCGGTCGAGATATATATATGTATAATCATTTCACTCCATGCAAGGCTGGAACGCCAATAGTTCGCAGCGGGGATGGGGGGCTACAGAGAGAGAAAAGACTGGGTACAGGGAATATTATGATAAAAATAAATGGTTTAGAAGATTAAAAGATGTCGATTGACGTTGCATTTACATTTTGGAAATTGTAACTATCAGGGGACCAAGTAAACGGAAGAGGGTTTCACAGGCGGAAAGTGCGAGAGAAGAAACTGTTCGAGTAGAAAAGTTAATTACATTTAACTATTTCAACGTAGACATTCTTAATAAAGTAAACTTGCCAAAACACATATTTTAAAAATAAGCAATTGAGGTATACCCAAATTTATCTTAGAAAATATAATAAGTACATGAAAAATTCAACATGTAGATTATCTGTGTAGGGCCAGCAAGTTTTTTTTCCGCCTGAAACAATCCTGCACATATATAAATCTATCATCCGCCCGTGCATTGAATACGGCTGCCATATCTGGTCGAGTGCTCCTGCTATTCACCTAGGTGTCCTTGACAAAATGCAACGGAGGATCTGTAATGTGATAGATTACGACTTGGCAGCTCAGATACAGTCACTTTCTCACCGGTGCAATGTGGTTTCCCTGAGAGAGAGAGAGAGAGAGAGAGAGAGAGAGAGAGAGAGAGAGTGGGCGGGTGAAAAGGATTAATAGCTGAATAAGGCAAAAAAAAGGTTTTAGGTTGGAGACGAAAATCTTATAAAAAAAAAATGACACATTGTTTTGAATTATATTTTGTTGGGCTTAGGAAGGTTACATTGGATTAAAAATCTCTACATTAAACATTCCTGATTCGCAATTTTGACAGTCTATACTGTGATGAATGATTTCAGTTGACATCTCAATGGAAAACGACTGAAATCAATTATAAAAAATTAAAAAAAAATTTCCAAGTCCTGACCTCGAATCCCTGAGTACTCTTGGGTGCGCCTGTACATCTATCTATCTATCTATCTATCTATCTATCTATCTATCTATCTATCTATCTATCTATCTATCTCAGTATGTTCCTATCTATCTATCTATCTATCTATCTATCTATCTATCTGTGTGTGTGTATGTGTTGATCTCCATTTCATTATTGTTTCTGTTTAGATAGAATCCTATCTGTACTTCCTGGTTTCTTTTAATTCCGCTCATTCTCACTTAGTTTTTTATATAGTAAATATATCAAAGATTTTGAAAACGTCTACTTTGACATATTTCACATATGATCCCTTACTCAATCACTATATAAATCACTATATATATATATATATATATATATATATATATATATATGCTTTTAATCATTTGGCCCCAAGCAAAGCGGGGCTACCACTTGTGTGCAGAGAGTTAAAGTGAGAAGAATAGATACGGGCGGTATTAAAGAAGGAATAAAAAATGGATTGGATTCAAGAAGCAAGAAAATAGCAATTGACGTTGCATTTAAATCTTTGAAAATTGTAGTTATCAGGGAAGCAAGTAAACAGAAGGGAGCCCCACAGGCGGGAAGTGCAAGAAACTTTTTGAGTAAAAGTGGGAGTTACATTTAACTATTTCAACGAGCTTAAAATCTCTTGAACTTGGAACCACTGAAAAAAGCTCGTCAGAGCAGTTGCCATAAAATATTTGTAAAAATGACAGAGAGAAGCCACGTCACGGCGGCAAGAAACTGACTGAAGTCAAGAGGCCAAATCAAGGCCGATTACGTTGCAGATCCTTCTTTGGATTTTGTCGAGAATCTCAAGATAAATAGCAGAAGCACCTGACTAGATATGACAACTGTATTCAATGCACTGACGAATGGTAGAGTTATAAATCTGCAAGATGGATTCTGACAAGAAAAACCTTCTGTCCCGAGACAGAGACCCAACCTTCCAAGCAGTAGATGCAGCTATAGATCCGATATATTCATTCCACTTCAGGTCAGTTGAAGAAGTAGGCCAAGGAGGCGGAGTGTTTTGCTCTCGAGGAGACTTGCAACAACCATGCCGATGGCTGGAAGGGAAGTTTATCAAAAAGCTTTTCAATAAAGGAGTGCAGTTTTGTTTTAGAGTCGTTAAACTTAAAAGCCATTACTTGCATCAGTTAACCATTGATTGAAAGTCCGTTTCAAGTGCAATAGCCACGTTTACTTTGTCAGCATTGACAGAGTTCATATTGAGATGGGAGTAAATGCTGGTGTTATAGACAGAGATACCTACTTGGGAAATGAATATATCAGGAAGATCATTGATGAAGACCAAAAATAGCGTAAAAATTAGGATAGAGCCTTGAAGGACACCCGCTTTCGTGTGAAAGTCTCTTCAAGTCTGCCCGTTTTAAAACGAACTGTATGTCACAATTGGAAAAGATTGGATTCAATCAACAATTGTCCAGAAATACAATAGCTCTGGAGTTTGCAATGAAGGCCAATGAAGGCCAACATACCAAACCTTGTTAAACGCTTTCGTGATATCTAGAGCAACAGATCGAGCTTCGTCATTATTATCAAGAGCCTGGAATACATATACAGTGGTGGCTGTTAGGACATCAGTGTTAGACCTGATGAAGTGGAAGGCATATTGTTTGTCAGAGAGTAGGTCGTGAGAGGTGAGATGCTTAACTACTCTAGCATTGATTAGAGTCTCGGATACTTTTCCGAAAAACGGTAAGAGACTAATAGGACGATAGTTAGAGTGGGAAGAGAATTTCCCAGAATTCTTCAAAACAAGAACTACAGATGAGGACTTCCAATAGGCAGGAAAACAGGAAGCAGAAAGGCAATGGTTATAGAGTTTGGGGAAGACTGGACCCAGCTCAAGGCACATTTCTGTACATGGTACATTTTCTTGACTAGGATTTCGTCATCTCCGCTTGCCTTATGGCAGTCGAATTTAGAAATATCTGAGGCCAAAGACGGGCTTATGCATATATCACTCAGTTGAGCTTTTATTCCAGGTTTGAAATTTAATGTGCGTTGTGGTGCAGTAGATATTGGCTTGGAACGAGAAATCGGGGAGCCGAGTTCGAAT
This sequence comes from Ascarosepion bandense, assembly GCA_037127315.1. Classification (NCBI taxonomy): domain Eukaryota; kingdom Metazoa; phylum Mollusca; class Cephalopoda; order Sepiida; family Sepiidae; genus Ascarosepion; species Ascarosepion bandense. The sequence continues at coordinate 4,425,591 of JBBBDQ010000871.1, read as the reverse complement.
TCCAGTTGAATTCACTGCATTGACTTACGCGCATTTACTCTTGAGAAAAGTATGATTCCGTCTCTTCACTCCAGTTATAGGTTAAATAATAGGAGAGATTGGGTTCTATAACCTTGGCTGGCCACCAGTCTACCGCAGAAAGTAATGGCAACCTACTGCGGGATAATCTTCTGCCCAGTCAGTCATGTCTCTTTCGAGACATAATCGTCTAAGCGTGTTTCATGTATGGCACTTAACTGACTGACTGAAATTTGGTGCGGCTACTTCAGACGAGTCAACTGTGGAGTTAGAAGAGAATGTGCAAGCAAAGCATTCAACCTTGTTTGCTGTAGATCTATTTCGAATTGATTGAATATATAATTTTGGAAAATGATATTTTTAAATTTCTGCAGGCTTTCCCAGTATATTATAAGAAACACTTCTGGCAGTATATATATATATATATATATATATATATATAGTCATCCGCAGACAGATCGGTTGCGCTGTATCACAGCTCATCAGTACGGTTAGACATCCGATTGCTTTTACCCAGGATTGAAACCCGACCGAATTGGCGTCAGTCGGCGATTCTACCTCTGAACTATGGGCGCTCAGTAGAAGGAGACAGACTTTTAGCGTATGATGTATCATACGCCAGTAGTTAGAGTGTTCTAATTCATTACTAAATGAGCGATATATAAATCGATATATAAATCCTTTTTGTGTTCATACATACGATATATATATATATATATATATATCGTATGTAAGAACACAAAAAGGATTTTATACCCAAAGGTTTATCAAATTCATTAGTCATGCATAGAAATAAGTTCCATCCCAACTTCGTACTAATAAATCTCTCAAGGAAAAGAACTTATTTAGACGGAAAATCTTTGAGAGTTACCTTTTCAAATCTTGCCAAAATATAAATTCGCGTTCATGATTTTTTCGAATATTTCCTTCCTAAAAAGAAATGCATATATCCCAAGTCTACATATTTAAATATAAAAATTAAAATAATTAAAAGAAAACGCCTGAATTCAAAACCTTCTATTATTAAAGTATATAATACATAAATTAATCTCAAATAATGTAAATAATATTTAAATTATGAAAATAATTAAGGACAACAACAATGTTAAATACGTTTCGTTTGTTAGGCATTAAATTACATCACTTAGCATCCTCCAAAATCTACTTTGACCGTTAGTTAGTCTGATGTAGCACGCGGACAATCTCATCAAAGATGAAGGAGCGATTTAAAGTAACCGAAATGTGGTTCTACAGAAGGATGCTACAGATACCATGGACTGAGCATGTCATCAAATAATAAAGTTTTGAAGAGGATGGAAACAAAAAGGAAACTAATATTGAGCATTAGACAAAAGAAAGCTAAAATTCCTAGGACATATAATGAGGAAGAAGGGTTTGGAGAATTTGATATTCACAGGTCAGATATAGTTTATCTAGGTTTACGTGTGTTCATATACGCTTATATGAGTATCTCCTAGATTATAAAAGTTTGAAAAACTAATGATATTTTTTTCTTCTGTCTAAAAATAATTGTTGCAAAATAAAATCCTTATATTTGCCTAAATAAGATCTAACAGAGGACAAAACGCGTAGAAAAAGATAAGTTTTTCTTATTGCCTTTATTCATATTGCCTGGTACACTCCAACGTGATGTAATAGTAAGCAAACTTGTCTCACTAGATCTATTACGACTGAGTTGTGAGTTTGATCTTCCTCTGTGCTCCATACTTTTGGCCTTGTGTCGCAATTAAGCTTCGCTTAGCAAATCATTATTAATATAGTCTTTTTACAAATATATATATTCTTAGTTCTATCTTACTTCTATCTGTATATATATATATATATATATATATATATGAGTGTGTGTGTGTGTGTGTGTGTGTGTATTTGTGTATTATATAGAAAAAATAGTGAGAGCTTTGATAGAAGGTGCAGTTGTTACAAAGGGGAAAAATAACAAGTAAAAAGAATATTACCATCGCAACCCATATGATAGCGACAAGACGAGAGCGTATTCGGAAAAAAAGAAACAAACAGCGCATGCGCAACACCCCCTAAACTTGCTTAGCCTCCACACTACCACCTTTTTCAAATTCCCGCCTTTTTGTTTTGTTTTTTTATTTTTAACTTCTTCACTTTATGGTCGGTTTTTATTGCTGTGTGGACGACACTCGGCCATGTTTATTGGTCATTTGTTCCCCTTGATTTGGTCAACGGGTGCAGACATGTTCCCCCCAAGGGCGAGGGGTACAGTAACAAAGGTTTAGGGTAAGTTACGGATGGCGGGTATGGGAGACTGATTAGAACAAGACAGGTGCTACGGCCTGCCGGAAAAGCAAGTAAAGGTACAGACACCTCATTTTCCACACGTACGCGCAATCACATAAATATGACACTCCCACAGGTACTGCATATATGCATGCATATATATATATATATATATATATATATATATATATATATATATCTGTTTTGGTGTGCGTGTGTCTACATACTTACATGGTCACGAATAAATATGTGTGTGTATATGCGTTTATTAGCGGTAATACCTAATAGGTCTGGGAGACCACCCACATCGCATCAGGGATAAGTCCTCGAAGACATTAATACCAGGTGAACTCTGCACATTCTACCGGCCAAATTCACAATAAGGCGAAATTATCTTTGAAAAATTTGAGAAAAATCAGAAAAAAAATTTTCATAAGTTATTGGTTTGGCACCTGTCACTTCGCTGATGGCAATGTTATAACATTTTAAATCTGAATTGTTTGTCCATTTAAAATATCTATTTCATATCTAAAATGTATATATATATATATATATATATATATATATATAATCTGTTTTATCTATATATAAATATATGAAATGTTTATTCATTTAAAACATCTATTTTACATCTAATTTTTTTATTTTATATCTACAGTATATGTTTCATAGCTATTAATATCTCAAAGAGCTGAATAGATTAATAATTGAAAATATCTATTTTATATTTAAAATATCTATTCACATGGATTTCTTATTTATCATTCCGACAGACTTTATCACTTTAAGTGTTATTTTCAGTGGATACCCATATTTGAGTAGTCGCTGCGCTTATTTTTAAAACAGCGTATTTATTTAATTTTGTCTATCGTCTGGAATATTCGAAAAATCTTATTGAGGATAAAGGTACTGCCTTCGGCAAGTTTCGAACCTGCGTCTCTCTTGGCAGAAGAAAACGTCGTGTGAGCATATAATGAACAATTTTCTTGCAAAGGGCGAACATCTTTCAAATGTTACCGGAGAGCGAATATTTTTTTTTAATAATATTTCTCAAATATTCAGGCCGATAGGAGAAAATAAGTAAATATTATACCAAGCTGTTGTCTGTCAACCATTACAGGCAACCTCTTCTGCCTCCCATAAGCATGGACCAGATGATTCTCCCGGAGAGTAATACACTACGCCTCCTCGGACTTACCCTGTCCTCAGACCTCAAATGGAACCACTATATTGAATCCATAGCAAAATCTACTGCTAAGAAGATTGGGTCACTATGTCGATCCAGGATGTTTTTTCCAACTGAATCCATCCTGCATATTTACAAGTCAACCATCCGTCCGTGCATGGAGTACTGCTGCCATTTATGGTCAGGTGCCCCTGCCGTTCTCCTCAGTGTTCTTGACAAGCTCCAAAGGAGAGTCTGTAATGTGATAGGTACTGATCTGGCGACTCGACTGCAGCCAATTCACCATCGTCGAAATGTGGCCTCTCTTTGTCTCTTCTACAAATACTTTCATGGCTTCTGCTCGGATGAGCTTAAGTCACTGATGCCTCCTCAACAAGTGTTTACTCGTGCAACCAGACTGGCAACTGTGTCCCACCCATTCACAGTCAAGTTAGCCAAATGCAGACGACAATTCTACTCCTGCAGCTTCCTCTCTCGCACCTCCCGCCTGTGGAACTCACTCCCGTATTCTTGCTTTCCTGACGGCTACAACCTCCAGAAATTTAAATGCAAAGTCAATACTCATCTATTAACCACTGGCCTCTAGCTCTCTCCCCTCCCCTGTATAACCTTCCCTTTCGCTCCACCTATGTATCTGTCATCGCACCTTCTTTCTCAGCTTTCTATTGTTCCTTTCTAACTAGCTTGTACTCCTCACTCTTTTCTAATTAATCTTTTTACATTTATGTAACCCCCTGCACATCAGTGGCGTTTCCGCCTTGCTCGGGGTGAAATGATTAAAAAAAAAAAAAAAAAAAACTAGAGGTAGAGTGTTACAGAGTAAGAGACATCCCCCACCGTGCAAGGTGTTAATGCAACCAATATGCATATCACCTACAGGAGTAAAAAAAAAAATGAAACTTTAGAAATAACTGGAATTCCTAACGGAAAACAAGAGATAAATCTCTAATTTTGTTCAAAAGAGTGGGAAGTGTGTGATTCTTTTTCTGTGTTCCGTGTGCCTTCATGACGTAGGCGATCATGGCCTTCCACATCTCCCTATCCCGTGGCTCTTAGCACACCATCTCCTGTTACCCCACGCTCTAACATTCAGTTGCTCAAGCCTGTCAAGTATATTACTCGCTGTTTTCCCCTGTCTCTCTTTCACTATATCTGACCTGTGAATATCAAATTCTTCAAACACTTCTTCCTCATTATATGTCCTAGGAATTTTAGTTTTCTTTTGGCTAATGCTCAATATTAGTTTCCTTTTTGTTTCCATCCTCTTCAAAACTTTATTATTTGCTCACATGTTCGGTCCATGATATCCGTAGCATCCTTCTGTAGAACCACATTTCGGTTACTTTAAGTCTCTCCTTTATCTTTGATGAGATTGTCCATATTGAAGAATAGGCATTACATAGCAATCCTGTACTCTCTTCTTTGTTTCTAGTGGAATTGTTCTGTCTCTTAATGTTCTACTCAGCTTCTGGAATTCATACTTGTCAATTCGCCTTCGGATCTCACAGTCTCACTTCCCGTCTTCTGTTAGAACACTTCCCAGGGATTTAATTTCTGTACTTGCTTGATTTTAACATTCTGTGCCTGTAGTTGGCATTTTGGGCTCTTATTTTTAAAGCATTCAGTTTTCTTGTAGTTTCGGGCGATACAGATGTCAACTTCAGGTTAATTGAAATTGTGTGTTTATGTAGGTTTACGTGTGTTCATATACGCTTACGTGATCACATATATATAATTTCATATAATATCGGATCATAAAATATTTCTAAAAAATTAAAAAAAAATCTTTTAAAGCAATTTTCTTTCTTATTAAATAATTTGAAAAAAGTTCACTAAAATCTTATAATTATTGGATTTTTAGTGTTAAACAAATTAAGCTTTTTCGTCCCCAAATTTGAATTCCCTATTTTTATACCGCTATATTGCTGACCGGTTCTCATAATTTAGACTAGTTAAAAGAAAAAATCTTCGATTAATCCATGTTCATGTTTTGTATTATTTTTTTTTACATTTTCTTTCAGAGTGACTTTATTTTGTATTCTTTGTTTCAAGTTTCTAAAGAATAGGTTTATATAGAATTTAAAATGTAATTTTTTTCTTTCCCTTCTTTAATGTAAAAATATTTATAGCGTTTTTGCCTGCCCTCCCCCTTCCGCTACAAAAAAAAAATAAAAATAAAAATAACCGCGTGCTACCATCTCTAGTTCCGTAACGGTATATTAAAGATTTTCTGGATTTAGCCAAAGCAAGTCAAAAGATTTGTCTTTGCAAAATGTCGAAAATGCAAAGAAATTTCATTCTTTTGACTACTGGTAACGAACGTTACTGGTAACGAACTATTGCTGACAGACTACTTAAAAGAAAAAATCGTCGATTAATCCATGTTCATGTTTTGTATTTGTTTTTTCTTTTTTTACATTTTCTTATGAGGACAAAACTTGAAGCAGCGGAAATGTGGTTCTACAGAAGGATGCTGCGGATATCGTCGACTGAGCATGCAAGCAACGATGAGGTGTTGGAAAGAATGGCAACAAAAAGAAAATTAATACTGAGCATCAGTAAGAGACAACTGAAGTTCCTGGGACATGCAATAAGGAAGGAGAGCTTGGAGAACCTGATACTGACTAGCCAGATAGAAGGAAAAAGAGACAGAGGAAGGCAGCGGATAACATATTTGCAGAGTCTGATCAAGTAGATGACGGAACGAGGGTTGCGAGGTGTAACAGGAGCAAACATACTAAGAGCCACAAGTGATAGGGAGACGTGGAGAACCATGATCGCTTACGTCCGGAAGGGACAGGGCACATAAGAAGGAAAAGAAGAAATTCATGAACTAGCCTCTTTGGAGTTATTAATCAATAAATAAAAAAAGAAAAAGAAAAAAAGAACAGAAGCGGTAGAGGGAATGAGGAGGTTAAAGTGGAACCCCAGCAAAACTCTCAACAATGAAGAAGCTGTCAAAGAGTCGACTAACTATTCAGAGTCAAAGGTCGTCAACCACAGTTATTTAGCTTCACCAACCGCTGCCAGTTGACCAAACATGTTGAGTAGACTATATAGTCAACTAGGAAAGGATACCTACAACAGAAATGGGAAGGACCAAGATTTGGATTTTTGTTTAATGTCAAACACAGTGTATTAAGGTCTCATTCCGAGCGCAAAGAGCTGGTTTGGCCTCTCGAAATATAAATAACTTGATTGATACTGTGCAGTGTTATACGCATTCTGCGAAATATTGCAAAAAACAAACAAACAAAAAAAAACAAAAAAACAAAAACAAAAACAAAACAAAACAAAAAAAAGAAATAAAAACAAAAACAGAAATAGATTAATAGGGATGTCGGCTCGGAACGAGAAATCGGAAAGCCGAGTTCGAATTCAAGTTGAATTCGTTGCATTCACTTACGCGCAAATATCCTTGGGAAAGATACTGATTCATCTCTTCTCCCTCATCTGTAGGTTAAATAGCAGGACATATTGTATTCAATAGCTTTTGTTAGCAACCGGTCTACCGCAGAAAATAATGGCAGACTACTGCAGGAAAAAAAAAACTTCTGTCCAGTCAGTCATGTCTCGAAAGAGACATGATCGCCCAAGCATGTGCCACATACGGCACTTAACTGCTTGAATATTTACAATATGTTAAAATGAAACTAAATGACCTTAATGAACCATAAATGCTACTGAAATTTTGATGTTTGTTTAATTAAGTTTTTCTTTAGCTCTTTTCCTCTTCTCTCCCACCACACTGACGTATGTGTATGTAAAGAATACCTGTGTGTTCGTGACTTCCGGAAAACAGTACATTGTAAGGTTTTCTTTCTTGTAATCATGAGTGAATTTATCACTTAATCATCGCATAATTCCCAAATAGTACTCTCCCTAGCATTGTTTGTTACATTAGTTTTGTTCTTTCATTGTCTATCAGAAGTAGGTTTACTATTTAAAGAGGCTGTTTTCATTTTGAAATTTCTTTGAGATTTATTTTTGTGTGTTCTCGGCTTTTTGTTCAATTTGTCATAGTTTTAATTGAACAGTCTGCACATTACATGATGTTCTGATTTTGTACTTTTCCTGAGTTAGCTTCATATATTAAAGCTTCATCCGCTTGCATTGAAGAAATTAACACACCACTCAATAAATCCCAGCCTAACTAATAAAACAACAACTTTTAGGAAGAAGTTGACTTTATTCATTAACATAGTCTCTTTCTAAGGTGATACACTGATTCCAACGCTTCTCTAACAATTCAATTTTTTTTTTTTTGTAGAACGATTTATGTTTGGCCTCAAAATACACTTCAGTTTCCGATATCACTTCTTCAGTGGAGCCAAATCACTTTCCTTGGAGCATTCTTGTGTGGTCTGCAAACAGCCAGTAGTCACTGTGGGCAGATCTGGAGAATAGGGTGGATGCGGAAGCAATTCAAAGTGCAATTCATGTAGTTTTGCTATCGTTGCTTTCGACTTGTGACACGGTGCGGTGTGTTTCTGAAAGATCACTTTTTCTTCTTCATTTGTGACCGTATTTTGACGTTTTCTTCCTTTAAATGCATCATTAATGCTATATAATATTTCTTATTGATGGTTCTTCCTTTCTCACGGCAATCGATGAACAAAATACCTTGCTCATTCTAAAATACTGCGGTTAAAACCTTGCTTGTTGGTGTTAGCGTTTCTGGAGGGCTTTAAACCTGCTGCTGTCCACTCAGCTGACTGCCGATTTGACTCCAGAGTGAAGTGGTGGATCCATGTTTCATCCAATGTCGCATATTTACACAAACACTCCTTCTTGTTACGTTCAAACAGTTGAAAACAACGCTCGCTCTAAATCGTCGATGCGTTGTTGTTTTTGATCGACTGTGAGCAAACGCGAAACCCTCTTTGAACACAGCTTTCTTATTGACAGTTCATGCAAAAAGTTGAATACACTGTCTTCTGATATGTTCGATTCCTCTGCTATCTCCTGCAACTTCAATTTACGATCGGTCAAAATGAGTTTGTGGATTTTTTTGGTGTTTTCCGGGACAACTGCCGATTTTGGGCGACCTGAGCGTTCAGCATCATTTGTGTCTGTACGACCGCGTATAAATTCAGCATACCACCTCTTAACCGTTGTTTCCGACGGAGCAGGGTCCGAATAACACTTATCAAGAGATTGCTTTTCTTGAACAGTATGTTTTCCCATCAGAAAGCAATGCTTTGTCAATACATGAAATTAAACTTTTTCCATTGTTTTGAAAATTTGCAACAGTAGCTTCACTTAAATAACTGTAATCTATAAATCGGATTGGGTCCAAATTTTGTCACGTGGTATTTGAAGGTTAGTATTTTATAAAAATCATATGGATTTTTTTAATTAGTGGCGCTATCTATATGTCAGGCCCGGGACATATTGAGTGATGTGTTACATTGAGCATAAACTGTATTTAAAAATATATCAACAACAACAACACTGTTAGGGTGGCACCCCTTTCAGTCGATTGACTAATGGACTATTCCCTGACGTCACGTCCTGTTACCAGGTTCTGTCTTCCAGGCAGTCAGATCAAGAGACTCAGAGAGTAAAGGTATTAACTTGATTTGTCCTGCAGCTGAGTGGAGATACGATTCAGCTTTAACAACTATCTGTATTTTGTTAATACATTATTTTATTTCACTGTTTCCGAGTCTTCTCGTTATTTATTTCAACACTAACTCCACAATAAACACGTACATTTCGAGCCGCACATGTCATATCTATCAGTCAGATAAATAACAAATACAAATGGACAGAGCTAAAATTAGGCTTGATTAAGCATCGGAAGATGGCCATTTATCGGATTCGAAACACTGTTCATTGATACTGCAAGAAATAAAGTGACATTCCACTATATTTCTTTTTTCTATTATTCTGGAAGTTAAACGACCCTGGCCAGAACCTAGATGAGTAACCGTTTGGGAATACCAAGTGCTGTAAGCTTCAATATGTGTGTAGTGTAATGAATAATGTCTCGGAATTGTTAATCGGAAAGCCGTGTTCCAATTCCATTCGGGGTCGTTATATTCACTTATGCTCAACTAGCCTAAGGAAATTATGAATCAACCACTTTTCCCCATCTATGGGCTAATTAATAAGATGTATCACTCAAATTATTATTATCTTAAAATTACAATTAGATTTTGGCCCTAAATAACCCGTGTAGGTTGATATGCAGCTAAACAGAAAATATTCAACAAAAAATATACACATATATATATCTTGGAAATATCTTGATAAGGCTTCGTGAACAGGTTGACTAAGAAACAAGTCATTGAGGAAAAAATCACAAACGACTAATCATAAAAAAAAAAATCACTATTCATGGAACTTACCATATTTAGGCTAGACCTGCCAATATAAACTTTCCAGTTATACAATATATATATATACACTACCGGCTATAATTATTATGCCACCCCAGTATAAACAAAATGATGTATTTCATACTATTTTTGTATTTATTGTCAAGTGGATAATTCTAAATGAAAATCGAATGGTTCTTTTGTTATTATTACTTTGCAAAATTTTACAAGGCAGCCATGAAGCCTTTGCTTCAGCCAGTCAATAAGAAAAGACTAGCATGGGGAAGAGAGCACAAAAACTGAACACTAGAACAGTTCATTTGATGCACATATTATTGTGCAGTATTAAAAAAGAACCATTCTATTTTCATTTAGAATTATCCACTTGGTAATAAATACTAAAGATAGTATGAAACACATTATTTTTTTAAAAACTCTGATGGCCTAATAATTATGGCCGGTAGTTTATCTTGAAATACGAAAAAGTAAATTTATTCAATAAAATTGCCATTGGCTTCAACAATGGCCTCCAGACGACTTAGGAATCTCCTGCATCTTCTGGACGGTCCCCATATTTAAGTTGGTGAATGCTTCCATAATCCTTTCCTTCAGTTCATCTTTGCCGCTGCAAGGATTTTTGTTGGTCTCTCGCACTATTGCGCCCCACATATAATAATTAAAGGTGATGCTGTCTAGGGATTTAGGTGTAAGGGATGATGTGGTCGCAGAAATTGTCTGACTACCATGACTGTGTTCTCTTGTGTGGCATGCTGCAGAGTTTTGTTACCAGACACAGAGTCTTCCAGCAGCTACCCTCTTGACCTATGGTAATGCTACTTCTCTGGCTATGGTTCAGAATAACTTAGAGGGATCATTTTTAATCATAGTCTACATCATCTATCTAAAACAATCTTGAGTTTTTTCTTATCAGAATGATCTGATTGCGTTTCCTAGTTGGCGTACTTTAGTAATCACTATCAGACTCATCCAACTCTTTCCGAATCCTCTGCACTGTTATTAGATTGAAATACAAACTTTTAAATTTTCGTATTGAAGCGAATGCCAAGAGGTACAAGATGCAGTTTCTAAATTTCTGATAGAGTGAATTGTGTCATGGTGCTCTTTTTCTTACAGACAGTGCCCAACTGACCCTACTCTACTATGCTGCCGACAAAATATGAAACAAACAATGCACATGCGCGAAATTAAAAATGTAAAATGGTGACAATTTATCCATTGCTCATCAAACACACACACATACACACACACACACACACATATATATATATATATATATATATATATATATATATAATCTGAGGAAGATATACTCATGTTTTCTAAGTACCTCTGTTCGTCTTACTTTCTGTACGTACGTGAGCGTGAGGATAAAAATAATTTCTACAAAAGTAAATAATAAAATTCGATTCCTGACGAGTATTACTATTCTCTGAAGTAGGACAATATAAGTAAATTATTATGAAAGTTAAACTTGCAAAGAAATGATTCTCCCCTTAAACCAAAGGCCGACACAAAGTAAAAATGTGTAGCAAACATTAACACATATTTTCAAAAGTCAATGACCCATTTCCGGATGTCGTGCAGAAATGTAAAACAAGTGATATGGATTTTAAAAAAAAATGTTGGTTTTATTGAATATTAACAATAAAAAAATAAGAATTAAGTGAAAGGAATTGAAGAAAAAAGAAAAAGTGAAAGAAAAATGTAACAGTGATCGGAAGATACGCTCGGTAAAAAATGGTCGACAAAAGAGGAAAAATTAGTATAAAAATAAGTTATAAAGAAATTACAAAATACGATGTTAAACATGGAAAATAATCAAAACAAGAAGAAAAGGTTTCGAAAGAGGAAAGAAGAATTTACAAAGAAATTTATAAATGAGAATAATAATATTAAAACAACTACCTCTACTTTATATTGATGATATACAGAATAAAAACAAAGAAGGAAAACAAATGTCGACAATGGCAATGATGGAATAATAATAATAATAATAATAATAATAATAATAATAATAATAATCACAGAAGTGGGTGTTAAATATGCACTGAAAAGAGCACACAATTGGAAATTTCCAGGAACAGATAAAATTCCTAACTTTTGGATATATTATTTAAATACAGCACATAAAAACTAGCCAAAGAACTTCAAGACATGGTTAACGATCCCACTAAAATTCCTGCCTGGATGACCAAAGGAACTACATTTCTTCTACTCAAGAATAGGGACACGAACAACCCAAAAAACTACAGACCAATTACATGCCTTCCGACAACATACAAACTATTAATATCTATTTTAACCAAAAAAAAAAAAATTCTTCTTGGAAAGAAATGACACACCACTACCGCTTGAACAAAAAGGTGCAAACGTGGCTGTTACGGATGTAAAGATCAATTAGTTATTAACATAATGATATTGTAAAACTGCGAAAATGCAAAAAAAAAAAAAAAAGAAGAAAAATCCTAGTACTGCCTGGATAAATTATCGTAAGACATTCGATAGTGTACCACATTTCTTGATCATAAAGACTTTAAATATATACAAGATATCACCCGTCATCATCAATTTCATCAAACAATGTATGTCGATATGGAAAACAAACCTTTACCTCAATCATATAAATGGAACATATAAGTCTGGTGAAATAAATATCAAAAGTGGTATATTTCAAGGTGACTCTTTGTCTCCCTTACTATTCTCCATGCCATTAATAGCACTAACCAGTCAACTTAACAAGACAGAATGTGGTTATAAAATAAACCAAAAGAAAATAAAGCATCAATAAAAGATTTAGAGCCAGAAGAAGCTTACAAATACCTAGGTGTAAAGGAGAGTGAAAAAATTCACTATAGAAAAATGAAAGAAATAGTACGTAAAGAGTACTATAGAACGCTACGATTGATATTAAAAACTGAAATGAATTCTCAGAACAGAATTATGGCCATTAATAGCCTTGCCATCCCAGTTGTCTAACATAGTTTCAACACCTTAAACTGGACTCTAAACGACATCAGGCGAATGGATTCTAAAACAAGAAAGCTTCTTTCTAAGCATAAGAGGGATCATCCAAAGGCTGATGTAGAGCGTCTATACATACCCCGTAAGGAATGTGGAAGAGATCTTATTCAGCTAGAATTATCATACAAGACAAAAACTTTTGGTTTACTGACATACATAGAAACAGCAAAAGACTGGATGATAAAATTAGTCAAATAACATGAAAACAGAAAAAAAAAATATTCAATAATGAAAGAAAGCAGTAAATACAAACAAGATTTACATTTAGTAGATTCTGTAGAAAAGCAAAACAGAAGCCAAGAACCCACTATTGCAGCAAAAAAATATGAAAATGAAAGCCAAGGATAAAGCTCTTGAACACTGGCATAACAAACCTCTGCATGGCCAATATCAAGAGCGTGCCAATAAATCCAGTGTTGATAAAGTTAATACTCATCGATGGTTACGTGCATCTGGATTAAAGTCTGAGATTGAAGGTTTTATTCTTGCAGCGCAAGACCAAAGTCTTTTCACTAGGAACTTTCAGGCAAATAGTATACATAATAATGTAGAACCAAAATGCAGGTTCTGTGATAAATACCAAGAAACAATAGACCATCTAATCTCAGGATGTTCTGTACTTGCCCCAAATGAATATAAAATCGTCACGATAGAGTGGGGCAATATTTACATTGGACATTGTGCTAGCACTATGGGAAATATGTAAACAAACACTGGTATAAACATCACCCAGCACCGGTTACAGAAATAGAAGATGTCACTATTCTATGGGATTACACTATCTACACAGACAGAAGAATTGAAGCAAATAGGCCGGACATTACTGCTAAAAACCAGAAAGAAAAAACTTGCCTATTAATTGATATGGCTTGTCCAGCGGATTGCAACATAGCAACCAAGGAATTTGAAAAACTGTCAAAATATAAAGACCTGGAAATTGAAATAGAAAATATGTGAAAATTGAAAACAAAAATCGTGCCAGTGATAGTAGGTGCAGTTGGAATAAAAAATGGAACAAAACAACACATTGAAAGAATCCCTGGAAACCCCAGCTTAAGAGATATATAAAAAATTGTCTTGTTTAGTACAGCTCACACACTAAAGAGAACTTTGTTTATGTAACGCTAGAGATGTTAGTGGAGATAGAATAAACATGAAATGGAGCCATAGCAACACACCACAACCTGTCTTATGTCTTCCTGAAGACTTGGTTGGTAGTGCGACCATAGTAGAAATCGAAATATGATGAAAAATGACAACATAATAATAATAAAAGCTTATAAGTACCATGGTTCTAAAAATTCTTTTGTACAGCAATAGTAGATTTCAGTTCAGCCAACCAAAGAACACAGTTTACTTTTTCCTCAGTTGAAGCCATGGATGAAATTGATTCTGAAAAAAAGAAAATATTCTTTTACTTATCTAAAAATTGTTTCAAATTTTGTGGTAAAGAATTATTCAGTAACCATTCTTACAACTAGGTACATTAAACTTTATAACATTTTTAAAGATTATTTCTCTTACAAATACAAATAAAGTTATAAATTTTTAAAGTGCACACGGACTTTAGGGACACCTTGTATTTATTTTAAGTGGTAATAAAAATAAAATGTTTGTCTTTTTATGGCGATTATGAAATTTTGTACCGCCAACAATATTTTCAAATATATATATATACAGAGAGAGAGAGAGAGAGAGAGAGAGAGAGAGAGAGAGAGAGACTGTTCATAAGAAAAAACGAAATTGTGGAATAAGATTTTATTGAAGAAAAATGAAAATAAATATGAGGAGAAAGAAGATTATAAAAAAAAATGAGAGGATAGCAGAAAGAGAATCTGTTCAAAGAAAAAAAAACGAAAAAGTTGAATGAGATTTTATTGAAGAGCAATGAGAAGAGAAATGGTCCGAAATAAAGATATAGAAAAGGTGAGGATTGCAGAAGGAGAATACCTTCAAAAAGAAATCGAAAAGGTCGAATGAGAAATTGTTGAAGAGCGATGAAAAGAAATATGTAGAGAAAGCATATTTAAAAAAGTGAGTATTGCAAGAGGGAGAAGATGTTCAAAGTTGAAAACGAAAAAGTAGATTGAGAATTTATTGAAAAAAAAATGAGAAGAAAAAAGGCGAGAAAATAGAGGAAAAAGTCGTTTGGATTCCGGAGAAAGGTAAGTTGTTTAAAGGAAAAATATAAAAAGAGGGAATAAAAATTATTGAAAAAAGACGAGAAGTGAAATCATGCAGAGGAGATGAAAAGAGGCGAGAGGATTGCAGAAATAATAACTGTTCAAAGGAGAAAACGAAAAGGTGGAATGTGAATTAACTGAAGAAAGATAAGAAAATGTGATGATAAAGATAAGAAAATGTGATGATAAAGATAAGAAAATGTGATGATAAAAGTCTGAAAGAGATGCTGCTTAAAGGATAAAACAAAAAATTTGAATGAGAATTCATTAAAGCAAAGTGAGAAGAAAAATTTGAAAAAGAAGTATAAAATGATTTGTATTGCAGAAGAAGAATGTTTTGAGAGGAGAGTCAACAAAAGGAGAATAAAAATTTATTGAACAAAGATAAGAAGTATAATTGTGCTGTAGTATCCCATGCAAATTAGCCCGGCAGTATTTAAGTAGTAAATAATAAACAGGTCGGGCTGCAATCCATTGCGCTGCACTTGGCAAGGAAAGCTACGTTACGTCTATTGCTACACGCGGAGATATACGATACTAAACAAAGCGTCGCCGATAGGATCTTTGGGTACGTTGGACGATTCAGAGCACATTTAATTGTGGATGAGAGCATTTGTGGCATTGGCATGAGTTAACAAATTGAACGACTTAAGGAAAGAAGGAGGAGAGAATCAGATAACTTTTTTGTTTTGGGCTACAATGGGATGTTAGTCTTTAATGAGAATTTCTACCATGTCTTACCCAAAGAAGTTGGAACAAATAAATTTCAAGGAAATTGTCGGCGTCATTAAAAAGAATATTAGACCAAAGAAAAAAAATTGGTTATTGCCGAAACGAAAAAGGTTTTGGAAGCAAGGCAGTGGTCAGAAGAATTTGTGATGCAACAGGAGTGTGGTAATTATTGCTAGTTTGGAAAGTTAGGAACGCAACAAATAAGAATATTAGACCCACGAAAAAAAAATTGGTTATTGCCGAAAGGAAAAAGGTTTTGGAAGAATTTGTGATGCAACAGGAGTGTGGTAAGTGTTGATAGTTTGGAAAGTTATTAACGCAACAAATAGGAATTGATTCTTCTAAGGTTGATTTAGAGATTAGAACACTAAAGTCATGAGTGAAAAATGTTGGAGTGAAGCAGCCGAATGAATTTGAAAACAGAGTTAATCAGAGAATTCACTCAAATGAAAGAAGTGCATGAAACCCACAGGATGAATACGACTAAATTCAGAATTAAATGTAAATATTGTGGAAAAATGCATGAAAGGAAGAACTACAAATGTCCGGCGCTTGGAAAACTAGGCTCAAATTGCGCAAGAAGGAATAATTTTCAGAGTAGATGTAACATGAGAAGCAAGCAGTGAAAATGCGAAAATGCGAACAGTAAAAACGTCCTCCTTCTCTTCCTCTGAAGAAAAAGCCGGAATATTTGCAGTAAATGCGCAGAAGAAATGTCGAGAGAATATAAAAATAAATGGTCTTGTATTTAGTATGCAGGTGGATATTGGTAGCAAAATAACTATAATACCAAATAAGTTTTGAATTAAGTTGTGACGACCCGAAAAAAAAGGTATAAGAAATTAAAGCAGTTTGATGGATCAACTATGAAAACAGGGCACCTTTGAAACTAGTACGCGATTTGAAGTAATTCCAGTTGTGGTGGTAGCATACCATAAGGATCACGGTTTGATAAATATCGACCTAGCAAAGGTGGATACAGCAAAGCCGATAGATTCCATAGAGACATTAAAAAGTAAATAGGATTGTTGAAAAGCTATAAAGCGAGTATTCTTTTGAAAGAGAATTATCACCTTAAATATATAGAGGCGAGAAACGTTCTGGTTCACATACACCCTTTGGTGGTAGCAAAATTAAACAGACTGATAGAACAGGGCATTTTTGGAAATATGACTCAGGGTGGAAGTAACTGGGCGTCACCTATTGTTACGATAAAAACATCTGATGGAGACTCAAGGACATTTAGTGATTATAAGGTAGGAGGGAATCACCAAGCATGTTTAGAGTCATTTCCGTTGCTGAATACTGAAATTGCAAGCCACAATCTAGCAAATATGGAATACTTTGCCAAAATTGATCTTAAGTCTGCGTACAATCAAACTGAGATTGATGAAAAGTTCAAAGAAGTCTCCACACCCCTATAGATCGGCTAAGATGGACTCGTCTACCGTTTGTAATTAAGACCTCCTGTCACATTTTTTTCAGTAAGTGATTGAAGGAGTGTTATTAGGAAAAGTAAGTAAAATAGTTATATACCAGGAAGAATTAAAGCATAAAATTGAATGAATATTAAAAAAGTAAAAACGGCAGTATTAATGGTGAACAGAGACAAATGCTGTTTTAATTGTAAGAATTTCTTTTATTTGGACTATCAGATATCGAAAGAAAAAGCATAACACCTGATGAGAGGTTGACGAAGAAGGTTACAGACATAGCGACATCAACTGATAAAAAGGGATAAGAGACTTTTTGGGGAATAATAATTTCTACAGCAAGTATATTCCAAAGTACCGTGAAATAATGGAGCCGCTTACAGAGATACATAAGAAGATCAGTGAATTTGAGTAGAAAAAGCAAAATAGTGCTTTTGAAGCACTAAAGACAATCATGAGTAGAAAATCGATAATCAAAGTGTTCGATCCTAAAAAGAAAATAACCGCAACCACTGATGCAAGTGAAAACGCGATCGCTGCCATTTTATCGCAAGAGGAACATCCTATTATGTATTTTTCAAGGAGGTTAACGTCAGCAGAGATTAACTATTCAAATATTGAAAAATAGGCGTTAGCAATAGTATAGTGTATGGAAAGGGCGCTGAATGTTTTGTTAGGTAAAAAGAAATTGTTGAAGTTAAACCACATGCCGCTGGAATATATTTACAACCCGAAGAAAGAATTGCCAAAGGTCACGTATTCAATCATACTGCGTTAGGCGATGAAAATAATGGCGTTTGATTTCGACATATTATATGAGAAAGGAAACGCTATTCCTGATATGGACGCCTTATCAAGATTAGAGTTTGTGAATAGAACAGAAGAGGCGCACAAAACTGGGGAAGATAGAATAATTCACAAGGATAGAGACAGACGTGCTTCCTGTAAACACGTGTGAAGTCGAGCAGGATCCGGTGTTAAGCAGAGTGATGGAAAAAATAAGAATAGATGGAGTGATTGCTCAGTTTTAGACTGACTATTCAAGAAGCTAACACACGTTGACTAGAGAGAATGGTATAATATGTAATAGAGAGATAGTAGTAGCTCCACTTGTGCTGAGAAAGGACGTATTGAGAGGAGTGCATGACGATGTGCATTGTGGCGCAACAGCAACACGGAGAAAATGAAGGTCGGAATATTCGATGTATGTTGAGGAGTATATTAGGAGGTATCCAAAGTGTAATGAGATAAGAATTTTCAGGCTGAAAGTAATTCATTCCTGGCCTAAAGAACCACAGTCCTGGGTTAGAGTGTGCATGTACAATGCGCATATCAGATATGGCGTGATTTCATTTTTAGTACTAGTGGACGCGTACTGAGAGTGAACAGAGATTATCAAAGTAAAGAATAAAAGAGCAGCCACAGTAAAACACATTTTTTAAGAACCGTTTTTTCGAGAAATTGAATGTTTCAAACGGTAGTTACGGACAATTCGTCTGTGTTTCGGGATGAGGGTTTGTGAGTCGGCTTAAGACGGATTAAATTCGTCGCATATAAGACACAGCCATAATATTTACAATCTAACGGGATAGCGGACAGAATGTTGCAAACTATGAAAATGACTTTGAAGGCGTTTTCACCTATTAATGAAAGTATTGAGACGTCCTTATAGAAAATGCTTCTTAGTTATAGGTCTGGCCCACATGCGGGAAAAAAATTGAGCCCGTCGGCGCTAATCGGAAGATGGATCAGCGCCCCTATAACGATGTCTTTTGCGACTAGGAAGACGGTGTGGTACAAAAAAAAAAAAAAAAAAAAAAAAGAAATTGGCGAATCCCGAAGAGGTGAATTTCCTGTTACAGAAAGGAAACAACCCGGCCACATTTGAAAAGAAAGGAGCAGCGTATTTTGGCGCGTGCTGACCAGTTTAGAAGTAGGAATGTGTTGTAGGATATGGAGATAAAAGACCAAGAACATGAAAAGAAAGGAAGGTAAAATAATGAGGCAGAGCATAGACTGGAAGTATGGGAGCAGGGAGAGACAAAATGTTGCAGAAGTGAGATTGAGTAGGGTACACAATTAAGCGAAAGTGAAAAAAACAGATGAGTATGAGTATAGATAAAGACTGGGGTCACCGCTGAAGAGATGACAAGAAAAACGAACAGAAGGACTGTATAACACGAATCTAATTAGATGCAGTGTCAGGAAGAACAAGGGTGTTCGATTGCACCGGTTCAGGGAGGATGTAGTGTAGGGATAAGAAATTAAGAACTAAAAGCATTGTGGAAAACCCCAACTAAAAAAAAAATCACAAGTCAGTGCGAAAAGCTAATTCAGAATGCTGATTAGATTAAAAAAATCAAATTCACCTACGACATATTTTCACGCCTAGATGTGAAAAGATTCACTGGAGCCGGCATCATGAGAAGTTTAACTATTTAAACCACGACGCTAACCTGTCAAAAGGCAGGCGACATAGGAGCGGTTAGCTGATGACCTCGTGGCAATGTAATGAAAGAAAATTCAAGAAGCCGCCCGGACGCAGTTTCATTAGTCCTCTTCTTCCAATTCTTTTTTCTTCTTTTTTACTCCACGCCGAGAACAAATGGACACGTTAAGTACAACTTCTTTATTTACTTTGCCTTCTTTTTCTCTCAAGCTGTCGCTTACTACTAAAAAGAGGAAGGAACAAAGACTTTACATTCTGCTACTACACAACCATGAACACTAAACTTCTGCGGACATTTTAAATACCTACAACTCTTGATACCCTAAACACTCTAATTGCACAATTAAATTCTACAACTTGTGTTAATCTTTCCTTTTAATAAATTTCTATTTTAAAATGCAAAATGTATATTCTATTCTTACACTATTTCACACGATTTCACATATTCCATCCTGCCGACAAGTAACCTTCTAATAACGCTGAAAACCTTCTGATACTTGTGATAATGATAATTCTGCATAAATCCTGTAAGCTGTAGGAATTTCGGTTATGTCTGACACAAGGTCGAATTAAAGAAACATTAACCAGCTCCCTACGGCTAGAGTGGTTACCCTCTACGCTACAGTAGTATCCCATGCAAAATATCTCGGCATTATTTAAGTAGTTAGTTGATTACAGACCGGACATTGCGTCACAATTGACAAGGAAAGCTATTGCTATAGGAAGAGATACGTCACGACTATCGCTATACAAAAGATATACGAGACTCAAAATGTGCAAAAAATGTTAGGATAGCAGAAAAGGGAAGCTGTTCAAAGTAGAAATAGAAAAAGTTGAATGAAATTTTATTGAAAAAGGATGAGTATACAAAAAAAATAAATGAAAGATATATAAATGAAAGATATATAAATGAAAGATATATATATATAAAAGGATGAGTATACAAATGGTGAAGATGAAGATTAGAAGGATTTTCAGAATGAGAAGCTCTTCAATGGAGAAAAAGGAAAAAGTAGAATGAGAATTCATTGATGAATGATAAAAGGAAAAATGATGAGAAAAAGGATTAATAAATTTAAGGATTACAGAAAGAAAATCTGTTCAAAGAACTATACTAAAATTGGAATAAGAATTCATTGAAGAAAGATTAGAATCAGAAGAAAAATGGTGATGAAGAAGATAAAAAATTGAGAGGTGCAGAAAGAGATGCTTTTTAAAGGAGAAAACGAAAAAGTGTAATGATATTTTATTGAAGAAATTTCAGAAGAAAAATGGTGAGAAAAGAGATTAAAAAATAATGATGCAGAAAGAAAATCTGCTCAAACGAGTAAACGAAAAAAGATGAATGAGAATTGATTGAAGAAAGATGAGAGAGTGATTAGAAAAATGTGAAGATTGAAGAAGTAGAAGCTGGTCAAAATAGAAAATAAAAAACAGGAATGAGTATTAAGGAAAGATGAGAAGAAAAACAGTAGAAATGGCGATTAAAACTGGTTCATATTGCAGAAAAAGAAGCTGTTCAAAGAAGAAAACGAAAAAGTGGATTGATAATTTATTGAAAAAAGAAGAGAGAAAAAATTGATCAACAAGGAGATAGAATAATTTGACGATAGCCTTAAGAAAAGTTTTCAAAAAAGAAAATGAAAATGAGTAATGTCTTTATTTAGGAAATTCGAGTCGAAATATGGTGAGCTAAAATATTAAAAATGGGTAAAGAAAACAGAAAGAGAAGATATTCAAAGAAAAAAAACAAAAGGTTGAATGAAAATTTTTGAGAAAGATGAGAATAAATATGGCGAGGAAGATTAAAAGAGGTGAGTATTGCTGTTCAAAGAGAAATAAAAAATGGAATGAAAAGTTATTGAAGAATTTTGAGAAGTTAAATTGCGAAAGAGAAATTTTAAAAAGTGATTATTGCAGAAAAAGAATGTATTCAAAGGAGAAAATGAAAAAGTTGAAAGAGTATGTATTGAAAAAGGAATGTTGAGTAAAGATATTAAAAATATAGAAAGATAACAGAAGGATAACCTGATTCAAGGAGAAAATAAAAAATGGAGTGAGGATATATTGAAGAAAGACGAGAAGAAAAATGTAGAGAGAATAAGTTAAAAAAGATTAGGATTGCAGAGAAAGATGTTGTTTAAGGAAGAAAACGAAAGAGTGGAATTTTCATTCATTGAAGAAACATGAGACTAAAAATGTTGAGAAACCAGAGTGATAATTGCAGAAAGAGAAAATATTCTAAAAGAAAACGAAAAGTCGAATGAAACTTTATTGAAGAAAGGGAGGAGAGAAAAATGGTAAAAATGAAGATTAAAAAAGAAAGAAGAATGAATGAATTGCAGTTATAAAATTCTCTGCGTGACATGAAACGCGAGGCAGATGGAAAGCGTGAGTGTTTCTGTTGATGCAACTCTAAGAGGAAAATAGGATCCCGGATGTGAATGTATGGGTGATTTTTTTTTTTTTTGGGTTGCAGGAAATTTCATTTGTATCAATGTCAACATTGCTAGATCAACCACATGCCGTTTTACTAACTGGCATACAAAAGGGGAATTATATATATATATATATATATATATATATATATATATATATAAACTATCCATATAGTAAAATCATGAATTTATATAAAGTTATATCTATTTTGTAACATTTTTATGTATAAATATTTATAAATATTTAAAAATATATTCAATATAATATCTATCTATCTATCTATCTATCTATCTATCTATCTATCTATCTATCTATCTATCTATCTGTCTATCTAAATTATTTCTATATTACTTTATATATCGTCAATATATATACTACCGACAATAATTTCATTTGTATCAATGACAATATGGCTAAATCAACCACATGCCGTTTTACTAACTGGCATACAAAAGGGGAATTATATATATATATATATATATATATATATATATATATATATATATATATATATAAACTATCCATATAGTAAAATCATGAATTTATATAAAGTTATATCTATTTTTGTAACAATTAATGCATAAATATTTATAAATATTTAAAAATATGTGCAATAATATCTATCTATCTATCTATCTATCTATCTATCTATCTATCTATCTATCTATCTATCTATCTATCTATCTAAATTATTTCTATATTACTTTATATATCGTCAATATATACACTACCAGCTATAATTATTAGGCCATCCCAGTTTTTTTTTAAAAAAATAAATGTATTTCATACTATTTTAGTGGATAATTCTAAATGAAAATAGAATGGTTCTTTTTTATTATTACTTTGCAAAATTTTATAAGGCAAAGAAGCAAAGATGAACCCGCCCGAATCACACTTCATTGAAGAAAATGAAATATAGGTAATTATTAAATATATATAAATTAAATTGGTACACATGTTATAGTGCATTATTAACACAAGAACTATTTTCATTTACAATTATATACTTGGCAATAAATACTAAAAAATAATATGAGATACGTCATTTTTTTAAAACACTAGGGTGGCGTAATAATTATGGCCGGTAGTATACATGTGTAATATGCATACATATGTAGATGTTTGTATAAATTATGACATGAATTTTAAAAATATTTATAAATATTATGTATCTACACCTGTATAAATACTTGATTATATAATGTTTGTAATTCAATTTCTGTGCCTCCATATTTCTAACAATAACTTAAATTTTTAAGCACAGCATGGTAATATGAGGAAAAACAGGTATTTGAAATCGAAACCTAGCTCGATTCCAATGTGCTATTGCTCACCTTGTATCTATTGTATTACCTTTTGAAATAAATGTGACTTATTACTTACAAAAACTCCCTGTTGGTTATATATATATATATATATATATATATATATATATATATATATATATATATAAATTGAAATAAATTTTCAAAATTCAAAAATGTTGAATGAACATTTCAACATGAAATCCCTAAGAAAGATTTCACGTCTCCTCAGCAACAGTCTAAATCAAAAGGAAAAAAATAAGATTAAAAAGAGAAATACATAACGGTTAAGATTTGAGAAATATACGTCACAAAAAAAAAAATTTGAAAATCAGTCTATTTTTGGTTTTTAATTTTTGATAGAGTTGTAAGTGAAAGATGGAGAAATTTGGCATGTCTAGATGATTAAATAAAGAATAAAAAGAAAAACCATTAAAAATTTAACATGTTTGACTACTTTAAGTATCTTAGGTTCGTCAATTATTTAGGGAAGTAAAAATATATTTTTCGCGTAATATATTTGAGTATTGTCAGATTTAATACATATTTTTACTGACACACACACACACACACACACACACACACACACACACACACATATATATATATATATATAATAAAACAAAAATTTCAATATTTAAATCCGTTGAATAGCCATTTTTACAAGGAAAAAGAAAAATGGAAAAAGGGGTAAGGGGTGGTTGACTGGGAAGTAAGCTAAGAAAAATGTTTTTTCCCATAGAAACAAAAGAAAGCTGCTACCATCAATGTTGAAAAAAACAATGAAAAATTTACCAAATTTATATATATACCTGTTTCGTTATCAATGACAAACAAGTTGCTATGATTAAGTTTTAATATAACTTTTCATGTCGTATTTAATATTCTTTTTTCATTAACACACACACACACACACACACACACACACACACACACACACACACACACACACACACACATATATATATATATATATATATATATATATATATATAACAAAAAATTCAAATTTTCTTAAAACGGATGGCCATTCCGATGGATAAATTAAACACCCATCTCATCAGCAAGATCAAAACATTATGAAAAATTAAATTTATTATTTTTTGTGTGCGTAAAAAACTAAAAAGCCAAAGTAAGAGTAAGGAAAAAGAACAAAAAGAAAAAAGGGGCTTATCATTGCTCTTCCTAACTAGGTTAATCCTTCTAAAATGATTTTAGGGTTTATCTCTAGGGAAATTACCGAATGAATAACTGAGAAACTACGGTTAACTCTCCGCTCTAATCTCTGGGAGGATTCTTCCGATACAATTAATCGGCTTACCAATATTGATGATAAAACTAAAACTTCTCTTATATTTGACATTGTAGATTTTGATTCTTCTGTTTTTACAGACCTCCTAGACCTAAGTACTAACTTCTCTAAAAGTCATCTAGAGATCACCGACAGAAAAATTAATATTATTCTTGCAGCTAGAAAGTGGATTTTAACCTTTGATCATTCCACCTGGACTAAAGGTTCCTACGACAAATTCGATGTCCCTATGAGAGCATATGATTCCGCCCAAGTTGCTGGTCTAGTAGGTATTTATATCTTAGATACCTTAAGTAGAATTGTAAACCTTAAAGAAATTGGCTTATGAAGTGATGAGAGTCGTATGTTTATCCCTAATACCAATGAGTCCTTGACTACTATGATCTATAAGAAAATTATTAGGGCTTTAAATTACTAGGATTACAATTGAAGTTTTCTCTAACCTAAAAATTGTCAATTATTTGGACATTACTTTTAATCAAGACAATTTCTACAAACCTTACCTTAAGGAAAATGATTCTCACAGCCATATTAACGTTTATTCCAACCACCGAAATGATATTATGAAAAAAAATACCTAACAGTGTTAATACTAGAATTAATCGGTTGTCTTCCAATCTTAAGATCGTCAATGAAAATAAGAAGTTATATCATAAAGCCCTCCAAGAAAGCGGCTTTAAGGGAAAATTGCTATGTGTAAAACCCGTTGTTAAATCTGAGTTATCTAAAATAAGGAGTCAGTCAGTCAGTTAAGTGCCATGCGCGATACACGCTTGGGCGATCATGTCTCGAAAGAGACATGACTGACTGGGCAGAAGATCATCCCGCAGTAGGTTGCCATTGCTTTCTGCGGTAGACTGGTTGCCGACCAAGGCTATAGAACCCAATCTGTCCTGTTATTTAACCCATAACGGGAAGGAAGAGACGGATTAATACCTTTCCCAAGGGTATTTGCGCGTAAGTGAATGCAAGGAATTCAACTGGAATTCGAACTCGGTTCCCCGATTCCTCGTACCAAGCCGATATCCACTGCGCCACAAGGAGTAGTTGTAGGAAAAGAAAATTTATAAGGTTTAACCCCTATTCTGTACATTAACTAACATTAACATTGGTAAATATTTTCTGAAATTGGTAAGTAAACATTTTCATACCAATAACTCCCCATGCAGAGTCGTTAATAGAAATAAATCAGTTCTTCTTTTACACATAGTGTAGATAATATAATTAATTCCAACAATGGAGAGATCTTAAAATTTTTTGATATAACTAATATTAAAACTGGTATAATGCACTCTTGTATTTTTTTTTTTTTAATCATTTCACCCCGAGCAAGGCAGAAACGCCACTGATGTGCAGGGGGTTACATAAATGTAGAAAGATTAATTAGAAAAGAGTGAGGAGTACAAGCTAGTTAGAAAGGAACAATAGAAAGCTGAGAAAGCAGGTGCAATGACACATACATGGGCGGAGAGAACGTGAAGATTATACAGGGGAGGGGAGAGAGCTAGAGTCCAGTGGTTAGTAGGTGAGTATTAACTTTGCTTTTAAATTTCTGGAGGTCGTAGCCGTCAGGAAAGCAAGAATACGGGAGTGAGTTCCACAGGCGGGAAGTGCGAGAGAGGAAGCTGCAGGAGTAGAATTGTCGTCTGCGTTTGGCTAACCTGACTGTGAATGGGTGGGACCCAGTTGCCAGTCTGGTTGCACGGGTAAACACCTGTTGAGGAGGCATCAGTGACTTAAGCTCATCCGAGCAGAAGCCATGAAAGTATTTATAGAAGAGACAGAGGGAGGCCACATTTCGACGATGGGAAAGTGGCTGCAGACGAGTCGCCAGATCAGTTCCTATCACATTACAGACTCTCCTTTGGAGCTTGTCAAGAACACTGAGGAGAACGGCAGGGGCACCTGACCATAAATGGCAGCAGTACTCCATGCACGGACGGATGGTTGACTTGTAATGCAGGTATATCTACATTTGCTGGACACATCAAAGTAGTGTAATGGTTAGTAAGCTTGTCTAGCTAGAACCTGTTACAACTGAGTAGTGAGTTCGATTCTCACTGGGTGCTCCGTACTTTTGGCCTTGTGCCACATCTAAGTGGTGTCTAGAAAGTTTACTATCAACATTTGTTCCGTAGAAGGTAAATGTAAGTCTACCCAAGTGATCTACCAAGCAAACATCACTCCTAAAAATAAAATAAGTATCATGATTTTTTTGTTGTTTCTTTTTTAATCATATCACCGCGAGCAAGGCGGTAACGCCACTGATGTGCAGGGGGCTACCTAAGAGTGAAAAGATTGGAAAAGAGAAAGCTGGACCCACATCCTAAACAGGAAACAAGGGATGAGCCTCTTCACCTGTTCAATAGAGGTGGGTGGAGTGTGAACCGGGCGATAATTTAGTCTATCTACTCCAATTGAAAGAAAAAAAGATAAAAGGAGTTAAAGATTGGAAAAGAGTAAAAGATTGGAAAAGAGAAAGCCGGAAACCACATCCTAAACAGGAAACAAGGGATGAGCCTCTTCACCTGTTCAATAGACGTGGGTGGAGTGTGAACCGGGTGATAGTTTAGTCTATCTACTCCAATTAATGTTAACATTAAAATTTTGGCAGGGAAATTTAAACACCCTTATTACTCACATAAACACGTCTTTTTCAACACCAACATTAGATTAAAAAATTCCCTTTTACGAAATCTTTGGAAAATGAAAAAGGAGTGACAATAATGAGCTGGCGATTAATAGGTTCGAGCCACACCCCTAATAAACTTCGCAATAGATGCTATCTATGTTTAGTTGAAAAAAATTGCCTTTAAGCTTAAAAAAAGAATTTATAGCCAAATACCGTCATAAATTTAAATTTAGATACAAACTTCCTAATAATTAATCTAAAATTGAATTTTTTAAAAATATTTGTTTCTTTTCTTCTCATTAATAGTATAATTAAATTCTATTATATAATGATTTCCAGTTCTTAAATCTAAATTGTTTCTAGTTCTCTCGCTTTTCAGAACTCATGTTTAATCAGTTTGTTTTTCGAATTAATGCTGTCATAGAATTAAATTTAAATTCCTAATAATTAATCTAATTATCATTCTTTAAAATAGTTATTTCATTTCTTGTTATTAGCCGTATAATGAAACTATAATATATAATAATTAACTTTTCTTAAATGCATTTTTCTTCTAGTTCTATCGTTTTAATGTTTAACCCGTTTATTTTAGAGTTAAAATTATTCGTTGATCTTTAACAGGTGCCTTGAAAAAACTTAATTTCGTCTGACCTATTTCTTCCTTATTTTTATTATTTTAATATTTTTTATTGTATCCCTTTTCGTTTCTGTCACCCACTTGACAGATCTGACAGGTTCTAATAGCCATAATCTGCCCCTTCTTTCTTTTTTTCTTTTTCCCTACCCTTACTTCCGTTTTTACACACACACAATCAAATAAATTTATTTTCCAATTATATTTTGATCTCGTAGATGGTGCTAAATTTACCCGCCGAAATGGCCATCCGATTTCAGAAAACTTGTATTTTTTCATGTGTAATGAATATTGGCTCTGTAAATAAATAAATTTAATTGCATTGAACACTCTGGCTGCATCAGTGTTAATATTTAATATTAATAGGATACTTTGAAATTTACCTCCGAGCCCTTTTCTTTCTCAAATTTATGACCAATATATATATTGATGACTACGAAGAATTTTAGAATGAAAACTAGTGATGGCAACATTGTGCCTCCATTTATCTTCCCAGAGAGCCTCAATTTCATCACAGAGGCCTACATTCTTGTTTAAATTAATTGAAACAATTAATTGAAACAATTGCTTTAGTTTCCGTTCTTTCACCAGTTAGTTTTAGACCTACTGGAGTGACAGGGTGTAATCGATTTCTATTTTTTCATCAGATTACGAAATTTGCAGTGTTGTTCAATAATATTAATCTATTTTCGAGGTGTATGATGAAATTTGTTCGGCCTTGAAAAATATTGCGTCATTCGTGATTGCATCAGATTTTTTCACTCCCACACACTATTGTTTCGAGTGTAGATTAGTTTTTCTCCGACCATTGTCTGCGATGACGTTATTCCAAAGAAGCGTTACGCTGCACGGACACAACTTTCAGTCATGTCATCAGGGCGGAGAAACAAACTGGATCCATCAGTCCAAAACGTAAAGAAAAATTCGATCGGAAAAAAATCAACGCCAAGAGACGATGTACACGTGATCAGGGAAAGTGAAAGATTCTACGAAGACATTATTCGTTGAGTATAGTGTTAAGATGTGATGATCTTTAGTTCAAAATTGCTGTTTTTTCAGTGGTTTTCTGATAGAAAGGCATTTAGCTAGCAGGTATTTGTCATAAGGTGCTCAATATCGAGATAGAAATAAAGATAGAGAGATGAAAACTACTCGGTAAAAGTCCTTAGAAATGAAGAGGTCACAATAATGCCATCATGAAACTTGGAAGTCAACAAAACTCTGCTCAGTTAAGTGACACACTTCTCCGCATCATATATATATATATATATATATATATATATATATATACTACCGGACATAATTATTAGGTCAACCCAGTTTTAAAACAAAGTATGTATTTCATACTAATTTGAGTATTTATTGCCAAGTGGATAATTCTAAATGAAAATACAAGGTTTCTTTTGTTAGTATTACTTCGCAAAACTTTACAAGGCAGCCAGGGAGCCTTTGTTCGGCCAGCCAATAATAATAAGAGACTAGCATGGGGAAGAGAACGTAAAAATTGGACACCAGAACAGTTCATTTGATGCTCATGTTATTGTGCAGCATTAACATCATTTTGAAAAAAAAAGCTGGGGTGGCCTAATAATTGTGAACGGTAGTATATATATATACATATATATAGATATATATACATATATATATATAGACAGAAAATCTAAGCAAGCTTTTGACTCTTGCTTAGATTTTCGGTCTTTGTTTGTTCTACTTTCGTATTGAGCGCTTTAGTGTTAGGGTTTTCGTCTTGGGTTTTTTTTCTTTCTTACGAGTGCTTGACCTTTTGTTCATGTACTTCGTTTGTTTCTTTTTTTTGCTTCCTCTTATTTTCCCTCCGAGTTTGTTCTCCGTGGGTTATACAAGACGATTTAAATTATAGGTTGATTAATACTAATTTTGGTAGAGTTAGGTCTCTTACTTTTGTATTGTTGTTGTTATAGTTAATATTATATATATATATATATATTTTTTTTTTCTTTTGTGTAGTGTTCCTTCAGCAGGTTGGCGATCATGAATCTCCACAATGTCTTGTCCTTTGTAGCTCATAATAAATTATCTATTTTTGTTATGTTTCCTAAATCAAGTTTTGCCTTCCATGTACATCGGCTCACCAGCTAGCTAATGTGTGGATTTTAATTTGAACCTTTTACTATAAACATTTCCTGTGAGTATCGAACTTTACAAGAAATGCTTACTCATTTTTGCCCCATATATATATATATATATATATATATATATATATATATATATATATATATATATATATATTCTTTTGAGATCTACCTTTGATTTTAAAATTTTTAATTTAAAATTTAAAATTTAAGGTTTATTTTTGAATTTGTATGTCCAAATTTTTCTATAACAATTGTCCCAGTCATTATCTATTTAAACTAAAATCTTTCAGGTAAAATTTTCTGTCGTTTTTTTATCAACATCGATGTAATCAGTTTTCTCTTGTTTCCATGCGAACATTTTTTCATAGCTTACTTTCCAGTCAACAACCTCTTCCCACCTTTGTCCCTTCGTTCCTCCTACCACTTCTATCCCTCTGACATGGCTAAATTTTAACTTTTATATTCTTGACTCTTGTATGCGGGAAGGGTATGTCTTCTAATATGAGACATAGGCATCTGTCTACTTTCCCTTCTTATTTCCTTACATTAAAAAATTGTTAATCCAACCCCATTTTATTTTCGTGTGAATGGATGATTTTTTTTTCACTTCTATTAGTATAATATATTTTAACACATTTGTATTTGAGTAAGTAAAATTTTCGTTTCGCCGTTGCTGAAGAAGCGATGATTTCCTCTATTCAAAGGATTTAAATATCGAAATTTTTGTTTTATTTTATACAAAACGAAAATGGCATGTAGATAAAATTCCAAAAGTCCAAAAACAAATCCTATTAATATTAATCTCGTTAAGTAAGGGTACGTATACATATTTGTGTATATATATATATATATATATATATACATATATACATATATATATATATGTGTGTGTGTGTGTGTGTGTTGGTATATGTATGTGTATTTGTATGTATATATGTAAGTATGTGTATGTGCATGTGCATATGTATATTTTCTTTATTTTAAATTTATATTTATTTTAATTTATTTTATTCTCTATAAATTCGGTTAATACGTATGTGCCTGCATGTATGTATGTGTGGATGTGTATATATATATATTTGTGTATATGTGTGTCTATATATGTCTGTGTATGTGTGTATATTTATATATATATATGTGTATATATATGTGTGTAAGTGTGTGTATGGGTGTATATTAGTATATATATTTATTCATATCTTAGGTGCAGATGTATTTATGTACACATATATATGGGTGATCGTATGTGTATGTATGTATATATTTGTATAACTTTTGAAATTTTTTTCATTTATCCTTTTCGTGTTTCATTCATATAAATAATCAATTTATTGATCTAATGAGATAACTTCAGAAAATCTATAATCTACACTACAAATAGGGGAAATTTTCGGAGGGTTTGTCTCAATGAACCAAGAGAAAGCCAGGTCATGATGGATAGAAGAAATTTGATTGTAATGGTAAAGCGAGTTAGACACTTGAAATGACTTAAAACCCAGTCATTTTTTATGTCAGTGGTGAAATAAATTGAATGATACATATGCAGCATTTATCAAGTCTGAAAAGTTATCGCATGTCATCATGAAACGGTTACAGGATTTTCCTTAAGTTATTTTTCACTTAAGGTAGTGAACAAGAGACAAAGACGTGAATGATTTTTTAAAAAATAAACTGCACGTGAAACATATGCAGTTGACTTAGTGGATGATCTATCCATTAAGCCGAAACAAATTAATCATCAGAAAATGGGAGAATCAATCACTTTATGCTAGTTTTATCGATGTCTAGTTGTATTATATTAGGAAAAATTAACTATACATGAGGGTATATTTTAAATGATGATGACAGATAGAAGTTACTGCATTACGTTTATTCAGCAAGTTTAGTTTTGGGAATTTGATAATTTGTAATTTTTCCTGTAAACATAGAAAACATGGCTCCTGTAAAAATTTAAAATTTAAAGATTTACAATATTTACAAGTTTTCATATTTGCTAAATGCTACATATGTATCCTTCAATTTATTTCATCGCTGACATAGAAAATGGCTGGGTTTCAAGTCCCTACCCTCTCTACTCTTACAATCTAATTTCTCCTATCTATCATGACCTGCCTTTTTATTGGTTCACTGAGATAAATCTTCCGAATATCTCCTCTTAATTGTGTGGATATGCTAAAAATTTGTATTGTTTTATAGCTTCTATATATAATGATTACTGACAGAAAAAAATTTCACTGCCTGACGAGGTGCTAATAAGATAATACTGAAACACAACGGCTCTTTTGTTGCAGTAAACTATGTTTTATTATAAACTTATAATAAAAATATTACCATATATAATGCCCTACTAAGTATCGAGCACTCTTAATAAAATAAATGACTACAAACAGTGCACTGCCATCGTATTAGTTATATATATATATATATATATATATATATATATATATATATATATATATATATATTAAAATCAGTATCTCACAAAATTAACGCTCCATACATAGATCTATCTATGTCATACTGTTCCTGTGTTTCGATGTCAGTCTGTTTCTATCTATCTATCTATCTATCTATCTATCTATCTATCTATCTATCTATCTCTGTGTTTGTGTGTATATATTTTTGGTACAATATTCATAAAACTAAGTAACAAAAGAGTTTTTTTTTTTACTTTTAAACTAAATCAAGACGGCTACTTCCTAGTTCGTGCTCCGAATTGTTTGATAACGTCAGGATTTCCCGTTAATCGCAGCGCGTGATTTTGGAAACGGTTTTTTTTATATTAATTACACTGTGCCCAAAAATAAACACGTAAAACAAAAGAAAAACACATCTTCTGCTCCCCAAACAAATGATTTGCACTATAGATTATGCGGATTCTAAATACGTGATTGTCTTTCCAAGATGGGGCTGATCATGGTTCTCCATAATTTTCTATATTTTCAGTAATGTTTATTTACATACACTCCTTTCCAGTTTCTGTTTAGTCATCTATTTGCATAAGCTCGTTAGGTAAGTTACACTCTTTTCCATTCTTGCCTTCAATATTTCAAGTGTCCTTTTCATTAAAGTTTTCTCACTGCTTACATAACTTCTCCCTGGTATTCTTAATACACTTCAATAGAATCTGTATCTTTGTTACCTCATTTATTCTATTCATGTGTGAAGAAACTGATATAATATAGCATTTCAGAACTATTTTGGATTCTAACGAAATTTCTCTCTCTTAATATTTGACTTAGATTTTGGAAGCAAAATCTTATATTATAATTTGCCTTCGTATATAATTGAACTATACATTACAGAATTAATCTAAACTTATTTATAAATGGAACTTTGTCTGTGTGTGTGTATGTGTGTGCGTGTGTGTGTATGTGTCCGTTACCTATAAACTCCGAAACGGCTGAACCGATTTTATTGAAAATTTACGCAGTTGTACTTTAAGCGTCTGCGAGTGTTCTTAGCTAGGTTTTGTGTCGAGGTACCCCCGATAAATATCGAAAATCGATAATCGAAAAAATCTGGCTTCTCTCTGTCTGTTCTACAAATATTTTCATGGTTTCTGCTCCGACGAACTTAAGTCACTGGTGTCCCCGCCACAAGAATTTACTCGTGCTACCAGACTGGCAACAAGGTCCCATACACTTGCAGTTAGATCAACCAAATGCAGCCGACAATTCTACTCCAGTAGATTCTCTTCTCGCACTTCCTGCCTGTGGAACTCACTTCCTTTTCTGACGGCTACAACAAAGAGGCATTCCAAGCAGCGTTGTTACCTACACACTCCCCAAAGATCGCCTGTATGATAATTATTATTATTTGATTTGCTTCTGTTAGGGCGCCGCTCCTATTTGACTACAAATGGACTGTTCCCATTGCTATATATAGTCGTAGAGAGTCACTCACTTGAGAGTCTCTAATGAGTTACTGAAGAGTCAGTGCGAGTCAGTGAAGAGTTAGTCACACTTCCGGTGGCGTACCGGTAGTAATCACGTATACACACGCCTTACGACGGATTGGACTCTTGTATCTTTTCTATTGTAAATATTACTAATCACTTCTGTACATACTAACCGTTTTTCCGCGGAATACAACTTATATTCTGATTCTGTTGTTGAGTTATTCATTTATACTTGGCGACATAACAGATTCAATCCCCGGCTCATAGATGTTTCATCCGAATGATGCAGTTTATATCTTAATTCCTACAGGTGGTTTAGTCGGATATTCCCATCAGCGATGCGATTTAAGCATTCCCTAAGATAACCGTATCATCATTATTATTATTTGCCTGTTGTGGTGTAGTGGATACTGGCTCGGAAAGGGAAATCATAGAGCCAAGTTCGAATTCCAGTCACATTCGTTGCATTCACTTACGCGCAAATGCCCTGGGAAAAGGTAATCCGTCTCTTCTCTTTCCGTCTATGGGTTAAATAACAAGAAAGATTGGGTTCTATAGCCTTGATCGGCAACTAGTCTACTGCAGAAAGTAATGGAAACCTACTGCAGAAAAATCTTCTGCCTGACCAGTTATGTCTCTCTCGAGACATAATCGCCGAAGTGTGTATCACGTATGACAATTGAACTGAGCTCGATATAAAATACTCTTCTTAGAAAGTTGAGTAAGATTTCTGTCAGTGTACGACTGGTGATTATGTCTACTATATTTTGTATTTCAGATAATGACAAATTATTTATATGTGCCTGTTATGGTTCCTTTTAAAATTATTTATCTTTCCTTTACACTTGATTAATTGCTTTGCTTTTTACGTGTTATCAACTTTTTTCAGGTTATTTAAATCTAGAAAATATTTTCAGGTTGTAAGAATATTTTTGCAGAGAATAATTATTTGCTGATACTGGTCTTACTAATTAACCCATAGCTGAAAAGAAGAAGTGGATTCATGCCTTTTCCAATGGTGATTGGCTGTATATGAATAAAACGAACCCAACTGGAATGGGAACTAGGTTCTCCGATTTCCAATTTTGAACCGTTGCCCTTCACACTTCCCGCACATCCAATCTTACAGAACCTGCTATTCCCATGCGGTAACCCTTCTCGGTACTGAGTAGGCTTAACGTTGCTTAACTTCAGTGATCGTACTAGAACAGGTGTTTCGACGTTATAAAGTTAAATAGTTACCGTGTTTAAATGTTACATTTTATGCATGTCTGTTTCTAGGTCATTATTAATACTTTTTTTTTTCTGAATTCATCAGCTAACCCTTTTATCCACTCGATCGTTTTATTGTCTTCGGAACAGTGAACTAGTGGGTAAAAGCGTTATTTTTAAAAAATTTAGTCACATAGATTTGGCTATCATTTCACTCCCTGGGTCGGGCTGTGTGTACTTGCATTCACTGGCAAGGAATAACTGGACAGTACTAAATAAAAATAAGAACTAGACGTATCCCTGGACATGAGCAGTGGAATGAGAACGGTCAACTCCCATAGATATAAAAAAAAAACGATTAATTTCAGAATTTCCTGTATATTACCCAGATCGATATACACCTGAGGAAAGCCGGTGGGTCCAGCAACCGAAACGCTGTGATAACAACAACGAAGATGAAGATAACAGTCCGAATATAAATAATAATAATAATAATAATAATAATTATTATTATTATTATTATTATTATTAATATTATCATCATTTTCAAAGGACAAATCGTAAAAAATACTGGCGACATTGTTTAATATCAATTAATCCATCATAATTGAATATATATCAAAGCACTCCTACCATTGAGAAGAAACAGTTGTACTTGAAATGTCATACCTGTATTAGTAAAACAGTGTTTTCGCCTAATTTCAACGTTTGTGGCAGCCAGCTTGTTCATAAATTATTCTCTGCATTGTAATCTCTTGCTGTTATTCAATTATTAGAAATCATAAAAGACGTTTTAATTACTGTGAGTTATTGATTTTTTTAGAATCGTTTTACCCCATGCAAGGCAGTACTGACACTGGTGCGCAAGGGATGACAATGAGAAGAGAGGGGAAAAAGGAGAGCAAGGTACATGGGTGTCGGGGGAAGGATAAGAGAAAGATGACAATCAAGGTGATAAAAGATAGCAACTGACATTGCACTTAAAATTTTGGAGATTGTAGCTATAAGGGAAGTAAGTATACAGGGTTCTGCAGGCGGGAAGTGCGAGAAAAGAAACTACTAGTATAGAACTAAGAGTTACATTTGACTGTTTTGACTGTAAAAGGGTGGGACCTAGTTGCCAATCTAGTAGCACAAGTAAATTTGTGTAGACGGAGTACCAGGGAGATATGCTTGACAGTTGTCAAAATATTTGTAAAAAAGACAGAGGGAAGCCACATCCCGTTTGTGAGAAAGTGACTGAAGTTGAGCTGCCAAATCGATGTCGATTACATTGCAGATCCTCCTCTGGAATTTGTAGAGAACCTTGAGATGGATAGTAGGAGCACCTGACCTGATATGGCAACAGTATTCAACGCACGGACGAACGGTAGATTTGTATATAGGCGTAACAGATTTCGACGAGAAAACTTCCTGAACCCACACAGTGATGGAACATTTCTGGCAGTAGATGTAGCTATTGATACGTTGTAGTCGTATTACATCAGGTCGTCTGAGAAAGTGAGGCTGAGGAGATGCAGTGTATTGCTTTCTAGGAGACTAGCATGATGCATAATGATGGTAGGTTTCTCTATGGTTGTTAAGGGAGACCAACTCAGTTTTGGAAGTTTTTAAATTTACGAGCCATTTCTTACCCCAGGCACTACAGGTTGGATGTCTTTTCCAAGGGCAGCAGCGAGTTTTTCATCGTCAACCTTAAATGATTTCTACTATAGCTAATGTCCATTTTTAATGCTTTGTAATATCCAGGTAGCGTTAATCATGACCTGCTTAACTACTCTAAAGTCATTTTTTCTGAATATTCCCTTCTGTAATGATGTGCGTCCAATTGTCCAGTACATCTTTTAAACCATCAAATACGGTTAATCAAAGCTAAGCTATTATACGGATGGCAATCATGCCAAGCATCCAGTTCAAATTACTAAATTGTCACCTCTTAACAACCACTTTTTCAGGTCAATGATTAAAAAAACCTTCAAAGAAATATAAACCCAAGGGTCTTAGAGCGGATCACCATCCAGCCACTTCCCCACTGAAGGGATGTAGCATCCCTCTGTCTGTTCTATCCTTTCATGGCTTCTGCTCCAACGAACTTAAGTCACTGGTGCACCAGCAACAGGTGTTTACTCGTGCAACGAGACTGGCAACTGGGTCCCACCCATTCATAGTTAGATCAACCAAATGCAGACAACAATTCTACTCCTTCAGTTTCTTCTCTCCCACTTCCCGCCTGTGGAACTCGCTTCCATATTCTTGCTTTCCTGACGGCTACAACCTTCAGGAATTTAAATGCAA
Source organism: Ascarosepion bandense (assembly GCA_037127315.1). Lineage (NCBI taxonomy): Eukaryota > Metazoa > Mollusca > Cephalopoda > Sepiida > Sepiidae > Ascarosepion > Ascarosepion bandense. Next base: position 4,388,114 of record JBBBDQ010000871.1, on the reverse strand, counting down.
TGTCAATACCTATCTCTTAACCACTTGACTCCAGTTCTTTCTACATAACCCTTTATATCTTTGCCTTTCTTTCTCTATCCTTGCAACTGTCATCATTCCTGCATTCCCATCGTACTCGTGCTCCTTTCTAACTGATTTGTTTTTCTTTTCACTCTCCTTCTATCTAATCTTTTACTCTTATGTAGCCCCCTGCGCATCAGTGGCGTTACCGTCTTACTTGGGGTGAAATGATTAAAACAAATTAAATAATTATATATATATAGTTATGTATCAATTGTGCATTGCGGCACGGAAATTATATATATATATATATATATATATATATATATATATATATATACTGAGCACTCTGGAAGAATGGTAGACTTTGAAAAACAGTAGCTACTCTGGCATCTACGCATCGCTCATTCAGTAATGAATTAGAGCACTCAAGCTACTGGCTATGATACATCAATACTCATCTCTTAACCACTTGACTCTTTTTTTTTCTCTACTACCCTGTATATCCTTTCCTTTCTCTCCACCTTTTCAACTGCCATCACACGTGTATTCCCATCCTTCTCTTGCTTCTTTTTAACTGCTTCGTCTTTCTCTTCACTTTCTCCTATTTAAACTTTTTACTCTTATGTAGCCCCCTAATCTTTTTACACTTATGTAGCCCCCTGCACATTAGTGGTGTTACCGCCTTGCTCGGAGTGATACGATTAAAAAAAAAATTAAAAGAACTCGAACAAAGAACTGCACCAAATAATATAAACCACCGCACTTAGGAGAATTCAGCAATCTAAACTTATTTATAAATGGAACTTTGTCTCTGTGTGTGTGTCTCTGTGTTTGTGTGTCCGATACCTATAGACTCTGAAACGGCTGAACCGATTTTCTTGAAAATTAACACAGTTGTACTATAAGCGTCTGCAAGTGTTCATAGCTAGGTTTTGTGTCAAAAAATCGATAATCGAAAAAATCGGGTTATAGAAGGATTGGTCTGATTTTAATCAAATTTAATACACTCATAGACAAAGACATAAGAAACGATGTTCAGAAGTTTCAAGGTTGCAGTTCTTACAATAGTGCAGAAAATCGATTATATATATATATATATATATATATATATATATCGATACCTGGAAATCAAAATTTGACTTACATCCATTCATTTTTCGTTCAGTATACGGTTTCGCTTTTTAGTCTTTCGTACCAACGTCCAAAGAGTCTGAGCTCCAGAACCATGGACTAGTTTTAAAGCTTTCATTACACCCAAGCAATGCCGGGCTCTACTGCTAGTAAAGACTAATATGATCAGCACATGTAATACATAAGAGAACATAATGATCTAGTTAAGAAGATGGCATTACACACTACTTGAAGCAAAACATTAGGAAGGAAACCACAATCAATACTAAAAAGTGAGGTAACAGTTACTGCACTTGAAGAAAATACCTTTCTTGAAAGAATACTAGAAGAAAGAATACTAGAAGAAAGAATACTAGAAGAAAGAATTCTTGAAAGAATACTAGAAGAAAGAATACTAGAAGAAAGAATACTAGAAGAAAGAATTCTTGAAAGAATACGAGAAGAAAGAATACTAGAAGAAAGAATACTAGAAGAAAGAATACTAGAAGAAAGAATTCTTGAAAGAATACTAGAAGAAAGAATACTAGAAGAAAAAATACTAGAAGAAAGAATTCTTGAAAGAATACTAGAAGAAAGAATACTAGAAGAAAGAATACTAGAAGAAAGAATTCTTGAAAGAATACTAGAAGAAAGAATACTAGAAGAAAAAATACTACAAGAAAGAATACTAGAAGAAAGAATACTAGAAGAAAGAATTCTTGAAAGAATACTAGAAGAAAGAATACTAGAAGAAAGAATACTAGAAGAAAGAATACTAGAAGAAAGAATATTAGAAGAAAGAATTCTTGAAAGAATACTAGAAGAAAGAATGCTAGAAGAAAGAATTCTTGAAAGAATACTAGAAGAAAGAATACTAGATGAAAGAATACTAGAAGAAAGAATCCTTGAAAGAATACGAGAAGAATGAATACTAGAAGAAAGAATACTAGAAGAAAGAATACTAGAAGAAAGAATTCTTGAAAGAATACTAGAAGAAAGAATACTAGAAGAAAGAATACTAGAAGAAAGAATACTAGAAGAAAGAATACTAGAAGAAAGAATTCTTGAAAGAATACTAGAAGAAAGAATACTAGAAGAAAAAATACTAGAAGAAAGAATACTAGAAGAAAGAATACTAGAAGAAAGAATTCTTAAAAGAATACTAGAAGAAAATTATTTTATAAATTTCAGCCGACAATAGCACAGGTTGGTAACTCAATGAATGCTGAATATTTCCTTTTAAAGAAAGGACTAATAATATTACCTTCAATTTTTTTAGGTTTGATACACTTTTGTTGTGTATTGTGGTGCGGTGGATATCGACTCGGAACAAGAAATCGAGTAGCCGAGTTCGAATTCCAATTGAATTCCTTCCATTTATTTACGCGCAAATACCCCTGGGAAAGGTATTAATCCGTCTCTTCCCTCCAGTTATCGGTTAATAACAGGGCAGATTGGGTCCTATAGCGTTGGCTGGCAACCAGTCTACCGTAGAAAGCAACGGTATCCTACTGCGGAATAATCTTCTTCCCAGTCAATCATGTCTCTTTCGAGACATGATCGCCCAAGCGTGTATCACTTAACTGATTGACACATTTCAAAACCTGACAAAACAAGCAAAGATAATCCTTGTTGTACCAAAAACGTTTCTCCTTGCACTCACATCCCTTTCACGAACGACCTAGTTACGCGTATTTACACATTTTTACGCGCACAAAAACACATAAATATATAAATAAATATATGCAATTTTATTAAATATACCGTTAAGAAGATATGTGTACATATGATTCTCTCTCCACCCGCACTCTTTCTCCCTCTGTGTGTCTTTCTCTAATATATATATATGTGTGTGTGTGTGTGGGGCGGTGAGTGTGTGCGCGTGTGTGTGTGTGTGTGTGTAAGTTATACGTTCGGTGACATAATAGTCACTTGAGATAACAGCCATGGTAGGATAGGAAATGTCAAAGGATTGAAGAGTGAAACTTAATTTCGGTCGGTTTGTTTAACATAAATCTGTTTTTACGCCGAATTAGACTGTCTATAATTCTATTACTTACAAAAACAGACTCCCGACAAAGCGTCACCCTTCTCTCGTCTCTCTGCTTACGCTTTCAAAAAAAAAAAAAAAAATTGGCTCATCCTTATCTACGTCTATGAATTATACTAAGTTAGCCGTTTGGAGCTCGGTGCTGACATTACGGTTTCGATTCCAAGTGAAATGTCCATTGTATTTAGTGCCATTAAATGTTTTCCTACGACAGCGTATACCTCGCGTATACCTATACATTATTCGTTTTGTCTCAATTAAATTGCACAAAACGAATAATGTATTCTCGGGTCTTTCACACTTTTCCTGATCATGTATACGTTGTCCTTTGGTGTTGTTTTTCTCTCCGACGGCATGTTCTTTAACGTTTTAGACTGATGGATCTAGATTATTTCTTCGCCTCGATGAAACGACTGACAGTTGAAAGGCTGATCACTCTTTAAGGCTTGCCAGTGTGTTCGTGCAGCGTAATAATACTTTGGAGTAACGTCCATCGTAGATAATGGCAGTAGAACAACTAATCAACAGACGAGACAATAGTGTCTGTGCGTACTAAAAATCTGATGCAATCACGGATGACGCAATAAGAAAAAAAAGACCACGAAAATAGATTCATGTTGCTGCACACCACTGAGGAAAAAATAGAAATCGATTACGCCCTGTCACACCAGTTTGTCTAAAACTGACGGCATATTAAAAAAAGAAGCTAGAGGAGTTGTTTCAATTAATTTGCACAACGATGTATATGGATGGACTTATATATATATCTTTCAAATACAAGAATAAAAATAAATCAGTATGTAACAGTCAAAACATACGGAAAAATGACAGCACCACAGATAAAAAAAACCCTTGATAATGACTATAAAAGAAGGCGAAAGCATTTAGAAAATAAAGAATAATAGACGATATTTATATTCCATTTCAGTTAGTTAAGTGGCATACGTGATACACGCTTGGGCGATCATGTCTTGAAAGAGATATGACTGACTGGGCAGAAGATTATCCCAAAGTAGGTTGCCATTGCTTTCTGTGATAGACTGGTTGCCAACCAAGGCTATAGAACCGAATCTGTCCTGTTATTTGACCCATAGCTGGAGGGAAGAGACGGATTAATACCTTTCCCAAGAGTATTTGCGCGTATATGATTGCAACGAATTCAACTGGAATTCGAACTCGGCTCTCAGATTTCTCGTTCTGAGTCGATATCCACTGGACCACAATGCACATCCAAATTTTACAATGCAAAAAATATATTAAAGATACTAGAAGAAACCTTATAAAACATTAATTACATCTTTATTTTGTTTTTAATCGTTTCACCCCAAGCAAGGCGGTACCGCCACTGATGAGCAGGGGGCTACATAAGAGAGTACAAGTTTCAGAAGAAGAAGAGTGAAGAGAAGGACGACCAGTTACAGGGGGTGTCAGAGAAATGGCAAGAGAAGGATAGGAACACAGGTGTGAAGACAGTTGCGGAGTCAGAGAGAAAGGAAAAGAACAAGATACACAGGGTGATGTAGAAAGAACGAGAGAAGAACTAGAGTCAAGTGAATGAGAGATGGGAATTGACACTGCATTTAAATTCGTGGAGGTTGGAAGCGCCGGGAAAGTAAGTATACGGAATGGAGTTCCAGGCAGGAAAGGGCGAGAAAAGAGGCTAATGTAAAAGAATTGTCTGCTGCATTTGGTATGTTTAACTGTGAAAGGGTGGAACCTTGTTGCCAGTCTGGCTGTTCGAGTAAATTCTTGTGGAGGGGGCGCCAGTGACCTAAGTTCGTCGGAGCAGAAGCCATGAAAATATTTGTAGAATAGAGATAGGTAAGCCACATCCCACTGGTGAGAAAGTGGCTGGAGTCGAGCTGCTAGGTCTAGACCGATCACATTATAAATTCTCCTTTGGAGTCTGTCGAGAACTCTGAGATAAACAGCAGGGGCACCTGACCAGATATGACAACAGTTCGGCCGTACTAACTGAAAGATGTTTGAAAGAAAGATTGCTGCTCAAAAGCGACCGGAGTCTAAGCCGTACTGATGAGCAAAACAGATCTGTCTGTGGATGACTATATATATTTATATATATATATATATATTATGTATGATGTGCGTGAACAGACTGAGATAGATATATATAAACAAACTAAGTTAGATATAAATACTCTAAAATACATAGATATGATGAGTGTGAGTGGGTGCGTGTGTAGAGGGAGGGAAAATATAAACGTAAACATAGATTATAGTTACAATGAAATCGGCTGAGCTGTATGCCGAGACACGTCGGACAACAGCATGATTAAAATTCAAAATCCTTACATTTTTACATTCTCCTTATTTTTCTTCGTCGAATAATTATATAATTGGAGTAGATAGACTAAACTATCGCCCGGTTCACACTCCACCCATGTCTATTGAACAGGTGTAGAGGCTCATCCTTTGTTCCCTGTTTAGGATGTGGTTTCCTGCTTTCTTTTTTTCAATCTTTTCACTCTTATGTAGCCCCCTGCACATCAGTGGCTTTACCGCCTTGCTCAGGGAGATATGATTAAAAAAAAAAAATAGCGACTTTTACGTCTATTTCTCTCTATATATATTTTTTATAATCATATCATCCTAAGCAATGTATTTTACTACCACTGTTTTGCAGGGGGTTACTTAGGAGGAAAGTTATGAGAAAGAGTGACAGGTTATAGAGGGTTGTCAGGAAGTGGGTAAGAGAAAGATGAACACGGCACCCCGATTTGTCGTTACGAGTCGATATCCACTGTACCACAACGAAAATCCGCACCGATAAATAAGCTGAAAAAATAGCCGGTACTCTGTATCACTCCAGTAATCACCTGACTCCTCCTGCTACCTTCTGCCTTTACAAGAGCCAGATTCTATATAGGAAGGAACTGCCCATTCTTCACTTTCCATTTAGAATAGTGTCCAAAAACTATTACAATATTTTATTTTTTTATTTTCTATTCTGCTACATGTGCTTCTGTCCCGCGAATTCCAGGGCAAGATTGAAAAGGCCCTCAGATATCGATGGGTAAAAATTCACGATGTCAAATTGTAAGAAAGTGGCATTATTTTTTCTCCCAAGATTCTCTAACCATTTGGTTACATCCATTGTACCTCATTGTGAATCAAATGATTCGCGGAATTCTACTCGGACATCTCAAATGATGAAATCAAAATAATTTTGAAATGTAGAAAATCAGTTCTCATCCACAACAACGAACTGCGGACAAAAATTTCAACTGATAATTTTGATTTATCTATGGGAGCCCTGGGTTCTGCAGAATATGGTCGGACTATTTGTATTGTACAAACTCACGGCGTATAAAGAAATTGACACTAACAATATAGGACTCTATAGAGATGACGGACTCATGATAATAAATCTACTGGAGGTAAGGTTGATAAAACTAGAAAATTAATTCATAAAGTCTTTAAATCCTTTGGTCTCAACGTAGTAATTAACCCTAATATCAAGCAAGTTGACTTCCTAGACATAACATAAGACTTAGTATTGAACACTTTCCAACCTTACATGAAAACTAATGCTAACCCAATCTATATAAACCCCAATTCTAATCACCCACCATCCATTATCAAGCATATCCCATCATCAGTGTAACGGCGCATTAACACGCACCCTTCCAATAAAGAAATATTTGATAAACACAAGGTAATTTCTTTAAAGAAAGCGGATATCAATCATCCAAAATTATCTTTGTGGAAAAATTCAAGAGCTCAAAAAGCAAAAATAGAAACAGGAAAATCATATGGTATAACCCGCCTTTTAATCAGTTAACTTCAAGCTGGGACATGAATTTCTTAAACTAATAGATACGCACTTTTCTAAAAATAACCCTCTAAGCAAAATCTTCAATAAAAATACAATAAAACAAAGCTATAGTTGCTCCGACAATCTAGAAAAAATAATTAAAGTACACAACATCAAAATATTAAAAGCATACAACAAAAATAACTCGAACACTAATGCCAGTCTGCCCCATAATAACAACTTCTGTAACTGTAAAAACCCAAACCAATGCCCCATGACCAATAAATGTTTAACGAAATCCCTGATATATATGTTTTCGATTCCATCCATGGAGAATCCTTAAGATGAAAAAATATACATCGGAAACACCATGAACGTATTTAAAAGGCGATTTTACAATCACCTTTCATCCTTCAATAACAAAGAAAAACAAAACATGACGTCTCTCTCCAAATACTTTTGGAAATTAAAAGACGAAAATAAAACACCTAAAGTTAAATGGAAAAATCCTCAAAGCAAGAACAGCTAAATCAATAAAGGAACCATGTTTTCTTTGTTTCAAGAAAAAAATGAAATCATTAACTATATAAATAGCAACAAGCTTTTAAACCAGAGGCATGAAACCACAGTAAACTGCAAGCATATTAAAGAACTAACCTTACAATGATGCTAAAAATACTACAAAAGCCAGAGCTAGGACCCCTTAGAAATTATACACCTTCATAGTACTAACAACACTCTTACACACACCACAAACCATGATCAAATTCTAAAAAAATTTAAAAAAATTAAAAATTTTATAGAAAAAATCGATTTCCTAAATTCAAAATTAAGGTTAAGTATACAAAATTAGATTAATTATAAAAACTGTGCTTAAATACACACATTAAATTTTACCTATTACCCTAAATACAAACATGCCTATTACCTATTTACCTATTACCTTAAATACAACATTAAATCTTACCTCCTACATTAAATTCTACCTATTACGCACCCATTACCTACTTACCTATTACCTTAAATACTAACATTAAATTTTACCTCTTACATTAAATCTTACCTATTATACACCACAAACTGTGATCTAATTTAAAATTTAATATTTAATAGGAAAAATCGTTTTCCTAAATCCAAAATTAAGGTAAAATATACAAAATTAGATTAATTATAAAAACTGTGCTTAAATACAAAAATATTCTATAGTTGTACAAATAAAGCGGTAAGTTCAATCCCATCCCCACCCCTTACACCTTCCTACACTGCTCCTCTAAGAAATCCAAAGGATAAAGTCTAGTCGCGAGACCATAAAACTTACAATCTTACTGTCTACAAGATTCCAAGACACTCATTAATCAACTATATTCACTACCCACACCACTTTCTTCAAAATTCAAACGGACAATTCACAAGACTTATTCCCTTATCACTAACCCACACCAACATTCCACACACAACTCACCAAATATAAGAAAAGAGGCTTTCCATTCCTGTCCACACCACCTGATGAGACATTGTAGTTTCAATATCGAAACAAATGTACGATTTGTAGTGGATATATAAAAAAATTGTACATGTTCTAAAATATAATTTATAATAAATATATTTATATACATATATATATTATATTTATTTATATATTATATTTATTTTTTAATATATATATATTTATTAAAAATATATATATATATATAGACAGACACATGCATATACACATATTTATACAATTTCTATGTCTGTAAGATTTCCTATGTGTCACTGCTTTCGTTCTTGCTAGTATGTGTATATACTTGTGGGTGTGTGTGTGTGTGTGTGTGTGTGTGAGCACACGCGGTTCGATTAGTGTATCTGGTCATTGTGGGCGCGTGTTGTGTCTCCGTGGATAGGGGGTTATGATCTATTAAAGGTTGGTTTAAATTTGTTTATGAAATTTGTTTCTTGTATTTGTAGATATGAGTAATTGTCTGTCTGATATAATGGCATAATTTTAAATTTGCCCTGATTGCATTGGAAGATGAGGTGTTATACAAAGAGTTTTCTGTTGTTTGAAAGTTTGATGTTGCTTCTGTGAAGAGATACTCTGTTGTTTAGTGCATGGCTGATTCCTATATAAGATTTATTACACTTTGTGCACTTGAGTGCATATACTACATTGTTGGAGTTGCAGTTCAAATTTTTGTTTATTGTGAATGTCTTTGTGGGGTTTTCAAAAGTGTAGGCGTGTCCTTTTATAATGATATCACAAACCCCACATCTTTTTTTGTTACATTTTGTAACCCCCTGTATTGTGTGTTGGTTAAATTTGGATGGGGTTAATATGTTTCAGGTTTTTTGGTATGCTTTTGTTCTTAATTATTTTGGTCGGTTTTACTATATTTTTCGTTTTATCAATTTTGTTTAGTAGGTCTAAATGTTTTCAAAATGTGTGAATAATTCTGGGTTGTTCCTGTTGTATGTTGAGACATAGGATAGAGTCTGGTCGATGTTGCGTTTCTTTGGGTTTCGTAGTTCGTCTAGAGGTATTTTTTTTCTGCCAGTTCAAAACCTTTGTTTATAAGTGTTGTGGAGTAACCTCGTTTTTTTAGAGTTTAATATAGTTCTTCTAGGCGGATGTTTTAGAGGTGTATGTTGGCCTCTATAGTGCAAGTGCTAGGGAATAGGCGATGGATTTTACGCATCCTTTTGGTTGGTGGCTCATAAAATGAAGATATTGTTAAGTGTCTGTATGTTTATGGCAGATATCTGTGATTATGGGGTTGTTTCTATTTCTAATTCGTGGAAATTATATTCTTGGGCGAATTTGATTTTCGTGTGTAGGTTCTGGAGTAGAGTGTGAAATTGGCTATTATCGCCCCATGAGGACTGGTTTTATTATTTATTAAGTTAGACAGACTGGTCCTGCTACTATGGATCTGATTGTAAGGTCACTGGGATTTGATATGTTAATGTATTTAGATTTTTGTGCCTGGATAATTGTTTTATTTCATTTGATTTGTGAACTTTTGGTAGTTTGTAAAAATTGCTAGTTTTTGGTATGAAGTTTAAGAGGAAATATTTTTCTTGTTAATATCTGCAGAATTTGTTAATTTTTGTTATAATATTTTTGTCTATGTTGGTGCCAATTAATTTGTAGTTTTTCTTATCCCCTGGTGCTTCTAAAATTTTTGTTTTATAATATATTTTGTCCAATATTACTATAGTGCTGCTCTTTATCTGTTTCCTTTATAATTATGTTGTCATTTTTTCGGATGTTCTCTAAGGCTAGTTTTTGTTTGTGTGTAAGGTTGTTGAATGGTTTAGATTTTTCTTGTAGATCTAGGTTCCAGAGATCTTCAAAAATATGTTTAGCTCGTTTGTATTATTGTTTTATTTGGGAATAAATTGGATTTATTTTTTACTAATGAATCGTCTATAATGTTTCCGTTATTATTAAATATTTTGCATGCGAATTCTCTGACGTTATATTGCTTTTTGGAGCAGGAGAAAAATTTAGGTCTAATTTTAATAGGTCAATTTCGTCCTTTGTAAATGTATACATAAATATGTTTATTATGTTGGGCGTTGTGTTATCTAAACTTGTTTTATTGTTCGGACTGAGCTTTCTAAAACAAAAACAATTTTTCTTTTCTAATTTTTTTTGATTTTCTAGGAGAAAATCTCATGCGTTTCGGGTTTTTTGGCCAGTGTGAGTTTCTCACTCTCTCTCTCTCTCTCTCTCTGTCTCTCTCTCTCTCTCTCTATATATATATATATATAATATTAGGCCGAAAATCACTTCGTCGTTTTTCTGCTCGTTTTTTATTCAATGCTCCCCTTAAACGCATCAATTGTGGCCGATATGTTCCGATATGTTTACATCCTGGCATATCAGAAAATATATTTTAGGACCATACAAACCCAGATGAAAGGCGTTGCAATGTTTGAAAAAAAAACAAAAAAAACTTCTCCCTTATTTTGAAATTACTGTTATTTTAAACTTCCAGTCATGCGTTCCGAAAATTTTCTATTTTACGTTTGAAAAAAGAAAAACAAAAACGCTAGAGAATCAGTTGATATAAAATGCCTTAAGATACCGAAAGGCTGAAAGTAATCGAATGACTTCCAAATGAAAATATTTTAAAGCTCTACATTATATATGTATTGCGCACTTTTTAAACTGCATAATTCTGACTGGTTGATATATATATATATATATATATATATATATATATATATATATATATATATATATATATATTCATTCCCCAAAGCTATGTTTAAAAAATAAATATATTTTTCTGCTTACATACTCTTTCGTTTTTTTTTGTGCTGGTTCAACTTTCATAGTTAAATTTGTCAATTTGTCATGGAGGTGATAAAAAAACAGCACTGGCTGTATTGTGGTTAAAACTGATCAGTAGCCTAGCTTCATATTTTTCGTTGGTATTAAATCCTCTAAGCCCTATTTCCTAATTATATTTTCCTAATTATATTTTCGCTGTTATTTCTGTATTCTCTCGCAATAGACTAACGAATGATACCTCCACTTCGGCCACGGAGAGCTCTTTCTTCCACTGTCTGAGAAGTTTCACCTGTTTCGACAGTTGTGTAAACCGGCCTTCTTTAGGCGGCTGTTTGATTTCGAAAAGAAACAATTGCCTGTTCAGATTTCTCAATTTGTTGCACACTTTGGGGAATGATAATGGTAATATACGTTTCATAAGAAGATAATAATTCACTGAGTAGCCATTACTAATATCGGTTGAAATTTATAAAATAATTCTATTGAAGTAATAGTTAAGGAAAAGTTCGTAACTGTTTCAGCTGCTTCCAAATCGTCTGCCATAAGCATTAGCCACTTCTTCTTCTTCTATGTTTTTTTTTTAATCATCTCACCCCAAGCAAGGCATTCCACTGCCACTATTGCGCATGGGGCTACATAGGGGAAGGTAAAGAGAAGGAGTGGTTAGACATAGGGAATGTCAGGAGGAAGGTGACAGATGAGTAAGGATAGCGAGGATGAGGGTTAGGCAGATGGGAAGAGTGCTTGATAGAATGGGTGCAGGTTAGTGTGTTAGGAGGTGTCTATTGACCTTACATTTAAACTCCTGGAGATTGTAGCCGTCGAGGAAGCAATCGTTTGGAAGAGAATTCCACAGTCGGGAAGTGCGAGGAAAGAAACTGTTGGAGTAGAAGTTACGGCTGCATTTTATCGGTTTCACTGTAAAAGGGTGGGATCTAGTTGCTAATCTAGTATCTCGTGCAAATTCGTATTTAGGGGGCAACAGTGATCTAAGTTCATCAGAGCAGAAGCCGTGAAAGTATTGGACGTTGGCGATCATGGCTCTCCACGTCTTCCTATCACTTGTGGCTCTTAGTATGTTTGCTCCTGTTACACCTCGCAACCCTCGTTCCGTCATCCACCTGATCAGGCCCTGCAAATATGTTATCCGCTGCCTTCCTCTGTCTCTCCTTCCTTCTATCTGTCCAGTCAGTATCAGGTTCTCCAGGCGCTCCTTCCTCATTGCATGTCCCAGGAACTTCAGTTGTCTCTTCCTGATGTTCAGCATCAATTTCCTTTTTGTTGCCATTCTTTCTAACACCTCGTCGTTGCTTGTATGCTCAGTCCACGATATCCGTAGCATCCTTCTGTAGAACCACATTTCGGCCACTTCCAGTTTTGTCCTCATTTTCGATGATATTGTCCAGCATTCACTGCCACTATCATCCCCAAAATGGTACTGACGCTTTGTTAAAATTTTACATTCATTGGGAATCATCTGTTTGTTTTGTCGACGCCTGGATAAAGAAAATAATAAAAAATAATAAAAATAAATTAAAGAATAAAAATGTCGGAAAACATTTTGGATTGTGATCAATGAGAAAGTTTAGTCCTATACGTGATACACTTTTGGGCGATCATGTCTTTCTATTCATGACTGTCTAGGAATAAAATTTTTTTTTGCTGTTAGAAATTTCTTACTGCAGTAGGCTGGCTGTTAATCAAGGCTATAGAACACAATCTATCCTGCTATTTAGCTCATAGTTGGGGCAAAAGTGTTGGATTCATAGCTTTCCAAAGGATATTTTTACGGAGATGAAAGTAACGAACTTGACTGGAATTCGAATTATGATTTCTTAATCTGATACGATATCTATTACAAAACCATGCACATCCAGGTGGTTCGTGATAAACAGCTGGTAAAACGCTTTTTGTTGCGTCTTTTCGGATATCCTCAGATAACAGACACATGAAAGATTTAGCTTGTGTTGTATATGGAATTATTGGTTTTATTATCACATTTGTTGTGGTGCAGTGGATAGCAGTTTGGAATGAGATATTAGGAATGTGAAATTGGAGAACGGAGTTCAGTTTCTAGTCGAATTCGTTGCATTCACTTATGCATAAATACCCTTTGAAAAAGTACTAATCCGTTTCCTCTCCCTCCAACTATGGGTTGAATAGCAGGACAGATTGGGTTCTATAGCCTTGGTTGGCAACCAGACTACCAAAGAAAGAAATTTCAACCAACCGCGGGGAAATCTTCTGCTTAGTTAGTCATGGATCGACAGAGACATAAACGTTCAAGCGTGTATCACGTATGACACTTAACTGACTGATCATGTTCTAATGACACATATGGATTCAGAGTTATCTATATTCTGATTAACATCTTTTAATCTGTTAATAACTTTCTATTAATTATTCTCTAAAATGATCGATATATATTGCACAAAACATGAGACGGCACGATTTGGTTTACTGGCTCGTCTTAAGATTATTGTGTTAAGAAACTAATTTTTTAAATAGTTATTAATATTTGCAGTATTAATATTCATAATGTTATCTTCATATTTTTGTTATTATCACAATGTTTCGTTCGTTGTTCCCTTTGTCCTTCTTTGGGTGCATATCAATCTGGTTAACCTGAAAGAAATTTTAATCTGATCACTTTACTTAAAATACGAGGGTAGACTGTTCTCGTTCCACTACCCTAGTGATATCGTCTCATTCATATTTTATTTAATACCGTTATCTTATTGCTTCTCAGTTTCTACTGAGTGCATGAGCTACCCGGCTCATAGTCAATTATTAGTAGTCTTATGTCTCCACTGGGTGGATGATTAATATTCTAGTCTTCAAAATCTTTGCTAGTGAGTTTGATATCCATTGAATGTAGTAGAAAAATGTGACCTTATGTAACAAAAATCTATTAATAAATATATTCTACATAAAAAATTCATAGTCTCCAACTTTGAGTAAGATTATAAATGCGAACTTACATCAGTCAGTTAAGTGCCATACGTGATAGACGCTTTGGGTGATCATGTCTCGAAAGAGATATGACTGATTGGGCAGAAGGTTATTCTGCAGTAGGTTGCCATTGCTTTTTGCGGTAGACTGTCTGTCAGCCAAGGCTATAGAGCCCAATCTGTCCTGTTAATTAACACATAACTGGAGGGAAGAGACGGATTAATACCTTTCCCAAGAGTATTTGTGCGTAATTGAATGCAAGGAAATCAACTGAAATTCGAACTTACATACAGGTTCATATTTTAATCATAGTCAGCTTCTGTCCCACGTTTTGTGTCGGTTTGAACAAAAATGAGAAAGATCTTCTGTACGTTCAACAAAAAATCGAATATGGGTGCTCAGAGATATCGCCTTTCTTCTTCTTCTTCTTCTTCTTCTTCTTCTTCTTCTTCTTCTATGTGCCCTGTCCCTTCAGGACGTAGGCGATCATGGTTCTCCACGTCTCCCTATCCCTTGTGGCTCTTAGTATGTTTTCGCCTGTTGCCCTGGCAACCCCCGTTCTGTCATCCACCTGATCAGATCCTGCAAATATGTTATCCGCTGCCTTCCTCTGTCGCTCCTTCCTTCTATCTGACCAGTCAGTATCAGGTTCTCCAGGCTCTATTGTCTTTCTAACCAAGGCGACATCTGCAAAAATGTCGCCTTGGTTAGAAAGGCAATAATAATTTGATACCAATAAATATGGTTCTTTATTCATGGACCAGGTCATCAGGTCAACTGTCCGGTAAGTGATACTTGGAACATTTTCGCTGTTATTTCTGTATTCTCTTGCAATAGGCTAACGAATGATACCTCCACTTCGGCCACCGAGAGCTCTTTCTCCCACTGTCTCCGTTTGACTTTACATCTCTTCTTCCTCTGTTATTGCTGTCTAACCGATGACATCAATAGCCGGAATTCCCAATACTTCCACCACATGTCACTTGATACCGAAATTTTATTAATACATTTTACTTTATTTTCTATTTTGATAAGCTGATATTTGCTTTTGAGCTCTAATCTCAATTTTGCTACAGACAAGCTTACAGTACATTTGGGTCGAGTAGAGATCACTGTGCTACATGAGTTTTCTATTTTTTCCGAAAAACTTATTTTTTGTGCTCTTTATGTTGGTGCTTGAAAAGGTATAAATATATTTTTATTCCCTGAGCAATTATTAATATTGTTAAATATTAAGGTACACCGAACTCTTTGACTTTTGGTGCTAACCTGTTTAGAAGAATGGTAATTCTTCATTCAAAACAGTGGGTAAACAATGGCAAAATTCTTCATTACCCTTTCCAAGAAATCATGTCAATTCAAAGATGATAAATAAATGGAATCTGTGGAGAGCGATGATTATCTACGTCCTGAAAAGATATGATATTTGAAAATGTTATTGCCAAAACGTTTCGGCTGATTTTCTTTTTCAACCGTCCAAAGATAACAATGAAATGAAAACAATCTGTAAACAATTCATTTTCTCAGAAAATGGCGACCAAAATGGGCGTGATTTTCGAAGATGATTATTCCATTTAAGCAACTTTAAACGAAAGTCTTTATTCAATCATTTCATTATCGTTAAGTTCAAACTATTTGTAAAATGATATGTTAAGGTATTTCTGTTGTGTATAGACGCGAATCGCCTAAGGATAATATATAATTTGTTTTCCTAAAAAAAAAAAAACTATAATCAATCAGTTAAATGCAAAACGCGATACACGCTTAAACGATCCTGTATTTTTCGATTAATAACTGACTACGCAGAAAATTTTTCCGCTCTAGGTTGTCATTTTTTCTGCAGTTGATTGGTTACCAACAAGATTTATAGGATATATTTAGTCAACCTATAACTGTGGGACGAAGAGTTTTATTTATATTATTTCCAAGGGGATTGATTCATATCATTTCTACGTTGGGAAAACGACACGTCTTTTGAGGTCACCTTTTTGTAGTTTTCATAAGAATGAAAGTTCTGGTTAGCCAGGCCATGTGCCATCGATCAGAACAAGTGATAATTGGACGGGGCAATGTCTGCTGAACACGGCGGATGGGGTAGGACTTCCCATTTAAGCGTTTCTAAGTAGATTTTCCCCCGTTTTGCAACATGTGGCTGGGCCTTGTAATGCTGCAAAAATCACATTGTCGTGTCTCTGTTCATATAGCAGCCGTTTGTCTTTCGGTCGGTTTAAGCAGATCATAATAAACTACACCCATCTGATCTCCACCAAATGCATAGCCGAAACTTCGGATCATGGATATTTGGCTTGGCCACAGATACTGATGGGTGGCTGGGCTTATTACACGATCTTAGGTTATTGTAGGGTATTCATTTTTCATATACGGTCACGATAAGATGCAAAAAGAAATGTCCTATTCTGCCGTTGAAGCAGCTATTCACACGTAACAAGACTCCGTTCGAAGTCTCTCAGCTTCAACTCGTACAGCACCCAATGCCCTTGCTTTTGAATCATTCTTAATGTTTTCAAACGTTTCGAAACTGTTGTGTGATCAACTCCTAATGATTATCAGCTTGCACCTGACATGAGGCTTCATGAGGTAATGCCTCTAGTTTTTTGTCTTGAAACTTTTTCGTTACGCCAGAGCGTTCTTTGACTTCAATATCAAAATCATTATTTTTGAAGCCTCTGAACGAATCTCTGCATGTTGTTTACGACAGAGCATGGTCGCCGTAAGTCTCAACAAGAATTCTGTGCGCTTTAGCTGCATATTTCTTTTAAATAAAGTAGTGCAGTAAAATTCCCCGCAATTACACTTTCCTTGGAACAAAATCCGATATTAATAACGCTATTAAAGACAAAGATGTTTACGCTTCGGTTAAATGATATATTCTGAGTTTCAAACTTGCTTATACTACTTCCTTATAGATTTCTGGATACGCCGTCTGTTGAAAAACAGCGACAACTTACTCAAAGTTATATATATATATATATATATATATATATATATATATTGAAGAAATGGGCCCCCCGAAGATCTCTAAACTCTATAATTACTGCCTCTCTACATTCTGTTTTCTTTTCTGCTGGAAGTCCTCTTTTGTGGTTTCTGGATTTAAGAATTAAGGCGAACCCGCGAAGCCCTCTAATTATTGCTTCATCAGCCTTCTACCAATTTTCGGTAAAATGTATGAGGCTATCGTTTATGATGAGATAGTTCAACATCTCACCGCCCATAAACTATTCTCGAACAGACAGTATGACTTCTGCTTTGCCAAGTCTACTGCTGATCTGCTAACGACCATCACCGAGTACATATACCAGGCCCTCGATGAGAACAGCGAAGCTCGAACTGTTACTCTGGGTATCCCTAAATCATTTGATAGGGTTTGGTACGCTGGCCTTCCGCACAAGATAAAGGGCTACGGTATCACTGGACGCTTGCTTGGTTTGATCCAATCGTTTCTCTCAAACCGCATAATGAAGGTAGTCTTGAACGGACATGCCTCCACATTCTATCACACGAATGCGAGTGGCCCCCAGGGCTCTATCCTAGGCCCAACGTTCTTTCCGATCTTCATCAATGATCCTCCTGATGAGATGAAATCCCATATAGGCAGCTACGCTGATGACACCAACATTTACTCCCGCCTCAGTAAGAAGTCTACCAAGGCAGTCAAAGATAACTTCGCTGCTGATCTTGAGAATGACCTCAATTTGGAGTGGACTGATGTAAGAAATGGCTCGTTTGCTTAAATGCTTCCAAAACAAAGCCGCTGTTAACCACCATAATCCTCCTGTCCCCTTTGAGTATTGACCTAGCTAGTCACTCCGAAAGCAATACACTGCGCTTCCTCGGCCTCACTGTCTCTTTTGACTTCAAGTGGAACGATTACATTGAATCAATAGCTAAATCTACTGCTGGGAAAGTTGGATCACTGTGTCGGGCCAGGAAGTTTTTCTCACCTGAGTCCATTTATACAAATCAGCCATCGCTCCATGCATTGAATACTGTTGTCATATCTGCTCGGGCGTCTCTGAGGAGAATCCGTAATGTGATTGGACCTGACCGCTCGACTCCAGCCCCTTTTTTTTCGACGAGACCTGGTTTCCCGCTGTTTCTTTTAAAATTATTTTCATGGTTTCTGCTCCGACGAGTTTAGATCACTGATGCCCCCTCCACGAGAATTTACTCTAGCCACAAGATTAGCAACTAGGTCTCACCCTTTTACTGTGAAACCAATAAGGTATAAACGCAAATTCTACTCCAACAGATTCTTTTCTCCCACTTCCCGCCTGTGGAATTCCCTTCCATTTACTTGTTTTCCTAACAGCTACAATCTACAAAAGAATTGAAGTATAAAGTCAATAGTCATCTAACTTGCATTCTTACTCTCATGCTCTCATCTCATTTATTCAGTATTTTTATCCTTCTTTTACCCGCTTCCTGACACCCCTTGTATTCTGTCACTCCTTCTCATAATTTTCCTTCTATGTAACCCCCTGCACAATAATAGCAGTATATTGCTTGGAGCGATACGATTATAAAAAACAAAAAACAAAAAAGAAAGTGATGGAAAGCGTGAAGAAAGGACTGTTTACTGAAAAAAGAAAAAGAAAAAGAAAACAATGTATGAATGTCAGTAGAAGAGATAGCCCAACTTGCACATTACAAATTGGAGAGACAAAAATTAAACAAATGCACAAAGTTAAAATCTGGGAAATTGTTAAACGAAATACGGAAAATGTGACACTGAAATTCGAAGGTGCATTGAATATGCCTTCCAAAAGCTAAACAAAGTATTAAGATACAGTAAAATCTAATTGGAAACAAAGCAAAGAATAATGAGCTTTTATGTAATATCTGAACACGTGAGCCTCGACGAAGTTTTAAAGAAAATGAAAAGAAAAAAGACATTTATGCGTAGCATAAGAAAGAGACAGACAGTTGAAATTTATAGAATATGTGATGTGGGATGTGCGTTGTGGTACAGTGGTTATAGGCTTGGAATGAGAAATCGGGGAACCGAGTTCCTTGCAATCACTTTCGCACAAATACCCTTGGAAAAGGTATTAATCCGTCTCTTCCCTAAATAATAGGACAGATTGGCTTCTATAGCCTTGGCTGGCAACTAATCTACCGCAGAAAGCAATGGCAACCTACTGCGAGATAATCTTCTGCCCAGTCAGTCATGTCTCTTTCGAGAAATGATCGCCCAAGCGTGTATCACGTATGGCACTTAACTGACTGATGTGGAAAGAATGCTTGGAAAATTTGATACTCACAGGAAATATTGAAGGCAAGAGGTGTAGAGGAAAGCAGCACAGAACTAATAAGCTAGTGTAAATCATTGTGCAGAAGAGGAATTAAGAAAGACAAACTTTATTAAGGACTAGAAAAAACAAGTAAGACAATTACAATGATCATTTTCTGATTTAATATTCTGTCTATGTTTCAGTAGATAACTTTGTCACAGTAGACAAATAGGGTAAAAAACATGTGAACTTATTTGTTTATCGAAAGTATAATGCAGTAAATTATGCTTTCTGATATCTTTCATTGTCTAAGATCAAGTGAAAGTACAGCAAAACTGAAGGAAGAACAAACATGACAGTTTAAATTTAACATCAAATATAGTTTTTTTCAATAAAAAAAATACTAAAAAGCAAAAGTTTAAATGCGATCGTGCAAACATGTACATTTCTATGCATGTACAACACTTTCGTATATCTGTGGATGAATAACTCCGTGTTTGTACAAAGAATTTTGCCTGTGTCTTATAAAATGTCGCAATCGTTTGACACGAAAAATGCCATGAAAAATAATATCAATGGAATATTTAAATTGTAGATTTGCAAACAAAAAGACGCACTACTTTTTATTATCTATGTCGATATGTACTCATGTATCGCGTGACTTCCTTTCAGAGCTGATTCTAAAGAAAGAATTAACGCACACAAATATACATATATATATATATATATGAAAAGAAGTTTCCTATGTAGCATGAGTAGATCTTTAAAAATTGTAGTCTCACTCAGTAAAAGTTATATAAAGTTAGCACATATATATATAAAATAATGAACGTATTTATACGTTTCATGATTATATATATATACTAGCAGTATAGCCCGGCGTTGCTCGGGTGTAATGAAAGCTTTAAAACTAATCCATGGTCCTGGAGCTCAGACTCAGACAATGTCCAAAGAGTTTGAGCTCCAGGACCATAGATTAGTTTTAAAGATTTCATTATACCCGAGCAACGCCGGGTATAATGAAATATATATATATATATATATATATATATGTGTGTGTGTGTGTGTGTGTGTGTGCGTGCGTGCGTGCGTGTGTGTGTGTGTGTATTTGCAAATAAATACACAACACTCTTTATTATAACAGAAAATCATGTCTTTTAACCGTGAACATTACTTTTACTGTTACTTTCATAATCATTATTCTAATTCATCTTCCTACCTCATCTTTCATTATCCTTTTAGATGTTCTTATGATTAAGATTTTTGTGATCATTACCGTCCAGATGTTTAGCTTTTGCCTTGCTCGATGATGCAACATATCTACAACGGCATATTGCCTATAAAATGTTAAGTCCCTTTGTGCTCTCTGACCTTCGCTAACGACACCATTGGCGACCGTGTTTGCATTAGCGATGATGCTTACGCACCAGGGTGCTCCGACTCAGGAAGAAGAAAAAAAAAAGACAAACTAACAATAAATAAATAATAAAGTTTAACAAAGAACGAACGGTAAATTAAAAAGAAAAAATTGATAAATGTGCAAAAATAACCGGCACTCAATAATCGAATGGATTAATAGATAAGCGGATGATAAATTATTGAGCAGAACAAGAAAAAGAAAAAACGAAAATAAACCAATAAAAAAAGTAAATTAAAGACAACAACAACAACAACAACAATAATAATAATGAAAATAATAATAATAATAATAATAATAATAATACGATAACGGAAAAAGAAAAATAACAGTTAATTATAGAAAAATATTGATGGAGGGAAAAAAGATGTTGACAATACGGGTGAAAAACATGAAAACAAGATAATATTGAGATCATATTAATATATTTGTGGCGTCAGCTTAAACTGATTTCTTTTTCAGCCATAATATATATATATATATATATATATATATATATATATATATATACTAGCAGCATAGCCCGGCATTGCTCGGGTGTAATGAAAGCTTTAAAACTAATCCATGGTCCTGGAGCTCAGACTCAGTCTAAAGAATATTTGTGTGATGTTTGGTGAGAATCGGATAAATATTGTGGATTTGTATAAAGGACATACAGACAGATAAACAGACTCACACGCAAACATCTTGCCTTTTATATATATATATATATATATATATATATATATATATATATATATATATATATATTATCGATTTTCTGCAGTATTGTAAGAACTGCAACCTTGAAACTTCTGAATATCGTTTCTTATGTCTTTGTCTTTGAGTGTATGAAATTTGATTAAAATCGGACCACTCCTTCTATAACCCGATTTTTTTGATTATCGATTTTCAATATTCATCGGGGGTACCTCGACACAAAACCTAGTCAAGATCACTCGCAGACGCTTATAGTACAACTGTGTAAATTTTCAAGAAAATCGGTATAGCTGTTTCGAAGTCTATAGGTAACGGACACACAAACACATACACATTTATAAATAAGTTTAGATATATATTGTTGATTTCTGATATTGTTTAGCGACAGCGGTATTATTGATAATATGTATCGATGATATCGGTGAAGAGATAGAGCATTAAAACGTCGAAGTCACCATGAACCTGTTCAGTTAAAGTGACAAACTCTTTGTGCTTATATATGTATATGACTATATAAAAAATAAAACAAAAATTTCGATATTTAAATCCGTTGAATTCAAATTTTGGTTTAATTTTTTATATTTGGCTCTGTAAATAGAATATAATGTTTGCATCGGGCACTCCATCTTGATCAATTTTAATATTAATGAAATTAATATTAGTCAGGATCGGATTTTTGGGATTTACGTCTTTGATCATTCATTTGGATTTAAAATTTATGACTATATATAGTCATCCGTAGACATATCTGTTCCGCTGTATCACAGCTCATTAGTACGGTTAGACTCCGATTGCTTTTTTACCCAGGACTGAAACCCGACCGAAATGGTGTAGTCATCCGCAGACAGATCTGTTCCGCTGTATCACAGTTAATCAGTACGGTTAGACATCTTTTTACCCAGGATTGTACCCCGACCAAATTGACATCAGCCGGCGATTCTACCTCTGAGGTATATATAATAATGATATATATATATATTGTAGCGAGGCAGCAAATAATTTTCTAAACATATACTGTGAAATATAAGAGACAATGAATGTCTATTATGTTTAATCATGAGCCGTTCTAAACGTCGTATTTTGGCTTTAATTTCAGTTGAAAATAAAGACAACAATTCCCAACATTTGGATAATTTTTTATTAATTTGGTTCTAAGCTTTCGGCTCACTTGAGCAATCTTAAGACGGTAACAAAATAACATCCACCATCACCAACGATTTTATTTTGTGTTGACATATTTGGTAACTATTGCCGTTGCCTAGCGGAGTTTTATGTCAACTCACTGTGTAGGTCGAATAATTCGAAAAAGACAGGTGACTTTTACTAGTTATTGTAAGTAAAGAAATCAAAATTTCTCAATTAGGGAAGGTAGTCCTTCGTGCAGACCACATAGTGAAATTAATAAAAAAACAAAATTAAAATAAATATATATTTTTCAATAAACAGCAGAACTTTTGAAATGTAAAATTAACGGTCATAGCATTAATTAATAGAGCACCAGGAATGTCATAGCGGAAAGACTGCAAATAATTGAAAACAAAAGAATATTTGTAACAATTTAAGCTCTGACCATAGCGATAGCAATTGATGTTTATGAAACTGAGAAAAGAGGATACTTAAAAGCTATCAGTCGTAAAAATATCTGCTTTTGAACTTGTAGCTATAGGGGGATTGGTTAATGTTTCTTTAATTCGGCCTTGTGTCATACATAACCAAACTCTCTACAGCTTACAAGTTTTATACAAAATTATCATTATCATTATTATTAGAAGGTTTCCATCAAAAGATTGGTTGCAGGTTGGAATTGGTGTAGAATAGTTGAATAGTGTAAGAATAAAAATATACATTTTGTATGTTACAACAGAAATTTATTAAAAGGAAAGATTAACAAGAATCCGTTGAATGTTCAGTGAGAAAGTTAAAGGTATCAAGATT
Source organism: Ascarosepion bandense (assembly GCA_037127315.1). Taxonomy (NCBI): domain Eukaryota; kingdom Metazoa; phylum Mollusca; class Cephalopoda; order Sepiida; family Sepiidae; genus Ascarosepion; species Ascarosepion bandense. Next base: position 4,364,636 of record JBBBDQ010000871.1, on the reverse strand, counting down.
TGTAGAAAATGTTCATAGTAGTAATTTGTTGAAAGAGTTTATGCGTACGTACGTATCTATGTATTGGCGTTTGTTCGATAGAAATGTCTTTAGATGGAGAAGAAGAAGTAAAACGAATCAGCAAGCGAGAAGGAAAGAGAAAGAGAACGAATGCCCGAGTTGACCTGAAGCTTCTCTCGTTATATTTTAGCAATGTCTCTCGCTGATCGAAGTCTTTTTATTGTAATCTAGATTTTTCGCACTGACTCGCGAAGTCATTTTTTTTGTCTTGCAAGTAGCTTCCATTGGTCAGAAAATCAGTTTAACACTTACTTGCGAAATCCGGTTTCCACTTTTTCTTTAAGCTCATAGTCAATCCTTTTTCAATTTGGGGGGAGGGCAGGATTTCACAAGTCATTGTGAATCTTTGTAAAATTGAAGAAGAAGGCTGATTTTTATTTTTTATTTTCTTATCCCACAAAGTACTGTTAGCAAGAAAAACAAACGCAGAATCAGAATGTCTACTATAAGGATGCGCATTGTGGTGCAGTTGATAACGGCCTGGAAGCTGAGTTTCAATTCCAGTTGAATTCCCTGCATTCACTTACGCGCAAATACCTTTGGGAAATGTATTAATCCGTCTCTTCCTTCTAGTCATAAGTTAAATAGCAAGACAGATTGCGTTCTATAGCCTTGGGTGGCAGCCAGTCTACCGCAGAAAGTAAAGGTAGCCTACTTCAGGATAATTTTCTGCCCAGTCTGTCATGTATAGAAAGAGACATGCACGCCCAAGCGTGTATCACGTATGATCCTTCACTGACTGACTATAAGGAAAAATAACCGACTTGAAAATTGACATAATTACAGAAATTAAAAGACGGGGGATTCGTCAGATAATAAAAAAGGTTTGTTTTTAGATCCTACCATAAAAACCATTTATTCTTCTTCTTCCTCTATGTGCTGTGTCCCTTCAGGACGTAGGCGATCATAGCTTTCCACATCTCCCTGGCACTTGTCGCTCTTAATACTCCTTCTACTGTTATCTCACTCGAATCCCACTCCACCATCCATCTTCTAAAGTTCATCAAGTATGTCATGCGTTGCTTTCCCTTGTTTCACTTCCCTTCTATTCGTCTAGTGAGCATCAGGTTTCGCCAAGTACTCCTTCCTCATTACATGTCTCAAAAACTTCAGCTGTCTTTTTTTTTAATGTTAAGTATCAGTTTCCGTTTAGTGTCCAACCCCTCTAAAATCTTGTCGTTGTTCACGTGTTCAGTCCAAGGTATCCTCAGCATCCGTCAGCAGAACTACATTTTGGTTGCTTCAAGTATTTCGTTCTTCTTTGATGAGATTGTCCAGTACTCGCAGTCATATTGAAGAACAAGTATCACATAACAACACAGTACTCTCTTCTTTGTTTCCAGCAAAATTTTCCTGTCTCTTAATACTCTAGTTAACTTCTGGAATGCATCTTTGGCCATGCCAATACACCTTCGAATCACCGCATCGCACTTTCCGTCCCCTGTTAGAACGCTTCCCACATATTTAAATTTCTGCACCTGATTGATTTTAGTATTACAAACTTGTAGTTGGCATTTTGGGTTTCGTCTTTTTACTGATTACGAAGCATTCTGTTTTCTTGTAGTTTATATATAGTTCTTATTCCAGCTTTCTTTAACTACTTGCTGTAGGAGGTTTCTTTTCTGTATTTGCTATCAGCCCTGTATCATCTGCGTATCTTATACTATTCAGATTGCAACCGCAGATGATAAATCATAGCAAGAGTTCTAGAGCTCTCAGCATAGTCTCGCTGTATAGGTTAAAAAGACCTGGTAGACTCCCTAGAAAATGTGAAAACCAAACTCGATCGTTGTGGTGCAGTGGACATCGGCACAGAACGAAACATCGGGGAGTCGACTTCAAATTCCAGTTGAATTCATTGCATTCATTTACGCGAAATACTCTTGGGAAAGGTATTAATGCATCTCTTCCCTCCACATACGGGCTAAATAGCAGGACGGATTGAGTTCTATAGCCTTGGTTGGCAACCACTCTACCGCAGAAAATAATGGCAACCTACCGCAGGATAATCTTCTGCCCAGTCAGTCATGTCTCTTTAGAGATATGATCGCCCAGGTGTATATCACCTATGGCACTCAACTGACTGATGAAATAAGACTCAACAGATTTAAGAAGTTTTTAAAATTGTAAGATTTTCATATTCCGCCAAACAGAGTGTAAAAGGTTAAATTTTGCAGTTGATACAGTAAGCTTTACGGAAACGACTTGCGATTTTTTGGACTTGGGTCATTGTAGCAAACGCACTGAAAAAAAATTTCTTAACATTTGGCAAAAAGTGGAATCAGGGAATGAATACTTATTCTGCTTGGCTATGAAAATATCAAGCGGAATCCACAAGTTTTGAAACTTTCATGAACTTTGCAAGAGACTTACAACTGCTGAACGACCGACACCAAATTTTTCAGCCAATTCGAAGATTGAATAGAAAAGGTCACTGTCCAAAGAGCTTGCAAGTTATCACTTTCAAGTTCTTGTAGTCTTCTACTAAATCTTTTTTTACCACCAAGATTAACGTTTCTTTAACTCTGCAAACCCTTTACAAAAAATAACATTTCCATCTGAAACATCATTATAAGTTTCATCATACAGCTTCGATTTCGCTAATGTCTTGACTAATTTGAAACGAAACAACGCAACATATCGCATCGTATGTATATCTTGTGCCCCCATTTTTTAAAAACTCAGAGAAGAATCGGGAATGTTATAGGTCCTGACCTAGCATCAGTATCCTTCCTACCGATCGACATAATGTTGCTTCTCTGTGCTATTTTATACATATTTTCATAACTATTGTTCTGATAGAATTTCCTCTTCGCTACGTAAACTTTACGAATTTAAGCAAAATGCTAGATTGGCAGCACATTTTCATCATTTTATAGTTGAAATAGCTAGATGTAGCAGTAAGTTCTATGCGAACAGTTTTTTCACTCGCACGTGTCCCTTGTGCAACACTCTTCCGGTCTGTTGCATTCTAGTCAACTTTGACCTTCAAAACTTTAAATGCAATTTCAATCGTTAACTTGTCTGTTAAATTCCTGTCTTTTTATTATTGTCTTTTCTTAATAATATTTATCTTATGCTCATATTCTGTCACACTTAGTAACCCCTTGTATCTTAGTGACTTTTCTGCCTTGATGGGTGTAAAATGATTAAAAAAAAGTACTATAAACACAACTATGGACGACATAAGTGAAGAGACAATGATTAAATATAAATACAAGATAACAGATAAGCACGATCCCCGTCATGTTACTCACGTTTCAGTTGCATTCCATTTCACTGGCTGAGTTTCTTTTGCTTTGTCGCGTTGATTACAAGTACAACCGCTTTCCTCAAGCCAAGCAAATGTGATGTTTTATTAAAAACACTGCTATCAGTTCGACACTATTTTGACTGCACCACTCTCACTTAAAAATGATCACAATAATAAGACCTAAAGATATTTCTACTGTGTCTCATCGGTAGAGCTTTTCACTATGAATAAAAGCATCAGTTCAAAGAGATTAAATAGATTTTAAACAACTGTCTTGCCAATAATTAATTTAATAATTGATTTTGGCTAGTAATTGCCTGGGTTTAATATATATATATATATAATACTTTACTTATTTAGCATTATATGGAAGAACTTGAACAAGGTCTTTAAAGCAAATGAAAGTTATCACATGTATTAACATGGTCGGGTGTCGACATGGTTGATTATTATTTTTACAAGTATGAGGGATCAGGTAGTCAATGTGACTTTAGAGTTAAATGTAGATATCAGGGACTATCTGAGTGGACTGGGTTGCCCGACCTGTTCAACCTGGTGCACACATGTAAGGCTATACTTTGCTTTTATCAAAATCTATATATCTATATGTATTGCGCATATTTGGCTGTGGTGACTGTGCATGGTATACTGTTATCAACATGGTTGTCATTATATGTATATTATTATGTTCTTTCCAATACTCATTGCTGAAGGTCGAGAAAAATAGAAGGTTGTTACAGTATGAGATTTTCTTCAACAAAATTGGTGGCCAATGTTGGTTAGAGAGCCTAGTATGACATGCTGTTTAACTCATGGCTGGAAGAAATAGATGTATTTATAACTTTTCTAATAATAAACTATTTACATTATTCGGACTATTGTCTTCATCTTTGTTACCGTTTGTAAGACGTTTCGGACGTTGTACGCTCCAGCCTTCTTTCGGTGCTAGGAATTTCAAAGTATGACCGAAACGTTATATTCAACAATATTTCAATAGTATGTATGTCTTCTTCAAACTATGTTTAAACGTTTTCTACAAGTATAAAATAATAACAAATCTATCAAAATTTATTAGCCTTTGTACAAACGTCACTTGTCTTAAGAAAAATATTTATAGTGATAATCAACGCGTCAAAACGGATGAAACACAGCCATCGTGAATGGAAATCCAACTTAAACATACATAATATAATAGTGACTATTTTGTAAGTAGCTTAGTTACTAAGAGGAATTAATCAAACAGCTTATGGATCTGTCATTTTGGGGCGAGAAGCTAGCATTTTGCATAGGTAACACGCATTTTTCTCAAGACAAGCGACGTTTGTATATACAAGGACTACTAATTTTTTGTAGATATTTTAAAAATTTTTATTCTAGAATACAATTTTAAAACATAACTTGAAGACAGACATATTGTCGAAATATTGTTGAATAGAGTGCTGTGCATTTTCTTATTTTTTTCTTAAATCACGTTCATCTCTAAGTGCTGAAAAATATTGGAAAAGTTACGTCAATCTAATCGTTTTTTTAAATAATATAACAAAAATATGTTTGTAACTTTTCTAATATTTTTAAGTGTTAAGAATAGAACTCGATTTAAGATAAGAAAAAACACAATTTTTGAAAATGTTAAACAACATTTTAGCAGAATATTTGTCTTCAATTCATATTAAAAAAAATTCAAGTATAAAAATATATAAATCTACAAAATATTATAAGATTTTGTACAAATGTTGCTTTTATTATTTGAAAATTACTAAGTTCCTGGCCTGGGGGGAAATTAAAAGAATATCAGGAGAGTTCCATAAGATTTATACTAAGCTATTTGATTGGTTTCTCTCAGTAACCAATCAGCTAACGGAAAATTCCAGCATGAACAAAATCATCATCATCATATTAAGCATATTTCAGTAGCATGCCTTCACGCTGGGGGCGTTTCATAACCAGTATAGCCTTTTTCTTTTTCATTAAATGACAAGCAACGTTTGTATAAAGATTTATCATTCTTTGTGGACTTATATATTTTTCTACTTGAGATTTTTAAAAAAATATAACACGAAGAAGATAGAAATTCTGTTGAAATATTATTTAACATTGTCAAAATCTTTGTTTTTTCTTTTCGTTTCTTAAACCGCGCTCTTTTAGCTGTTGAATTAATAATAACAATGATAATAACGAAAAAAGAACAGCAAACGCTAAGTGAAGATGAAAGAAAGAAGGCAAGTACAAAAATATTGAAAGGAAATATTATTTATATATTAAAGTAAAATAATGACAATAACAAAGAGCAGAAATAAAGGTCTTTAGCGGAGGGTGGACAAAAAGAAAAAAAAGAAAACGAAAGAAAATAAGAAAATAGGAAAATAAGAATACGAATGAAACCAATTAAAAAAAAAACTGTCAAGGATATTGAGTACAAAGGTAAAGCTCCAATGCATAAATTTGAAATGACATTAAATTGCCTTTATGAAGACTAATATGAATTGTGCATGCATTACAATGGAGAACGGATCCGACAAATGAGATAAAAAGGTTAGGTTGGACGGATCACTTTGCAATACGAATAAATAAACAGAAAGGAAAGGACAGAAAAAAAGAAAAAAATGACATTAAACCTTATATTAATTGTTTGTTTCGTTTGTAGTGGGAAAAACGATTTGTTCAAACTGAATGTTTATTTCCTATTATTCTCTTTTAACATCACTATATCCAATGAGACTTGAAAGCGATGTCGAAATTCTGCTTTGGAGTTTGCATAAGGCCACCATAAAAATAACTGAAAATGCATTGGGATCAATAGCCAGCTTATAACCATTATCAATTTAATCTTAACAGTCATCATAAGTTTGATACTTTCAATTACGACAATTGCTAATAACAGTACTACTACTACTACTACTACTACTAATTAAAACATTGATATCACAATTGGGCAAAGTTCAGTCATCAATGGATTCTGACAAACTTTGTAGTACATTAGAATTAGAAGATTGTGAAATCGAAGCAGTAAAAATACTGGCAGAGCAAATCACATAAATACACCAAGCAATAAGTAAAGTTGTCGGCGCACTCTGAACTATTTCCTTAAATGTTGTGGGGTGCTCACAGGACACATTGTAGATAACTGATATCCCTGGGAGCACGCAGATCGCAGCACTGATTCGAACAGCTCATGGGCTGAAGAAAAAGTTTTCTTTCTAAACTGCGGGTAGGAGCTGAGATATAATAATAATAATAATAATAATAATAATAATAATAATAATAATAATAATAATCATCTTGCTTTTTTTACAAAAATGCTCAGTGAAAAATATTATGCTATTTCTGACTTTAGGATCTAGTTGGGAACCGCAAAGAAATGTATATACAACGGAAATCAAAGAAAATAATAATAATAATAATAATAATAATAATAATAATAATAATAATAATAATAATTCACCAGCTAGATCTACAACCGTATATTTAAAGAAAGAAAAAATAAAATGGTCTCGTGAGGAGTACAAAGTCGTTATGACTGCATTTCATGAAGCGTTACTCAAACCTCAAAAAAACGTGACTCGCCAAACATATGACATTTGGCGTGAAAAAGTTGGTCAAGCAAATAGAAAGTATATTGACGAAAATAAATTAGCCAATGTACGTAGGTACATTATTCGTAATAACCGACTGACAGAGGCTGAAATCAATGAAATTAAAAGAATTGTAACAAGAAGAGACGAATCAACAAATTATGAAAAGAAACCGGAATCAGAAATAAAAAGTAATAACATCAAACAAACCACAGGTCATAATGTAGAAACCGTGAAACACGCAAATCACTGCGAAGATAATGCTGTGAATTTAAAAGTGCTGGAAAGGTGTGATCTGAGTCAGTTAAAAGACAAAAATAAAACGAGTTCAGAACACATCGAAGATAATTATTTGACGGAAAATAAGAACAATATACAGGAAGCCAAGATAGAAATAAAAAACCATCTAAGTCAAATACAAAATATTACAATGGAGGAACGTGAACAGCTCCCAAAATTACTACCAACAAAACATAACCTCCGTACTATTAAACTCTACAATGCAGCACTGAAATCAATACTGGATGAAGACCCTCATACAAATCGTAACGAAATAATATATGCATCAGCAATAGCAGCAACAAAAAAATTAAATATCAAAATAAAAACAAGGCAGTCTCGTAGACGTGAAGTTCCACCTTGGAAAAGAAAAATAGAAAAAGAAATAGAACAACTTAGAAGTGAATTATCAATATTGGATGAACTGAGTAAAGGAATAAATGTAAGAACTAGGAAAAGCAGAAGAGCCGTAAAAAAATATAACATCAAGAATGAAAATGACGTCTTATCAAATAAAGAAAAAATAAAGCAAAAAATCCAACTGAAGGCTCAAAGAATAAGACGCTATGAAAAAAGAGCAAGATTTTACAGAGAAAACAAGATTTTTCAGACTGATACAAAGAGATTTTACAGGGAAATAGGTAAAAAAAGAATTGAAGTGACAGTACCCCCCAGAATGGAAGAAGTCACACAGTTCTGGGAAAAGATATGGGCTTGCCCTAAAGAACTTAGCAAGGAAGTACATTGGATTATGCAAGAAATAGAACGAATGAAAAATAAACCCGACAGACATGGTCTGGAATTACAGAAGATGATGTTAAATATGCACTAAAAAAAAAACACACACAATTGGAAATTCCCAGGCATAGATAAAATTCCTAACTTTTGGCTATATTATTTAAATGCAGCACATAAAAAACTAGCCAAAGAACTTCAAGAAATAGTTGAAGATCCCACTAAAATTCCTGCATGGATGACCAAAGGAATTACATTTCTTCTACCCAAGAATGGTGACACAAAAAACCCGAAAAACTACAGACCAATTACATGTCTTCCGACAACATATAAACTATTAACATCTATTTTAACAAAACAGGCATATTTATTCTTAGAAAGAAATGACATGATACCGCTTGAACAAAAAGGGTGCAAACGTGGCTGTTATGGTTGTAAAGACCAATTGCTGATTAACAAAATGATCATGGAAAACTGCTACAGTACAAAGAAAAATCTTAGTACAGCCTGGATAGACTATCGAAAGGCATTCGATAGTGTTCCACATGACTGGATTTTAAAGACTTTAAATATATACAAGATATCGCCCGTCATCATCAATTTCATCAAACAGTGCATGTCTATATGGAAAACAACCCTTTACCTCAATCATATAAATGGAACCTATAAGTCTGATGAAATAAACATCAAAAGAGGTATATTTCAAGGTGATTCTTTATCTCCCTTACTATTCTGCATATCATTAATAGCACTAACCAGTCAACTTAATAAGACAGAATGTTGTTATAAAATAGGCCAAAAGAAAATAAGCCATCTATTTTACATGGATGACTTAAAGTTATATGCTAAGAATGATAATGAGCTGGAAGGTCTTCTGCAAACTGTAAAATGCTTCAGCGAAGACATTGGAATGAAATTTAATTTGAATAAATGTGCTAAAGCTACAGTTTTACGTGGATCAATACAAGAAACATCCTCAATTAGCTTAGACCCTGCTGTAACAATAAAAGAATTGAAACCAGAAGAAGCTTATAAATACCTAGGTGTAAATGAGAGCGAAAACATTCACCATAAAAAAATGAAAGAAATAGTGCGTAAAGAGTACTATAGAAGGATACGAATGATATTAAAAACTGAATTAAATTCACAGAACAGAGTTATGGCCATTAATAGCCTTGCAATCCCAGTTGTCCAATATAGCTTTAACATCTTAAACTGGACTCTAAACGACATCAGGCGAATGGATGCTAAAACAAGAAAGCTTCTTTCTAAGCATAAGATGCATCATCCAAATGCTGATGTAGACCGTCTATACATACCCCGTAAAGAAGGTGGAAGAGGTCTTATTCAGCTGGAATTGTCATACAAGACAACAACTATTGGCTTACTAACATACATAGAAACAACAAAGGATTGGATGATACAATTAGTAAGGCAACATGAAGAAAGAAAGAAAAAATATTCAATAATAAAAGAAGGCAGTAAATTCAAACAAGATTTACAGTTAGTAGATTCTGTAGAAAAGCAGAACGGAAGCCAAGAGCCGACTATTGCGGCAAAGAATATGAAAATGAAAGCCAAAGATAAAGCTCTTGAACAGATGAAACAGCGCTGGCAAGACCAACCTCTGCATGGCCAATATCCAGTACGTGCCAATAAATCCAATGTTGACAAAGTTAATACTCATCGATGGTTACGTGCATCTGGATTAAACTGAAGGCTTTATTCTTGCAGCACAAGACCAAAGTCTTTTCACGAGAAACTTTCAGGCAAATATTATGCATAATAATATGGATCCAAAATGCAGGTTTTGTGATAAACACCAAGAAACAATAGACCACCTAATCTCAGGCTGTTCTGTGCTTGCCCCAAATGAATATAAAAATCGCCACGATAGAGTTGGGCAATATTTACATTGGGCAATATGCAAACATTATGGAAAAGCTGTAGGCAAACACTGGTATGAACATCACCCAGCACCGGTTACAGAAATAGAAGATGTAACCATTGTATGGGATTACACCATCTACACAGACAGAAAAATTGAAGCAAACAGGCTAGACATTATTGTTAAAAACCAGAAGGAGAAAACTTGTCTATTAATTGATATGGCTTGTCCAGCGGATTGTAACATAGCAATCAAGGAATTTGAAAAACTGTCAAAATATAAAGACCTGGAAATTGAAATAGAAAAAATGTGGAAATTGAAAACAAGAGTTGTGCCAGTGATAGTAGGTGCACTTGGAATGATAAAAAATGGAAAAAAACAACACATTGAAAGAATCCCTGGAAACCCCAGCTTAAGAGATATACAAAAAATTGTCTTATTAACTACAGCCCACACACTAAGGAGAACTTTGTCTATGTAACGCTAGGGATTATAGGGAAGATCGAAAAACATGAAATGGAGCCATAACAACACACCACGACTTGCCTTAGGTCTTCCCGCAGACTTGGTTGGTAGTGAGACCAAAGCAGAAATCGAAATATGATGAAAAATGACATAATAATAATAATAATAATAATAATAATAATAATAATAATAATAATAATAATAATAAAGGTGCACTTGGAATGATAAAAAATGGAACAAAACAACACATTGAAAGAATCCCTGGAAACCCCAGCTTAAGAGATATACAAAAAATTGTCTTATTAACTACAGCCCACACACTAAGGAGAACTTTGTCTATGTAACGCTAGGGATTATAGGGAAGATCGAAAAACATGAAATGGAGCCATAACAACACACCACGACTTGCCTTAGGTCTTCCCGCAGACTTGGTTAGTAGTGCGACCATAGCAGAAATCGAAATACGATTGAAAAATGATAATAATAATAATATAAGGTTATTCGGGAAATAATGCTCGATTTTAGAATACGCCTTTTAATTGTGTTCTAATATATTATAATACTTTTACAAAAATATATGGCTTATAATGATAGAATTGTCCTATTTGTTAAGTTTATATCAATCTCTCAGAACTTAATTTAAAACATTGTATACCCTTCAACTTAGATACAAAAAAGAAGTGATTTACTAACGTTTATTGGATGATTTCAAGGAGTCATAATGTGATCCATTTGTGATTGAACAGTGCCCTGCTGGTTTCTGAAGCAGGGGGGGTATACGAGTTTTAAAGATCAAAGTGGTAGAGGGCGTCCATCTGTAATTGTCAGTCATGACATCTGAACACACTCGTCGACCAATGTCAAAGTATCAGAGAAATGTCTCAGAAAATGGGAGTAGCTATTTTACCAATATGGAGCCATCTCAAAAGAATTGGCAAGAAGAAGAAGCTTGGTAAATGGGTTGCTCATGAACTTAGTGAATGTCAAACGGTTTGACGTTTTGAAGCAGAATTCTGCATTGCAAAATTTGAATGATTAGTTTCTTGATAGAATAGTGAATTTTGATGAGAAATATGTCCTTAAGACGGAAAGACGAAATTGCACCAATAGAAGGTAATGGTGATTGGTATTTTTCTTTTTCTTTTTTAATCATTTCACCCCAAGCAAGGCATTCCACTGCCACTATTGCGCTTGGGGCTACATAGGGGAAGGTAAATAGAACGAGTGGTTAGATATAGGAAATGTCAGAAGGGTGGTGATAGATAGTTGGGTGGGTGAGAAGAGTGTTTGAAAGAATGGAAGCGAGTTAGTTTGTTAGGAGGTGTCTATTGACCTTACATTTAAACTGGAGATTGTAGCCGTAGGGGAAGCAGTCATGTGGAAGGGAATTCCACAGTCGGGAAGTGCGAGAAAAGAAACTGTTGGAGTAGAAGTTGCGATTGCATTTTATCGGTTTCACTGTAAAAGTGGGGGATCTAGTTGCTAATCTAGTATCTCGTGCAAATTCGAACCTAGTGGGCACCAGTGATCTAAGTTCATCGGAGCAGAAGCCGTGAAAGAAGTTAGCCATTGCAATTTTCCAGAATCTAACCGGAGCATCACTTCTGAGGTTTATTGCCAGCAGCTGTATGAAATGCATTTTCAGTTAAACGAAATGCAACCGACACTCGTGAGTTAACGGGGTCTAATTCTGCTTCAAGACAATTGCCTCATGCACTTTATTCCTTTGATCTCTGATCCATTGACTATCACGCATCTTAAACAATTCTTTAAGTCAAAAGACAGTCTGTTATAAAGAAGATGTAGAAATTGTATTCAATCATTTCTTGTCGTTCAAACTTTTTGTTGTATCCCGGAGGTGGGGGATAAACAGAGAAAAGAATTGTGTAAGAAATACTCTTAACTCTGGGTATATATAAATAGAGATTTATTATATGTTAATACAATAAACCAAATACATGTACACGAATAACACTTATGAAGGCACTGTCTTTGTATAGGACGTATGCGTCCGTCGTGAGAAGAAAGCTTCTGTCACTCCCATGTAATGACGTAGAGTCTCGTATAGTCAGTCGCTCTCTCGCTTTCCTCTTCTAACACTACACTCTCCTATTTGATTCCCGTCGCGGTCTTTTATGACCCGGGCCATACCCATTACGGGGTAGGACCAGTATATTCCTCTACAACAATATCTCTCCAGAACACTTTTAGAGATTTTATCGCAAAAACATAAATAAATTTGTAACTCGATGGTAGAAATATACAATCTCCAGGTTCTTTTATTTTGGCTGATTTTTAACACTGTCTAAACAAATTAATTCAGAAAAAATGTTCATTTTAAAATCGGACGTTACTTTTCGAAAAACCTAATAACAAATATCTAAAAAATGTGAGAAGTCTACTTTCAAAAGATGCAAATTAGTCGGAGCAACGAATATAAACAATGACAAAGAATCCGATTAGTGAACAAGAAAAAAATCTATCTATCTCATGAACAGAATAAGTAAAAGACAAGTTGGTCAAGCTTTTTCAAAGATTTTAAATCTCTGAAGAAGCTTGTTAAAAGTGAAACATGTTAGATTAAAAACACTTTTTCCCTACTTGTTCTTTGCTTATTTTATTCATCTTGTCGGATTCCGATCCATACATTAATTTCTATCTATCTATCTATCTATCTATCTATCTATCTATCTATCTATCTATCTATCTATCTATGACAGCCTGCTCATTATCTATCTATCTATCTATCTATCTATCTATCTATCTATCTATCTATCTATCTATCTATGACAGCCTGCTCATTATCTATCTATCTATCTATCTATCTATCTATCTATCTATCTATCTATCTATCTATTATTGACAGCCTGCTCATTATCTATCTATCTATCTATCTATCTATCTATGACAGCCCGCTCATTATCTATCTATCTATCTATCTATCTATCTATCTATCTATCTATCTATCTATCTATCTATCTATCTATCTATGACAGCCTGCTCATTATCTATCTATCTATCTATCTATCTATCTATCTATCTATCTATCTATGCACAAAAATGTGCCTGCTCATCTATCTATCTATCTATCTATCTATCTATCTATCTATCTATCTATCTATCTATCTATGTCGGTATGAAATGAAGTAAAAGAACTAAAACATGCATAGATGAAAGAAAATGATATTTTAGATCACGACGGGAAATAAAAATGAATTATATGTACAAAACAAATGTGATGATATCAGAATCTTAGCAATACCAACTGTTACACTGTAATTGCAATAAGCAGGAAACTAGAAAATATATTAAATAATAGATAGAAGTATCTTAAAATTTTTTTATCATGTATAACATGAGCCACCCCAAACAAATGCAGATAGATTGCCCTTATCTAGCATAAATAGAGAAAATGGAGTGACACGACAAAATCTTATATTCCAAACTATATTTATAGCTTCTAAAAATCTGTCAACAAAATCCTATAAAGCATTATTTTTTAAAGAACATGACAGATCGAAAACGCTGTTTTTGAACAAATGAAAAGAAAACTTCTTCTTCTTCTATGTGCCCTGTCCCTTCAGGACGTAGGCGATCATGGCTCTCCACGTCTCCCTATCCCTTGTGGCTCTCAGTATGTTTGCTCCTGTTGCTCCTGGCAACCCCCGTTCCGTCATCCACCTGATCAGGCCCTGCAAATATGTTATCCGCTGCCTTCCTCTGTCTCTCCTTCCTTCTATCTGACCAGTCAGTATCAGGTTCTCCAGGCTCTCCTTCCTCATTGCATGTCCCAGGAACTTCAGTTGTCTCTTCCTGATGCTCAGCATCAATTTCCTTTTTGTTGCCATTCTTTCTAACACCTCGTCGTTGCTTGTATGCTCAGTCCACGATATCCGCAGAATCCTTCTGTAGAACCACATTTCGGCCGCTTCCAGTTTTGTCCTCATTTTCGATGATATTGTCCAGCATTCACAGCCGTATTGAAGAACTGACATCACGTAGCAGTCTAGCACTCTTTTCTTCGTTTCTATTGAGATTTTCCTGTGTTAGTATTTTGCTCATCTTCTGGAACCCGTCCTTTGCCATGCCAATTCGCCTTCGGATCTCCGTGTCGCACTTTCCATCTCCTGTTAGAACACTTCCTAGGTACTTAAATTCTTGTACTTGTTTGATTCTGTCTCTTATCCCCGATAAGAAAACAATTGACCATCTAATATCAGGATGTTCTGCTCTAACCAAAAAGTAATTTGAATATCTACATAACAGAACTTTTATCGGTTAACCCCAGGGACGCTAAATCACAAGAGGCTACTGAATGTGAGTGAAGATGAGAAAAATAAAAACGTTATTAAGGAGAGAGGGAACAATAAAATAACGGGAATGAAGACAGATGATAACGATTGACAATACATTAAAGTTTTTGAAAATAAATTTTGTCTGGGCAGCAATAAGATAAAAGTGTTCCACAAGTGAGAAGTGCGAGAGAAGAAACTGCTCTTAGAACAGACATTTATTTTACTTTTAAGTAAATATATAGATTGTTTTAGGCATCTATCTAAATTATAGGAATGTTTTATTTTCCAAACAATGTAAAAAAATTGTGGGTGTGTTCATAGATGATATTACTGAGTGTTGGCTATTTTGTTTTATCAATGGTGTTTCCATTACTGTTTGACTTTTTAGACATGTGGATAATGCTACTATATTTGTATATGAATATGTAGTGGATAGATATTTTAGTAGGTCTTCATGTGTAATGTGACAGCCTGCTTCTGAATTAAGAGTTTTCCTTCTACTACACCAATTGCCACCCAAGGCCTTAGAACCCAGTCTGTGTTGCTATTTTACCAATAGCCGAGAAAAGAAAGATATGGATTCATACCTTTCCCAAGTGTATTATCTGTGAATTACCATGACTTTAAAAAACAATATTTCGCCTCGAGCATGGCGTTAAAGCCACTAAGACGCAAGGATTTAGTGGGAGTGAAAAATATGAACAAAAATCATTATTAAAGTTAAAGGACAATAAAAGGGATGGGATATAAAGATTGACTTTGCATTTAAATGCAAAGTTGATTGAAAAGTAATCAACCGGAGCAGAAGCCGTGAAAGAAGTTAACCATTGCAGAAGTGTAAGAGAAGAAGCTAATAGATGAACTTGCGGTTGCACCTTGTAATTTTAGCAGTAAGACGCAATTTTCTAAGCAAAGCTTAGATGTTAGTTAAGTGCCATACATGATACATGATTTTGGCGATCATGTCTCGAACGAGACATGACTGTTTGGGCAAAAGATTACTCGTAGTAGGTTGTCATAGCGTTCTGCAGTAAACTGGCTATAAAACCCAATCTGCCCTATTATTTAACACATGACTGCAGGGAAGAGACGGACTAATATCTTTCCCAAGAGTATTTGTGCGTAAATGAATGCAATGAATTCAACTGAAAATCGAACTCGTCACCCCGATTTGTCGTTCCAAGTCGATATCCACTGCACCATGCGCTTAAACCAGAGAGAAAAATAAAACAAATTAAGTTAAAGAGCCCAGTAGGCGTTGAAATTTAAGCCATACCTCGAATGGTGTTAAAGAGAAGAAACCCAAAAAATGCCATTTCCAAGGACATGATTGCAAAATTGCACGCAACAGACTAAGCCACCATTCAAACTCGTCTTCACGGTTACCAATTTTCGCGACAATACACGTTATGTCATCCTAGTCGACTACAAAAATGCCTAGCATTTTAAAAGTTGATTATTGAAGCAGTTAGAACGTCACGGTTTGATACAATGTATCCTTCCTTGACATCTTGTAGCTTCCTTTCATTTCAAGATAACTTTCATATCTATATCAATAATATACATGATTTAAACTAATGGGTATATATTCCACAGTTTAATATTTACTTTTTATAAAAATTGCTCAATACAACTATTGAGCATTTATAGATATATAGTTATTGTTGTTATGATAATAGCATAGTACAACTCAAGTTTCGATGCTTAATACACCATCATCAAGCAATGAAATAGGGATCAGTTAAGGGGTCATATACATATTGATAAAGAAATTTAAAATAAAAAAATCATGAAAATAAAAACAAAAATAAAAAATGTCACCATATTAGTTGAATGTAGTGGATTAGAAGGTTATTATAACTTAAAAGAATGGTGGGTGTAGATCAATGAATAGTGAGACATTAGAGTGTAGCAATGTATTGTACTGGTGGCGAAGAAGGAAGTGTCAGCTGCTTCAGTTTAAATAAGGATCAAACAAATATGTAGCCAATATATTCTTTTAGTTGCGACAAAATTGAAATTAAAACAATAAAATGTCTTAAAGAGTGTTGTTAATATAAAAACACAGCTTTCATGTAAGGATGTAGACGTGAAGCCATAAGTTTATTTACTAAAGGCAGAATTACCTGATTTTAGAGATAACTGGTAGTGAAATTAAGTATAAACAGTCATGTAACAGTTAAGTACGGTTAGATTTAAAGTATACATAATTAACTAAGAAGGGTAAGATTGTAGATTATAACAGATAATAAACAGTTTGAAATAGTTTTAAATATATTTAAGAGCGTGGATTAACTTGTGGTGGCAGTAAGTAGTAATTTCATTACGCTGGTTTAATAAGTTAGTTTTTGGAAACTTAATTATATGGCTTTTTTTTTCTTTTGATGAAAGGAAACATTTTTCATGTAATGATTTACATGTTCTAGCTTTTGTTAATATCTTCCATTTTACTCTAGGAGATTTTTGTTTTTGCATTTTTCAATTACCAATAGTATTTGGCAGTGCAGCTGAGTTACTATAAATTTTGTTATTCAACTTAGGAAAGTTTATGGTGATACAATCGTGAGTTAAAAGTGTTTTTAATACTTCCGATATAATGTTTGATAAAATTTGGATTTCATGTAGTGAAAATGGTAGCTTGGTAGACTATAGAATCTGTAAGGCATCTATTTTGCAGAGGACATTCGTTTCGGTTACGACTATAGCAAGTTGCAGTATTATTGTCGTTTTTCCTAATAGTGGTTTTGATTGATAATTTTGTTATATTGCTTTAGGATTTTATTGTTATGTTTTTATTATCATTTCAAGATTATCAGTGCAGCTATAACTAAGTTTCAGTGTATTCTTATAAAATAGAATAGATAAACTAATACATTGGTTACATCTATCTTTCATCCTTATTTAAACTGACATAACTGACACTTCCTTTCCTCCTGTCAACACAATACATTGCTACACTAATGTTTCAATATTTGTTGGGCTACAGCTACAAATCTTCTAAGTTATAATAACCTCTCACTTCACTACATTCAGCTAATATTGTGGCATTCTTTATTATATTTGTTTGTTTTAAATTTACTTATCAGTATATATATGATCCCGTAACTGAACCACATTTCACCGACTGATGATGGTGCACTGAGCACCGAAACTTGAAAACTTTTTAATATGCCTTTCTTATAACAATAATATCTATCTATCTATCTATCTATCTATCTATCTATCTATCTATCTATCTATCTATCTCAGACTATTCAATTTCTGTCTATCTACTTATCTATCTATATATCTATCTCAGTCAATCAATTGCTATCTATCTATCTATCTATCTATCTATCTATCTATCTATCTATCTATCTATCTATCTCAGACTATTCAATTTCTGTCTATCTACTTATCTATCTATATATCTATCTCAGTCAATCAATTACTATCTATCTATCTATCTATCTATCTATCTATCTATCTATCTATCTCTAACTAACTACTATCTATCTATCTATCTATCTATCTATCTATCTATCTATCTATCTAATCTATCTATCTATCTATCTATCTATCTATCTATCTATCTATCTATCTTACGGAAAGCTCCGGAAGTTAACAAAATCGAATTAACAACCGATACATTTGATTTATTTGTTTGAACATTATCTGTAATCGATACACGTATTTGAATAGATATTCTGCTTTTAATTAAACAGCATATATATATATATATATATATATATATATATATATATATATAACGGCATGAATATTTATGAGAAATGTTAGCGCAAACATTTCCCTAATGTCGCCAAGTAGGTGTGAAGTTTTGCTCTTAACTACATTTGCATGCCACGTTATCAAAGTCCGTTAAAAATGATAAAGAAGATGATTTCATCCAGCCACCGGAAGGGAACGGACGCTCGAGACAACAACTTTTACAGAATAATGCGCATGCTCGCTAACGCCCAAGTCAAAAACTGGCAACAACCCACTTTAGCGGCACCATATCCTCCGGCTCACTACAAGTAGATAAGTATAGGCACTAACCGCATTTTTGTCCTTGTTTAAAATTGTTGCTTGTCTAAATATAATGAACTACTCGTAACTATGTTCAAAACATATGATTTTAATTAACCTTTTATTTCTTTTATCAGTATATTATACTAAAAATAAACTGTAACAATATTTTTAGTCTTTTTATTACTAGTCTTTTTATTGCACTTGGTGTGAGTATTCATATGTTTTTGCAGCAATATTTTTTGAAATTCGCAAAATAGGAAACCAAAAGCATAATTTGCTCCAAGTATTTCGGAATCGGGATTGAGTACTTGCATTTTAAATACTTTTTTTAAAAGCAGACACTCCCCGTTTTAAACATTGGCGCAACATAGTCTTCTTAGTCGTTGCAGTTTTCTTCTAGATTAAGCCAATTAAGATTGTTTAATCAAGAAAAAACACACGCTCACACACACACGCGAGCATACACAGACATGTTGCATAATATTTTGAATAAAAGTTTTCTTTCAAAGTTTGTAGAAGTAACTGTTATGAAAAAGTTTAGTTTTCGGGAAAATTCTTTAAGTACCTTTCTGCAGATTATAATCTTATAATGCCCTATCTTTCTAAACAAAGGATGAATTTGTATTCATATTATTTACATTATTCGGACTATTGTTCCCATCTTTTACTCCTGTGATTGTAATAAAGGGTTCGATTCGAAATTCCTAGCACCTGAAGAAGGCCAGAGCGTACAACGGCCGAAACATCGTACAAATGGCAACAAAGATGAGGAAAATAGTCCGAATAATGTAATTACTGTAAATACTACCTCATCTCAGAAATATAGAAAATACTAAAGGATTTGTATTTATTAATCCGATAGATTTTATTACTTAAACGTTATTTGTTAGTAGATACTCGTATTTGAGAGTATATTTATTTATTTTAATCTACCAGCCTAAATATTCTAAAAATCTTAGGCCGGTAGACGAAAATAAATAAATATACTGTTTAATAAATAAAGGAAATCTATATTTGAGTTTTCAATTCCTTTAATTATTATATAGTAGATATCTATATTTATCTACAAAACATCAATCACGTTTATAGAAATTGCTTTGTTTACGTTAGGAACGAAACTGAGCAGATATGAATGTTTCGAGAGTCTTAGAACGATTTGTGTTTATGAGGCGCTATTCAGCAATTCTTGACTGTCGACATGATACATACTGTCTGATCTGGTGCGTAATTTCGAAAAGAGGTGTATTTTTATGAAACAATAAAAATATGCAAAGTGGGTAGCAAACGAAAAATAGACATTGTTTTGATAAATATTTGATTGTTGTCAAAGTTAAGAATGCGGGCAAAATTCCGCGTGTCAAGAAAAATATTTGATTGTTTTGTAACCAGCGTAGCTAAGGTCAGATAATGTTGGCTTTGAAATGGTAGTAAACAATGTGTCAAAAGATGACGTAGTCGCTTATATAAGAGACAGATTATTAGTAGTAAAAGGCAGTCCTTAAGCATTCGAGATCGGAATCCAGACCAAGGATGACATAAGGAAAACTGTGGACGAGCGCGCCTCCTGCCGCCTTGACACGTGTGTGGTGACACCTCCGAACCAACCTCCTACTCTACGCCGTCACCTGAAGAGCGAATAAAACATATGTTATCTACATTTGTTTATATATGCGTGTTACGGTCGTCATTTTATTCAGTGAGAACATCGTTATTTTATCAGCGTGAGAAAGGCAAGCGATTTTATAAGAGAGATGATAACAGGATTAGGGATCCCGTCGTCGAATTAATAATTGTCGTTCTATCGAAGAGTATACAATATATATGTCGTTTTGGTTGCAGTATAATTTTCGTCCCATTAGTACAGAATACACAGCATGTTGGTCGTTTTGTCGCAATAATAATCGTTGTCCTTGGCTCCAGGTTACGGAGCAGACGCACTTCGTGACAGAGACCTTCTAACGCGGGTCCGATTCTCTTGCTCAAGAGGGGAGCACAAGTTCGAATTCTGCCGCAAAGCGCATATTTTTCTTTAACTTTAACTTAAGACATCGAATTTTCAGGCCAGTTGACGAAAATAAATAAATATATATTTTAATAAATAAAGGGAGCGTCTGTTCAAATATTGGTGTCCACTAAAAATAACGTTCAAGTAATAAAATGTCGAAACTAAAATTATAGGCTACGCCCCCCTAATGTTTGGTAAGTATCTTTAAACGCATCCCACTAATAAGTTTTTCATTTTATCATATAACTCTCGTTTTTCCGCCATTTTTCTCTGGTAGATGCCAACAGGGAATTGATATATTGTCCATTAAACATCAAAAAACATTTCCAGACATTTTTAATTTCTTCTAAACATTTTTTTCCATTATCTGTTTCGTGTTACATATTTTTTCTCTTTTACAGTATTTTTTCGACCTGAAACAATTTTGACGCATTCGATCAAATATGCCGTTCTAACAGCAAACGTTGTCCCAAAGGCTGTGACGGCTGAGGCTAAAACGAGAGAAGCAAATACGTGGAAGTCGTATTAATTGCTATTGTGCAGAACATCGTCCATTTTGAACTCGGTCTGTCTGCTTGTTGACCGAGCGAATCTCCCTTTTCATCCAACCCATGTAGGTGGTGCAATCGTCCAGTCAACTGTGGAGATTGACTACAGTAAATAATTCGCTTTTATTTCCAAGATACGGCATATGATCTCTTTCATTTAACACAGCATTAGCCCATGCTTTCTTTTTATATTTTTCAATTTCCTTTTTTTTATTAAATTTTTTCGCTTTACCCACAGTTGCACCATTTATTTTTTATTTATTCATCTTTCTTTCTTTCTTTCTTTCTTTCTACATCCCTTTCATTTTTTAACTATCTTTCAGTACAGTCTTACTTATATAAAACATTGATATATATATATATATATATATATATATATATATATATATATATATATATATATGCGTGACTCTTCAGAAATGAATTGAGTTCTCTCGCTGACTGCCGTCTGTATACACTGCTTACATACAAGACGTTAAATTTTCCCCTCTTTCACGCCATGCGCCGATGGCTTAGGGAGTAGAGATTCTGACTATCACCAAATCGATCGAGTTTCAATCCCAGCCAGAAGCAAGTGGATATGTCTATCCACACTGATGAGCTGTGATACAGCGAAACGGGCTTGTATGTGGATGACTAATATATATGTATATATATATATATCTTAAATTTGGAGCATGATTAAATTAGACCAGTACCCAGTTGTATTAAAAAGTGCTACATTTACCTTTTGAATATTTGTTTTATTTGGAAATGAGTTATTTTCGCAACCTAGGTTTCAACCTTTCGGTATCTTCTGACGATTTATAATAAATGATTTTCCAACGTTTTTCGAACAGATAACAGTGAGTTTTACGAACGCACGACTGGAATATTTAAAGAACCGAAAGTTTTCAAAATTAGGGAGGAGTTACTTAATGATCTTAAAACATTTTCATCCAGGTTTGTATGATCCTAAGTTGTACTTAAAAGCGTGATTATATCTGGACATTACTTCTGATCTTTCAATTTTTTTTTTCTTGAAACAATATTATGGATAACTTTTCTTCTTGGTACAATCTGTAGACATCACCAGCTATTGGTCAGAGTCAAATTAGACCAGTAAACAACAGTTGTATCAAAAAGTCCTTGAATCAGATGTAAACACACACACACACACACACACACACACACACACACACACACACATATATATATATCTATATATATATATTTATGTATGTTTATTAGAGACAAAAGTATAAATTTCACTCTAACTGTACATTTGATCCAAACGTATAAAAATCCCCCAGAAATAATTCGTCAGAAACAAAGTAACTAGTCCCCACCTTCTACGTAAATATGATTTTTACTATATGGCAGTAAATGCTGGAAAATGTCCCCACAAATAACGTAAATATAATACTTGCAGCGACATAGATACGTTTTTTTCTGATGTACGAAACGTGTAAAACGAGGAAACTTCAAGGAAAATAGAAACTAAACTTATTGATAATGCAAGATGAATCTTCTTTGACGTCCCTATTGAGATGCCAATAAGATCTCCGTAAATACTATTGAGAATTCATTTTAAAAATAATTTTCCCTATTCTAGATTTAAATAGACATTCAGACAAAGAAATGTGACAATACAAACCGTGCCAAACATCTAGCGTAGATTTAATCAATAATGTATGCGTCCTGGATATGACGATAAACTATATCCGGGTCCTTGGTATGATAATAAACTGCATCCAGCAGCAAGACCTCTAATAGAGAGATTTAAACGAGCGGAGAACTACCTCTGAATTGCTGTTGTTTCCAGGTTCACTCTGACTCAAGGTGGTAGTACCTTTTATGGTAAAGCAAGGGGCAAATAGTTAACCGTTATACTAGGGTAAAAATACTATAAACGTACAAAAATATACTTTTACAATAAAAATTCCAGTAATAATTTTTGGAGAAAAAATATTACCAGCAATAAAATTTTGAAGAAAAAAACATATTACCAGCAATATATATATTAAAAAAATCCAGATGTACATAAAAAAAGCACGATAATGCGAGCAATACATTTTCGAAAAAAAATATTAACAGCAGTACAAATTTGAAAAAATTAATATTACCAGTAATATATCTTTAAAAATTATCAGCTACTCATTTAAAAAATATTTTACCAGCAACATATTTGTTTTAAAAAAATATTAACTGCAATACATTTTTAAGAAAAATGTTACCAGCAATATTAAAAAATGTTTCCAGAAATAGTTTTTAAAAATGTTGTTGGTTGGTTGTTTTTATGGCTTCAATCTCGGCGGGTCATTTATTGCCAACTAAATTTTATTTATTTATTACTTTTTCTTTCAACAATTTATTGTTGTTTTTATATAAGTTTTGTGACTAGTAACACTTTTTCTTTTTCGAGTACCAAGATTCATTGGGATTTGTTTTTAAGGGCAGGTTCCCCAAGTACTACCCTGTTATTTAACCCATAACTGGAGGGAAGGGACGGATTAATACCTTTCCCAAGGGTACCAGTAGTGCTTAAGTGAATGCAGGCTATTCAATTGGAATTCGAAATCGGCTCACCGATTTCTCTTTCCGAGCCGATATCCACTGCACCACAACGCTTACAGTACCTGGTATTCCTAATCGGTCACCCATCTAAGTACTGACCATGCTCAACGTTGCTTAACTCCGGTGATCGAGCGAGAACCGGTGTATTCAACGTAATATGGCCGTAAGCATTTGAAAAGAATTACCAACAATAATTTAAAAAATATTAGCACTAATACATTTTTGGAAAAATATTAAGAGAAATATATTTTAGAAAACAAATATTACCAGCAATACATTATTGAAAAAAGATATTACGACCATTACATTTTTGAAAAACAAAAAAAAAATTACCACTAGTACATTTAAAAAAAATATTATCAGCAATTCATTTAAAAAAAATAAAATACTATTTAAACACATTTAAAATATATATTACCAGCAATATTCTTCTTTATGTTTCGTGTCCCTTAAAGATGAAAGCGATCTTGGACCTCCGCATCTTCCTGTCCGTTATAGCTTTTAATATCTTTTGTCTTGGTATTTATCCCAAACCTTGGTCTGCTATCAATTTGCTTAAGCCCATCAAGTATGTCACACATTTCTTTTTATCTGTAGTGTGAGTATTAAGTTCTCCAAGCCCTCCTTGCTCATTACATGCCCCAGAAACTTCAGTTATATCTTCCTGATGTCTAAGTTGCCTTTTCGTTTGCATTTTATCCAAAACCCGTCGTTGCTCTCATGTTCAATCTATGGCATCCTCAGCATCTTTCCCGTTAAAAAAAAAAGACCTGCAATGTATTATTTAAAAAATGCAGCAAAATAATTTAAAAAAAGAATTGATAGTAATATATTTTTGAAGAAAAGAATATCGCCATCAATATATTTGTCTCTCGATAAAATCTTTCTTTACAAAAATACATCAATGAAACCTGATCTGTAAACTGATTGCTTACAAAGAATACATATTCTATTCATACAACCCATCCTAATAATCTTCTCGACATTAAATAAACCATTATGTTTGAAATACCGAAAGACAAAACAAACCAATCAATAAAATATATCAATCACCGACTATTAATAGCACAATTAAACACATTAATGAACTCAAAAATCCCACATCAACCTGAGATGGCGGATTGTGGAAATATCAAATATAACCTTATATACCGTAGTATATATTATCGGAATAATTACGTACCCTCTTTGTTGGGATCAACTGACCACTTTTTTTCTAGTCATGTACAAAAGAATCCTCGTTCTTTTCAAAAGTTCAACTTCATTTTATTTTTCATTTCGTTTGAGAAAGGACCCAATCATATCCGAAATTTCCGATTTGAATATTTTTCTCATGTTTTTCTATTTTGATTAATGGCCGAACAATGTACAAAAACAACAAAAACAACAATAATGCATAATAATTGTTAATATTATTATTATTCTCATTAATTACAGTGTTTGGACTGTTATCCTTATCTTTATTGCCATGTTTACGACGTTTCGGCTGTTGTACCCTCCGGCGAGAGACGACTGGTGTAATGTGTTCGACAGGCTCATCAGAGTCGATGGCTCAACTGGGCGGACATTGATGGTGTTCAGATCAGTTGGTCTAATTGATGACGTCTCGGAACATTTAAAATTTCTCATTCAGGTAGCATATGGTGTGATGCCATCACCAGTAAATTTAAGAGGAAGGGAATTGCAGGCGTCACCATTCTGCCAGTTGTGTTGTGCATACAGAAACATGCGACATATGCTGTCATCCTGCCCTGAGACGCTATAAAATAGCTGGTACAACTTTAGACATGACTTGGTCCTGAACGTTGTGGAAGCAGATGCAAGAATCGCTATTATGCGAAGGTGTTGCCTTTTCAAAGCAAAGTGTGACCAGTACAAGGCAGAATACCAGGATGAAGGACTAAAGGAAGTGAACATAGTTGGTTGATGCTACACTGCCAGGGGACGTTATTGTGTTTGGACTTAGGCCAGATCTAGTGTTGATTGACAGTAAGAAGAAACATCTGTTGATTGGTGAGCTTGGGAGGAAGGGACTGAAGAGGTTCATGAAAGAAAACTACTACGGTATGTGGAACTAGGAGCTGAAGTCCGTGAGAGAGGTTACAGATGCATCCTGGTGCCGTTTGTGGTTGTCTGTAGGGGTTTTCCTGCTGCTTCTTAAAAGAGATTCTTAAAGTATGCTGGTAGCCAAAGCCAAATCAGATAATTAAAGTTTGTTATGAGAAATCGATAGAAGGTAGTGCATGGATTAGCCAGAAAGTCGTATCAATTCAAAATTAACATGATATACCAGTTGTAACGTAACATCATTTAGCTGTTAATGGGCCGAAACTTTATTGAAGCACTGCGATTATCTGAAAATTGCAGCTAGTGTGAAGCACTTGATGTGTACATGTGATATATATATATATATATATATATATATATATATATATATATATATATATATATTAATTCAGATACTTTAATCCAAGGGAAAAAAGCAGGAAGGTAAATATTGTATGTGTGTACACATATATATTGTGTGTGTGTGAATTTTTTGTATATAGGTGTGTACACATATATATGTGTGTATGCGCATGTATGTGTTTATACGTATATAAGTGTGTATGAAATTGAATGTATGTGTGTGTATGTGTATGTATGTATATATGTATTCATAATCGTAGAATTGTGTGTATGTATATGTATGTATGTATGTATGTGTGTACTTCTATATGTATGTATAATTGTAAATGAATTTTTTTTTTTTTTTTACCTAGCGATGTCTTTATTTAGTTTAATTCAAATGACCTAATTTAAAAAAAAAATTATTTCAAATCCTTTATCTTTTTATTCCCTTTAAAAATAATTATGCCTTTTTAAGTAAAGGCCTTTTTCTAATACTTCAACGTTTTTGGGAAGTTACGTTTTTGAATATGTCCAGCGTCTGTAATATATAAAAAAATTTTTCTTTCTTTTCTTTTCTTTTTCCCTCCCTTCCTTCCTTTATCTCTCTTATCTCCCACCTTTTTTCCGTGTTGCTTGACCTTACATCAATTCAACACGGCCGTCTGTTAATTTTTAGTTACAATTCTCTTTCCTTCTTTTGCGAACCCAGACGATGTCAATTTTTTCTTTTCTTGTTTATTTGATTTTATTTTGTTTTATCTTTTTTCTTTTTTTCTTTTTCTTTTTTATTTTCCTTTTTAATTTCTTTGCAAATCTATTTAAAAAGGAAAAGTAGACTGATTTTTCTCCAGTTTCTGAAAGGATTTTTCTGTTGCTGAGGTGATGTGTTATCCCCCGTGGGGATCTTCATATCGAAATGGTCATTCAACATCACTGAATTAATCCTTTTTTAATTTATATATATATATATATATATATATATATATATATATAAGTTCAATATATGGATCGAAATCCGACAAGATGAATAGAATAAGTAAAGAATAAGTAGAAAAAATGCCTTTAATCCAACATGTTCCACTTTTATTAAGATTTATTAAAGACGAAAGATTAAAATCCAAGAGACAGTATGTTGATTGAGGTATAGTTTCATTGGTTAGATACGTGTCACGTGTGATAAAGCAACGGATGAATATCAAATATTAAAGTGTTTGTTTAAGTGTGTGTGCCAACGCGTAATAAAGACATTAGATGTGTATTATGAATGTAAGTATATGTAAGTGAAAATAATGTGTGTTAATCGCATCCGAACCATAGATGAATTAAGTGTGCGTATATGTCGATAACATTAGTATCTGTGAATGACAGTGACGAAATACATTTCCATTCAAAATACATAACAAGTATTGTACACACGTGTCAAGTAATGTGACGAATGTTCTTTTTTTCAAAAATGAGAGAATCAGTTATGAATGTATGTGATGAGAGAAAACATGTGTGAATGTGTGAATGTGTGCGTTTATGAGTTAATAAAGAGGTAAGCACGTATCAAACAAGAAACTGCAACCGGTGATGTGGTTCTACATTTACAATTTGGAGTCTTAGGAATGTAGAGTTATTCCTTAAATGCCATTACTCCTAGTTCCACTCGAGCCCGTATTGGTAGTTGCCTTTAAGCTCTTATCTATGGGTCAAATAGTTTGTGTGTGTGCCTGAGTGTGCGTGTTTGTTACATGCGTGCGTGTGTGTGTGAGCACGTGTGGGACGGCTATGTAAATATGTACTGTGACCCCCAGGAAGATCTCAATAGAAACGAAGAAAAGAGTGCTAGACTGCTACGTGATGTCAGTTCTTCAGTACGGCTGTGAATGCTGGACAATATCATCGAAAATGAGGAAAAAACTGGAAGCGGCCGAAATGTGGTTCTACAGAAGGATGCTACGGATATCGTGGACTGAGCATACAAGCAACGACGAAGTGTTAGAAAGAATGGCAACAAAAAGGAAATTGATGCTGAGCATCAGGAAGAGACAACTGAAGTTCCTGGGACATGCAATGAGGAAGGAGAGCCTGGAGAACCTGATACTGACTGGTCAGATAGAAGGAAGGAGAGACAGAGGAAGGCAGCGGATAACATATCTGCAGAGTCTGATCAGGTGGATGACGGAACGGGGGTTGCCAGGAGCAACAGGAGCAAACATACTAAGAGCCACAAGGGATAGGGAGACGTGGAGATCCATGATCGCCTACGTCCTGAAGGGACAGGGCACATAGAAGAAGAAGAAGAGTGAGGAATATCTGCATCATATATATGTATGTGTGTACATGTGCAGGGGCTTTTCGAAGAATGAGCAAAATCATAATGGGCGCTCCAAAGCTACCAGCCCTCGTATCAGAAACGGCAAAGTATTGCGTGGTCCACCTTGCCTTACCTAAGCATTTAAGGTCTCCGAGAGGTCAAATCGCTGATAATATATCATGCGATCATCACAAACACCTAACGCGGGGCATACAGTGCACCTGTATAGACTATGTTGTTTTGATGGAGTGAGTTTGCTTTGTGCCGTACAAGCAACTGACTGCTTTTAAAAAAATCGTAGCGCCTGGTGATCGCTAGCTGGATGGCAAATAGTTCAACACAAGTGCATGCAGGACAAAAATCTTATGCGTCAGGGTAAAACAAGGAGCACCATTCACTACTCACACTCATTTATCATTTACGATAAGAGAGTCCAGTATATATATATATATATATATATATATATATATATATATATATATATATATATATATATTACAAGAAAGCAAAAGAACAGTTAAAAACTTTCTGTTCAAGCATTCACTTTTATAAAGAGTGCTCAATATAAAACAGAGCTTAATATTGTACTTTTGTTATTACAATGGTTTATAAAACATTATATTACTACGCAAAAATTTTCATGTTTCAGAACAATACTGTTCTTCTTCAGGTAATATTGCAAAATAAATGGTGAAAATGATTTATTTAGAAAATATAAGATGAGTTCATGGTTATCTAGAAAATGAAGGGGTAGTAGTTGGAGAATATGCTTGTAAGTGTGTCAATATTGTTCAATAAAAAATGAGAATTATATATTTATCAAGTTGATGATTTGTATCGTCAAAAGCAACATAGTATCGTGATGTCATACGATGACACTTTTAAATTTTGTCTGGGTAAGATACATGGGGGTCTCATGCATAATTTAAATATGTAGACAATGTTATTTAAGAGCAGGTAGGATTTTAGGTTGTTTTTTAAAAATTATATTTTGTACTAGCTTATGAGTAAAGGGGCTGGAATGTTTTGGTTAGAATTAGGATTAAATAAATTTAATAAATAAATTTTAATAATTATGCTATTTTAAGGTATATTGTAGTTAAGAAAACCAAATAAATACTTTGTGGGTCATTTATTTTAGTAAAATAATTTTTAATTTTCAAGTTATATTATATCATAAGTTTTAAATGAAACATTAATTAAATTTTAAAGAAAAATACTATGTCTAAGTAAGATACATACATTATTTAAATGGGTAGAAAATAATTTTTAACATCAGGTTGGATTTTAGTTTTTCTTTTTTATTAGAGTTTGTGCTACCTCATGAGTAAAGGTGCTGGAATATTTAGGTTAGAATTAGACTTAAATATCTATGGTATACTAAGGAAAGAATATTAAAACGTTTTGAGTTTAAAAATGTGTTCTTTTTACAGTATTTGTTTATTTCTACTATTATATTTTATATTTCAGACCGCCCTCGGTCCTTCATCAGAAACAAATGATTTTAAAATTTGAATTAGTATATTATGGTATTAGTATATTATGGTATACTAAGGTACATTGTAATTAAGAAAACCAAATATGTATTGTGTAGCTCATTGATTTTTGTAAAGTAATTTTTAATTTTTAAATTTTATTAGAGCATAAATTATAAATGAAACATTTTAATTAAATTTTAAAGAAAATATTTTCGATGTTTACATAAAACGGTCAACTTTACGAGTCAGGAGTTTTTTTACTTTTAAAGAACTAGCTTTTCATTCAGGCACAGAGAGCAGATGTCTTAGAAGGACTTACAAATTCTTTTTTTTTCTTTTCCAAAATTTTTCATTTTACTTTAGGCTTTTTGTTTGTGTCCTTTAACTTCCAAAATTACGCAGAAAGGGATGTTTGGTTTCTGTACGTGTAGTTTTTTAAGGAAGTTAAATGCAAATACCTGCGCTGCTTAAAAGAGTTTTAGTAGATGTTATATTACATTAGTGCATAATAAAATTTGCTAGACAGCTATTTTATGTTGGGCAATTGTTAGAATTTTGACACTTACATAAATTTTTGTTATTGTTATTTTCATTATTTCGATAGTTATTGTTACTTTAGTTACGTGCTGATTTAAGATTTTTAATATTGTTTTTAGATTATTTGTACAACTATAACTTAAAGGTATTTAAAGGTATTTTTATTAAAAAATTTCTTAGAGTGTTATTATTAGGGAAATGTTTCTTAATTAGATTAAGGAACTTCCGCTCGAATCATTTGGTTAAAAGTGGGTGTGTACCAAATGATTATTATATTTATATTTTTCCTGTTATAGTCATATGTTTTATATATTTGATATCATGAATTTTATAGCCACTATTCCTTAGGACATTATTATAAAAACTTTTATCTTTATCTACTTCTTTACTATGCTACCTGCTCTTTCATTGTCTTATAATCACAATCTTCCTTTTTTAACTTATGCATGAATATAACTTAAAAATTAAAAATTATTTTACTAAAATAATTGTTCCAAACAATATATATTTGCTTTTCTGAAATACAATATACTTCAGAATACCATAGTTATTGAATACTAATTCTAGCCTAAACATTCCACCCCTTTTTCTCAGGAGGTTCTACAAAATCTAGTTTAAAAATACGTAAAACTAAAATCCAGCCTGGTGATAAAAAATATTGTCTACCCATTTATATAATGTATGGCCCCACTATGTATCATACCCAGACAAAATATTTTCCTTTTTTTTATTAATTACAATGTTTAATTTATAATTTATGCTCTAATAAAATTAAAAAATTAAAAATTATTTTACTAAAATAAACCCACACAATATGCTTCTCTTAACTACAATATACCTTAGAATACCATAGTTATTTAATATTAATTCTAACCTAAACATTCCACCCCTTTTCTTCAAGAGGTAGTACAAAATCTAGTAAAAAAAAAAACAAAACAAAAAAAAAACTAAAATCCAACCTGGTGGTAAAAATTATTGTCTACCCATTTAAATAAAATATGGTCCCATGAGGTATCGTCAGTCAGTTAAGTGCCATACGTGATACACGCTTGGGCGATCATGTCTCGAAAGAGACATGACTGACTGGACAGAAGATTATCCCGCAGTAGGTTGCCATTGCTTTCTGCGGTACACTGGTTGCCGACCAATGTTATAGAACCCAATCTGTCCTGTCATTTAGCCCATAACTGGAAGGAATAGACGGATTAATACCTTTCTCAAGGGTATTTGCGCGTAAGTGAATGCAAGGAATTCAACTAGAATTCGAACTCGGCTCTCCGATTTCTCGTTCCGAGTCGATATCCACTGCGCCACAACGCACATCCCTCTCGTAGTGGCAAGGTATCGTACACAGAAAAAATATTTTTTTAAATTTAATTAATTACAATTTCTAACTTAAAATTTATGTTCTAAAATAATTTAAAAATTAAAAATTATTTTACTAAAATAAATGGCCCACACAATACTTATTTGGTCTTCTTAACTACAATAATATACTATAGTTCAAGCATAGTGAAGTTATGAAAAGAATCTGCCATGCAGGTTGCTTCTTCATGTGATAGTTTAGAATATCACCTGTTTTCTGCTTGTTTTTACTCAGAAATGACGGTGAATATTGGACAATTTCCTGAAATGAAAAAGAGACTTGAAGTGACAGATATGCCGCTCTACAGAAACATTCTAAAAATAATGTTGTGATCAAGTGAAAAGTTAAAAAACAAAAAAACAAAACGTGTTATACAAATATTGTATATTTAACAATAAACACAACAGAAGAGTATAACACGACTAGTGCGTCTGTCGCTTGTCCAGCGTTCAATCAATTCGTCTGTTCCCCCAAGGCCTCCTCTCCTACTAATCTTATAGCAGACGGAAGAGTCCAACATAAACTCTTTAGAAGGAAGACACCACAGCAAATAACATGAACAAGTTAAGAATATACATTCTGTAGATAGTCCGTTCTTCTTGTTCCTATAGTTTTCTTTCTATATCTGCTATCCTTACACGGTCATCTGCCTATGTTAAGTTTTACTAGCAGTATAGCTCGACGTTGCTCGGGTGTAATGAAAGCTTTAAAACTAATCCATGGTTCTGGAGCTCAGACTCAGCCTAAAGAATATTTGTGTGATGTTTGGTGAGAATCGGATAAAAGTTGTGGATTTGTATAAAGGACATATAGACAGATAAACAGACACACACACAAACATCTTGCCTTTTATATATATATATATATTATCGATTTTTTGCACTATTGTAAGAACTGCAACCTTGAAACTTCTGAATAGCGTTTCTTATGTCTTTGTCTATGAGTGTATCAAATTTGATTAAAATCGGACCACTCCTTCTATAACCCGATTTTTTCGATTATCGATTTTTGATATTTATCAGGGGTACCTCGACACAAAACCTAGCTAAGAACACTCGCAGATGTTTATAGTACAACTGTGTAAATTTTCATCAAAATCGGTTCAGCCATTCCAGAGTCTTTAGGTAACGGACACACACAGACACACACACACAATATACACACAGAGACAAAGTTCGATTTATAAATAAGTTTAGATAACTCTGGTTGAATTTTTAGTTTACTCATAATCGTCTCGCTCTATTGTTTAGATAAATCCGGCGAGTAGACGTATCTATGTTTTATTCCTCTTTTCGTTTTTCTGTGCTTGCTCAGTTCATTTCTTCTTCTTCTTCTTCTTCTTCTTCTTCTTCTTCTTCTTCTTCTTCTTCTATATGCCCTATCCTTTCAGGACGTAGGTGACCATGGCTTTCCATGTCTCTCTATACCTGTTGGCGCTTAGCGCGCTTTCTCCTGTCACACCACACAACCCCCTGTTCTGTCATCCACCTGATCAGGCCCTTCAAATACGTTATCCGCTGCTTTCCCCTGTCTCTTTTCCCCCTCTTTCTGACCTGTTAGTATCAGGTTCTCCAAGCCCTCTTTCCTCATTGCATATTCCAGGAATTTTACCTGTCTCTTCCTGATGCTCAGTATTAATTCCCTTTTCGTTTCCATCCTTTCCAAAACCTCATCATTGCTCACATGCTCAATCCATGATATCCGCAGCATCGTTCTGTAGAACCACATTTTAATTGCTTCAAGTTTTTCCTTCATCTTTGATGATATCGTCCAGCATTCACTGCCATATTGAAGAACTGAAATCACGAAGAAATCCTTACGGAGATTTGTTACGACAGTGTTTTAAATAAAGAATTAATATGAAATCATAATTGGAAAAACTGGCTTTTGTCTAAGCTTCAGGCGTGAGTAAAAACGCCGGAGAAGAAAGCGCAACTGTTCTGGCCCACAGGCAAGTGTGAACAACGATAGAGTTAAAACTATTGATAATAGGAACCACGTTATGGAATTGAAACGACACCGGCGGCAACTATGCCGTCATGAATTGCAAAAACTGCGGGATAGAATGGAGGATGCGTAATTGTTGCCTGGTTGTAACAGTAGGAGCATGTGTAAGTGTCGAAAATTTTATGACTATTAATGCATGCAACAGGCACCTGCTGCAGGCAGTGCATTGTTGCTTAAATCATTTTTCCTACTTAGTCACCATCAATAATTCTATGCACTCTACCTTTAATGACGAATAGCGAAAAGGATGAAACGATTGGATGCTGTGAGCTATGGATGGACTTGGAAATGGGAAATTAACATTTGAGAATGGTCGTTGACTGCTAATAGTCTTCTTTTACCTATCATTTTCTTAGAGGAATTGGGAATCATAGATCTCCACATTTTCCTTTCTTTTATTACATTAAGCAACACTTTTTTATAACTTTTACGATTACTCATTTAGTTCTGCTAACCATTCACTTTAATTCGTTGATTTTGTAACTGCTTATTTGCCCTTCAATATGTCATGTGAGTGTTAAAATCTCCAGACATTTTCTCTCATTATGTTGCACACAATTTAGCTGTGCCCCGTTTATTTCACGACGTAGGCAATCATGGATTTCTACATCACCCTATCCCTGGTGGCTTTCTTACACCACACAACCCTCGTTCTGTCATTCACCTGATCAGGTCCTTCAAATACGCTATCCACTGCTTTCTCCTGTCTCTTTTTACCTCTATCTGGCCTGTTAATATCAGGCTCTCCAACCCCTCCTTCCTCATTACATGTCCCAGGAACTTTAGCTGTCTCTTTCTTTTAATTTCCTTTTCGTTTCTATCTTTTCCAAAATCTCATTATTGCTCACATGCTCGATCCATGATACTCGCAGCATCCTTCTGTAGAACCACATTTCAGTTGCCTCAAGTTTACTAACCAATGGAGCGAGACGATTATGAGCAAACTAGAAATTCAACCAGGATTACAAAACATATCAGACGCAGATGGCAGTGTATTGATAGCAGATATAGAAAGAAAACTATAGGAACAACAAGAACGCCGTATCTTTTGTAATACGGCAGAAGGTATAAGCTTAACTTGAGGATAAGATGAAGAGAAGATCTAAACTGGAGACATCAAAATGAATGAAGTAAAGCATTTCAACTATCTATAAATTGATAATAAGATTAAAGAATATATAATCTGCATGTTCGTTAGAATAGCGAAAGATGCATTCTAAAAACTAACATTTTTGTTCATGGTGTTTGCTGTGGTGTCTTCCTTCTAAAGAGTCTATGTTGGACTCTTCTACCTACTAAAAGATTAATAGGATAGGAGGCCTTGGGGGAACAGACGAATTGATTGAACACTGGACAAGTGACAGACGCACTGGTCGTGTTATACTCTACTGTTGTATTTACTGTTAAATATACAATATTTCTATAACACATTTTGTTATTTTTTAAACCTTTCACTTGGTCTCAACATTATTAGAATGTTTTTGTAGAGCGGCATATCTGTCACTTTAAGTCTCTTTTTCATTTGAGGAAATTGTCTAATATTCACGTCATTACCGAGTAAAGCCTAATATTATTTGATAATCTACACAATTTTAACAGAAAAATACACATCTTAAACCTTTGTCGTACTTAAACAGTTTATATGTTTATGGGAAATATATATGGAGCGACAGAAACTCATCCCACATATACCTCTCAGAAACACGTTTCATATAATAATAAGACATTAGGTAAATAAAGACACCATTGTTACTTGTCTAAGTTTACTATCGCCAGACAAATGACAGTTTAAAATGTGGGAGATCTTTCTGACGCACCCTAATGTCTTCCAATTAGGTTGGAAGTATTTCTGTGTGGTATATGTCGGAGGTATTTCTGCCGTAGCCTGTATTATACAATTTGAAAAAAAATCTTATTTTGACATGTTTCGCTTATTAAACAGCTTCATCAGAAAAATGTATTTTATCTTAACTAAAGAAGAACTCTAAATTAAAAAAAATCACGTTATATATATATAGCCGAGTTCGAATTCTAGTTGAATTCCTTGCATTCACTTATGCTCAAATCCCCTTGGAAAGTGTATCCGTCTCTTCTCCCTCCATCTATTGGTTAAATGGTAGAGCAGATTGAATTCTATAGTCTTGGTTGGCAAGCAGTCTACCACAGAAAGTAATGGGAACCTACTGCAGGAAAAATCTTCATGTATCATTCGAGACATGATCGCTTAAGCGTGTATCATGTATGACACTTAATTGACTGATATATATATATTGATTTGCTATAAAATTTTCTCATATTCTACATTGTTTCAAAACCAGATCAGTAAGAATTGGTGAAAGACTAAAGAAGTCTCGTGTATATTTCTGAGATGAGGTAGTATTTACAGTATTTACATTATTCGGACTATTTGCCTCATCTTTGTTGCCATTTGTACGACGTTTCGGCCGTTGTACACCCCGGCCTTCTGCCATGTATCTGTGAAAAGAAATATAAAGGAGAAACAGGCCGCTCCCTTAAGGTAAGGCTACAAGAACATCGCAATGCTGTAACATGAGGGGAGAGAGAAAAATCATGTATAGCTGACCACATATCAAGGGAGAAAGGGGATCACCGCCCCCTATGGGATGGAATCGAAATAATAGATAGAGAACACCACTGGAAACTACATAAACTTAAGGAATCGGCACATATGCTAGGTTACAAAAATCTCCTAAGCCCACCAAGCATAGAGATGAACACAATATGAGAACCAGTAATACGGAGTGTCAGAGAAAATCATTAGTGTCAAAATTGCAATATGAACCCTGGTAAAAAAGGGTTACTGGACATTACGTTTATGTCCCAAAAATTCAGTTGTTCTTGTTCTTAAGACAGAGACGTTGGTTAGTTCCTGTGACTTGACCTAAAGAGTTGTGAGTTCAATACTAGGCTACAGCAGTTGTGAACAAGTAACTTACAGAGTTAGAGAGAGAGATAACTCATGACTACGCAAGAAATGGATTTCATATATTCCAGTGATTGTAATAAAGGGTTTCTAGCACCTGAAGAAGGCCGGGGCGTACAAAGGCTGAAACGTCGTACAAATGTCAACAGAGATGAGGATAATAGTCCGAATAATGTAAATACTGTGAAGAAACCTCGTTGTATCTGCAGGGGATTTGTACATCTTATATTTGTTTGTTTGTATCAGATGACCGATTGATATTTGTTTTTACTGACCGAATGATTGATTTTAGAAGTCAATACTTGTCAGTTTAAATAATGCTAAATCTCAAACTATTAAACCAAGCCGAGCCGGCTTATGAATATGCTTTTATTCGGTATCCCCCCTGGCAACGCAATAAAGCCACTAAGATGCAAAGGGTTACATTGTGCGGATGAATTAAAAACAAGAACATTAATAATGAGCAGAAAGAGAAAAGAGTAATCAGGCGAACAGGGGGGAAGCGATTCACATTGCATTTAAACTTTTGAAAATTAAAGCTGACTAAAAAGCTTGAAGCCAAGAGGGAGCTCCACAAGCGAGAAGTGCGAGAAAAGAAACTGTTACCATAGAAATTACGGCTACATCTAGCCTGCTCAACTGTAAATTGATGAGACCTCAACGACACTCTAGTACTGCGCTTAAATTCATAAAGTCTAGGTACCATAACGGAGAACTCATCCAAACAATGACCATCAAAGTATTTATAATGAAAATGTGAACAAAGAAAAGGCAAAGAAGCAACTTTACAGCGATATGTAAGTGACTGAAGCAATAGAAATTGGCGAAAATTATTTTCCACAAGTTTTTGACACTTTTGAGTTAATCTGTCTTTATGTGTTTGTCTGTCGTTGTCGCTCTTTTTCTCTATCTCCCTATATATATATATATATATATATATATAGTCAGAAATTATAACATGGATATGTTACAATATCACTACAAAAGTAGCTATTTTGTTTCGACACTTCTTGTGTCTTGTCAAGTGATGTGGTTATTTTTTTTTATTATTAGCTCTACTTTGTATTGAGCACTTTTTAAAAAATAGTGTTTCTTTGGACAAGGAATATTATTCCACCCATACATATATATATATATATATATATATATATATATATGTGTGTGTGTGTGTGTGTGTGTGTGTGTGTGTGTGTGTGTGTGTTATCGAATGACAAAGTAGAAAAATATTCTATCTAATGCGTTTCGTTCCTCGTATGAACATCTTCAGAATAAGAATGATTTTATAGATGTGGTCAGTTTTATTGAAGAGTTAAAATACAACAAATACTGAATTAAGATTTTACATCGAAAACGCTAAAGATACAGGGACACTTAGTTTGAAATTTAATATTTAAAAAGAAAAATTGTGTATCTAGATACACAGTTTTCGCCAGCTTTCTATCCGTTTAGTTTTTCATTTTTATTTCGATCGCTATTGTTTTTAAACATTCCACATTTTATCAGCGAAAAAGAGACGTTATACGATACTGAGCGTAAATTCATGTTGATAATTATGAGATTAATGCATCTTAAAGAAGCATATCTTTTGTAATTACCTGATTTTTTGTGGGAGTAGATCTTCTTTTACCAGGAACCTGTTATGCCTTCATTTATTAATTTATTTTATCATTTTTTATCTGAGCAAGGCTATAATGCTATTAAGACGCCAAGGTCTAATGGGAGTGAAGTAGAATGAGAAGACGCTTGTGAGAAGTAAGGCCGATAAAACTACAAGATTCAGGAAGTCAGAAGATGGTGATTGGCGTTGCGTTTAAATGAAGGTCGTACATGACAGGGAAGCAAAAATCGAGTGAGAGTTCCACAGGCGAGAAGAACGAGGAAATAAACTATTATAATAGAACTTACGGTTACATTATAGTGGGGAGGCGTTCTAGTGGAGAGTAGTTGTATGTTGTTGCAGATTAACGGAATGTGGCCTCGTTGAAGATAGCCCACTATAAGTCATAAAAGATTATAAATCAAGAAAAGCAAATTGAGTTTAGAAACAACATTTTATATATACACATATTAATTAAAGTTTTTACAATTAAAGTAATCCTTTAAGTATGGGTCAAACGAAGGTTAAAATGTTCATGGCAATAAAATGCTGAAAAGAGAATTCGAATACTGCCGAATGACGCACAATGCCGAATGACGCACAATTTCCCAATAAATTTTCTCAAAAATACTTAGGCCAGTAGAGTCATATCTATAGCTTTACTGTTTAATTAAAAACAGAATATCTACTCAAATACAAGTATCAATTAAAAAAAGTTAAAGAATATATATATATATATATATATATATATATATATATATATATATGCACACAAGCATGGATTAATATGTCCATATCCTTAGATGTATTTATGATATGAATAATAATCTGAAAGTTTCATTATACAATCTATATGATAAATATTTTCCAGTAAATTAACTTTGGAAATGAAAGACATCATGTTGTGCAAATATTTTCTTTCATTCTCCTGTAGAATTATTCGTGTATCTTCGGATTTATTCGCATATCTTCGTATTAATTTGTGTATCTTCGGAATTATGTGTATATCTACATATTTATGCGTGTACACATGTATTTATTACTGCATGTTCGTATTTGTTCGTGCGTCTTTAGAATTATGGATGCATCCATATATTTATTCGTGTATTTTAGTATTTGTGCGTGTACCTATGGAATTATGCGAGTATCTACATATTTATCTATATTGTTTTTGCTCACCGATAGAAACACAAAAATGTATTTATTGCTACGAGTAATTATTTGGTAATGAACCAATTTTAATTGTAATTTTATCACATTTACTTGAGAATTAAGAGAAAAGTAAACAAGTACCCAATAAAATTGCGCTTGTATCTGTTGGTGATCTAGAAATTCTACCCAAATTTCTCTGACTGAAAAATCAAGTCTGTTAGTGATTACAGTGATTTAAGGAGATATCCACATATTTAATCTCTCGTGTTAATGTTCAGACTGGTTGGATGATTAGGTTTAACGGCCTATCAATACCTCTGTGGGTTATTTAATGCCTTTTTTGTAGGAAGGACGTGTTGCTACAGACACGTGTGTTCCAACGTATCTACAGCAACAAACGTAACCGTTGAATAAATTGTGCAAATGGGATACAGTCAGTCAGTCATAACTGGAAGGATGAGACGGATTAATACTTTTCCAAAGGGTATTTGTGTGTAAGTGAATGCAAGGAATTCAACTGGAATTCGAACTCGGCTCTCCTATTTGTCGTTCCGAGTCGATATCTATTGCACCACATAGCATATCCATGCGATTACGTGACCATAAAAATTAGTATATAAAGCACCTAGACAGAAGTCTGAGTGTATTCTGTATAATCAGTATTTTGTGTGTTCCGGTATTTCCGGTGTTCTAGAGCATTCTGAGAGTATTATTGTGTATTATTCAAAAGATTGGTTGGTATGTTGACTTTACGCAAAAATACCAAAATATTATTACTCACAAATGACGAGTTACCAGATGTTTTCTTTCTGATTAACGTTACGAAAACTAACATTATAGAAGTAGCGAGAAAAATAACGTCCCCATTATAAAAATACTGAATCAAAATATTTCGTACGAAATTTTATTCCTTTTTGAAATAACAATGGCTTTAGTGATCCAAACCTTACTAATTAACCAATAGTTGTGGGAAGATAAAGTGGATTCACACCTTTCCCAAGGGCATTTGTACGTATGTGAATATAACGAAACGAACTGAAATTAGAACACTTCTTACCGGTTAGCAATTCCGAAACAGTATTGATTATATTACCAGGATATCCAAGCTTAAAGCAGGTGGTGTTCCGAAGCGGTCACACATACACGTACTGATCAGGTTCATTGTTGCTTAATTTAGGTGATTGTAATAGACATAGGATTTGAAGATAAAAACGCTATATATAGTCATCCGCAGACAGATCTGTTTCGCTGTTTCGCTCTTTCACTAATTGGCGTCAGTCGGCGATTCTACCTCTGAGCTATAAGCGCTCGGTAGAAGGAGGCAGACTTTCAGCGTATGATGTATCATACGCCAGAATCTAGAGTGCTCTAATTCATTACTGAATGAGCGATGCGTAGATGCTAGAGTAGCTACTGTTTTTTCAAAGTCTACCATTCTTCCAGAGTGCTCAATCAGAGAGGGAGAGCCTAAATAGTCATACGCAGAAAGATCTGTTTCGCTGTTTCACAGCTCATCAGTACGATTGGATTTTCGATTGCTTTTAACTCAAGACCGAAACCCGACTGAATTGGCGCTCGGTAGATCGTTATTATGTATAATGAAAATAAATTGGATGTTTTTATAAATCCATTGGTAATAGCTTATTTCACGGAGATCTTACAGACCGCTAATAAGACCAAATTCATACAACAATGAATGAGTTCGATTTATCCAGACAAAAATAATCATGGGAGGAAAAAAAATTAAAAACATTCAGGGTGAGGAGGTTAGATTTACAGTGTTAGTTATTATTGGCATCTATGTTTTACCCCAAACGATAAGATGACTTTGGCCTTAAAAAAAAAAAAAAAAATCAGGGTGAGGGGTTTAGATTAACAGGAGTCTGTATTTTTGCCCCAAACAATAAGATGGCCTTGGTCTGAACTTTTAGTTGGCCATTCTCAAATATATGACAGTAAATTTAGGGATCGTAATTTCACAAGAGGAATTGAATTGACAGCTTTTTTAATTAATGCTAACGGTGATAATATCTTCATTTTGTACGTACTAATTTTCTATCGTTTTGGTTATGAAAATAATATATTTATCGTGTATGATAAGAATGTTAAAAACAAAAAACAAAAAAAGGAAACAAAGAAAACGGGGTAAGTGCTCATTATTATTCTTAACGATACCAATAATAATTTTGTCTATATTTCTGAGATGAGGTAGTATTTACAGAATTTACATTATTCGGACTATTGTCCTCATCTTTGTTGCAACGAAGATGAGGACAATAGTCCGAATAATGTAAATACCAATAATACTATTTCATAAAACTTATTATTATTATGTCATTTTTCATCATATTTCGATTTCTGCCAACCAAGTCTGCGGGGAGACCTAAGGCAGATCGTGGCGTGTTGTTATGGCTCCATTTCATGTTTTTCTATCTTCCCTATCAACCCTAGCGTTATATAGATTAAGTTTTCCTTAGTGTGTGGGCTCTACTTAATAAGACAATTTTTTGTATATCTCTTAAGCTGGGGTTTCCAGGGATTCTTTCAATGTGTTGTTTTGTTCCATTTTTTATCATTCCAAGTGCACCTACTATCACTGGCACAACTCTTGTTTTCAATTTCCACATTTTTTCTATTTCAATTTCCAGGTCTTTATATTTTGACAGTTTTTCAAATTCCTTGATTGCTATGTTACAATTCGCTGGACAAGCCATATCAATTAATAGACAAGTTTTCTCTTTTTGGTTTTTAACAATAATGTCTGGCCTGTTTGCTTCAATTTTTCTGTCTGTGTAGATGGTGTAATCCCATAGAATGGTTACATCTTCTATTTTTGTAACCGGTGTTGGGTGATGTTCATACCAGTGTTTGTTTACAGATTTTCCATAATGTTTGCACATTGTCCAATGTAAATATTTCTCAACTCTATCGTGGCGATTTTTATATTCATTTGGGGCAAGCACAGAACAGCCTGAGATTAGGTGGTCTATTGTTTCTTGGTGTTTATCACAAAACCTGCAATTTGGATCCATATTATTATGCATAATATTTGCCTGAAAGTTTCTAGTGAAAAGACTTTGGTCTTGTGCTGCAAGAATAAAGCCTTCAGTTTCAGACTTTAATCCAGATGCTCGTAACCATCGATGAGTATTAACTTTGTCAACATTGGATTTATTGGCACGTTCTGGATATTGGCCATGCAGAGGTTTGTCTTGCCAGCGCTGTTTCATCTGTTCAAGAGCTTTATCTTTGGCTTTCATTTTCATATTTTTGCCGCAATAGTTGGTTCTTGGCTTCTGTTTTGCTTCTCTACAGAATCTACTAACTGTAAATCTTGTTTGTATTTACTGCCTTCTTTTATTATTGAATATCTTTTCTTTCTTTCTTCATATTGCCTTAGTAATTGTATCATCCAATACTTTGTTGTTTCTATGTATGTTAGTAAGCCAATAGTTTTTGTCTTTATGACAATTCCAGCTGAATAAGACATCTTCCACCTTCTTTACGGGGTATGTATAGACGGTCTACATCAGCATTTAGATGATGCATCTTATGCTTAGAAAGAAGCTTTCTTGTTTTAGAATCCATTCGCCTGATGTCGTTTAGAGTCCAGTTTAAGATGTTGAAACTATATTGGACAACTGGGATTGCAAGTCTATTAATGGCCATAACTCTGTTCTGAGAATTCAATTCAGTTTTTAATATCATTCGTAGCCTTCTATAGTACCCTTTACGCACTATTTCTTTCATTTTTTATGGTGAATGTTTTCACTCTCATTTACACCTAGGTATTTATAAGCTTCTTCTGGTTTCAATTCTTTTATTGTTACAGCAGGGTCTAAGCTAATTGAGGATGTTTCTTGTATTGATTCACGTAAAACCGTAGCTTTAGCACATTTATTCAAATTGAATTTCATTCCAATGTCTTCGCTGAAGCATTTTACAGTTTGCAGAAGACCTTCCAGCTCATATAACTTTAAGACATCCATGTAAAATAGATGGTTTATTTTCTTTTGGCCTATTTTATAACCACA
Organism: Ascarosepion bandense; assembly: GCA_037127315.1. Lineage (NCBI taxonomy): Eukaryota > Metazoa > Mollusca > Cephalopoda > Sepiida > Sepiidae > Ascarosepion > Ascarosepion bandense. The sequence goes on along the minus strand of JBBBDQ010000871.1, from coordinate 4,321,164 downwards.
TCCTGTCTTATTAAGTTGACTGATTAGTGCTATTAATGATATGCAGAATAGTAATGGAGACAAAGAATCACCTTGAAATATACCTCTTTTGATGTTTATTTCATCAGACTTATAGGTTCCATTTATATGATTGAGGTAAAGGGTTGTTTTCCATATAGACATGCACTGTTTGATGAAATTTATAATGACGGGCGATATCTTGTATATATTTAAAGTCTTTAAAATCCAGTCATGTGGCACACTATCGAATGCCTTTCGATAGTCTATCCAGGCTGTACTAAGATTTTTCTTTGTACTGTAGCAGTTTTCCAGGATCATTTTGTTAATCAGCAATTGGTCTTTACAACCATAACAGCCACGTTTGCACCCTTTTTGTTCAAGCGGTATCATGTCATTTCTTTCTAAGAATAAATATGTCTGTTTTGTTAAAATAGATGTTAATAGTTTATATGTTGTCGGAAGACATGTAATTGGTCTGTAGTTTTTCGGGTTTTTTTGTGTCACCATTCTTGGGTAGAAGAAATGTAATTCCTTTGGTCATCCATGCAGGAATTTTAGTGGGATCGTCAACCATTTCTTGAAGTTCTTTGGCTAGTTTTTTATGTGCTGCATTTAAATAATATAGCCAAAAGTTAGGAATTTTATCTATGCCTGGGAATTTCCAATTGTGTGTTTTTTTTTAGTGCAAATTTAACATCCTCTTCTGTAATTGCAGCCTATGTCTGTTCTGGTTTATTTTTCATTCGTTCTATCTCTTGTGCAATCCAATCTACTTCCTTGCTATGTTCTTTAGGGCAATCCCATATCTTTTCCCAGAACTGTGTAACTTCTTCCATTCTGGTGGGGGGGACTCTCACTTCAATTCTTTTTTTACCTATTTCCCTGTAAAATCTCTTTGCATCGGTTTGAAACATCTTGTTTTGTCTGTAAAATCTTGCTCTTTTCTCATAGCGTCTTATTCTTTGAGCCTTCAGTTGTATTTTTTGCTTTATTTTTTCTTTAGTTGATAGGACTTCATTTTCATTTCTAATGTTTGTATTTTCTTCTTCTTATTTGCTTCTTCTTCTTCTTCTTCTGATTATTATTATTATTATTATTAATATAAAAAAGCACATCAGAACAGTTGCCGTGAAAATGTTTATAGAAAAAGCAGAAAGAAGTCAAGTCGTGTTGTTGAGAAAGTGACTGGAATCGAGATGCTAAGGCAGAATCGATTAAATTGCAGATCCTTCTTGAGATTTAGTTGGAAATCGCAGGATATAGCAGGAGCAGCCGACCAGATATTGCAATACTATTCAATGCACGTACGAATCGTAGATATATAAATGTGCATGATGGATTCTGACGAGAAAAAAAACAACTTTCTGGCCCGACAAGGAGACCCAACCTTCTTAGAAGTAGATGCACCAATAGATTTAATGTATTCATTCCACGTCAGGTCGGTTGAAAAGATGAGGCCAAGGAATCGCAGTGTGTTGCTCTCCAGGAACTATATTAATAATTTTAATAATTGATATTATTGATATTATTAATAGACCTTGTGAAAGAACAACAAAAACTGTAGATCATAAAAGTGAAAGTTGTACTCATTGTTTTTGGAGCACTTGAAACTGTCCCAAATCTAAACTTATTTATAAATGGAACTTAGTCTGTGTGTATGTGTCTCTGTGTGTGTGTGTGTGTCCGTTACCTATAGACTCGAAACGGCTGAACCGATTTTCGTGAAAATTTACACAGTTGTACTATAAGCGTCTGCGAGTGTTCTTAGCTAGGTTTTGTGTCGAGTTATTCCCGATAAATATCGAAAATCGATTATCGAAAAATCGTGTTATAGAAGGCCCGATTTTAATGAAATTTCATACACTCATAGACAAAACATAAGAAACGATATTCAGAAGTTTCAAGGTTGCAGCTCTTACAAATATATATATATATATATATATAAATTGATACCAGGAAATCAAAATTTGACTTACATCTATTCATTTTTCTTTCAGTCTACGGTTTCGCTTTAACTGGAAACAGCTATTGCTTTTTAGTCTTTCGTGCCAACGTCTAATGAGTCTGAGCTCCAGGACCATGGATTAGTTTTAAAGCTTTCATTACACCCGAGCAACGCCGGGCTATACTGCTAGTAGTCAATATAACTGAAACAACCTTGTTAAAAGGGAGGAAGAACAGGAAGTACCTGGAATCATTGAAGTTGAAAATACGAGTGGAATCTCACTAAGAATCTATTCCAAAGAAAATTCTGATGTTTCGCCATTTTGGTAAGAGGTGTAGAAATGCTTTGATCGGTGGCTTTTCAACATCTGTCAAGTATAATTCTTATATACACTACCGGCCATGATTATTAGGCTACCCCAGTTTTTTAAAAGCAATAATATACATCACACTATTTTTAGTATTTATTGCCATGTGGATAGTTCTAAATGAAAATAGAATGGTTCTTTTTTAATACTGCACAATAATATGTGCATAAAATGAACTGTTCAGTTTTTGTGCTCTCTTCCCCATGCTAGTCTCTTCTTATTGGCTGGCCAAAGCAAAGGCTTCCTGGCTGCCTTGTAAAATTTTGCAAAGTAATAATAACAAAAGAACCATTCTATTTTCATTTAGAATTATTCATTTGGCAATAAATACTAAAGATAGTATGAAATACATCAATTTTTTTTAAACAGGGGTTGCCTAATAATTATGGTCGGTAGTGTATGTTCTGTTATGTACGAGGTGAAGATAAAAAAAACCGCAGTTTAACATTAACTGAATTTAGATTTGAAATATTTATTTTATAATGTTCAAATTTATCTAATTGTTATTCACCACTGAATAAAGTGTATTGTCACGAAAGGGAATCATGTCGAAAAATAACTAGTTTTTCGCCTAAATGCTTTTGTTTATCATTATGCTACGAACATTGATTTTTTTTTCTAAGTAAACTGTATGGAAGTTGTGCCATAAACATCAGCATAAAGATATTTTGCCGGAGTGCCTGTTCTTATATTCATATGAGTAAGTATTTAATAAAAAGCCCACATAAATAAGAATTTGGAACAATACTAAGGGGGCTTGGCACGACTGAAGATGGACACTGAGAAGAATGTAAATAATTTGTATGCCCTAATAATAGAGGCAATAAATTTATGTACCAAAGAAAAAAAAAAAAAAAAAGGCACCGGGGAGAAAAAAGAGAAAGGAAAAGAGAAAACACACACAAAAAAGAACAAAAAAAAAAAAAGGAAGTAAGAAGAAATAAAAGAAAGAAGTAATACTACAGAAAAGAAAGGCAGAAAAATTAAACAATGAAAGGAGAGGGGGGTAGGCAAAAAAATTGAAATTGAAAATAGTATATGTGGGTGTGTAGATATAGTGAAGTAATAAAAGAAATTCGAGAGATAAAATAATAATAATAATAATAATAATAATAAAATAACCAAAATAATAATACTAGTAAGACGAACAGTATTTATTGTAGGACATTTGAAGAAAAAACGCATAATGAGATACGATGTTAAAAATGATAGTTTTCGGACACGCCTGTGTCAATCTTCAACGAGAAATCTTCAAATGAATTTCGCGTTGTCTTCTTGCGTGGAGTGGAGTTTCGTCGAAGTCGAGTCCACAATACATGATAGTAAAGAATATTGTCCACATATGCTTCTTATAATATATGGACATAATAGGCCGATGAAAGAAATTTGAGAAATCAAAACACAACAAAAATAAAAAAAAAATATTAATAATAGGATTAACACTATTTATTGTATATTAATAGGCCTTTAGACCAAGTAGAATCATGATGAGAAAGATGTTAAAAATCAGAATTTTTGGACACTATCATATATTTGAAGATGGCGCATGTGAGCCGAAAGCTTAGAACCAGTATAATAAAAAATATCCAAATGTTGGACAAATTTTATTTTTATTTTCACCTGAAATTAAAGACAAAATTAAATGTTTAGAATAGCTCATGATTAAACATAATACACATTCATTGTCTGTTATATTTAACAGTATATGTTTAGAATATATATATTAGCAGTAGGATATTCTGTTGGTCTGGGTTTCTTGGGTAGGGGTGGAGCGGAACGAGATGTTGACAGAAACTACGGCGTGGTCAGAATTTCCGAGAGGGCAGAGCTGTGTGGTGGAGCAAGAATTTGGGGTGGAAGTGAAGCAGAGGTCTAGTAGCGAGTCCCTTCCGTTAGGGCTATTTGATAAACGCGTGGGGAAGTCCACCACTTGCGTAAGGGATTGGGAGATCAAAAAATTAAAGGTGTGGTCACCAGCAGGGTCGGTTACAGAGTTTTCCAGCCACTTAGTGTGGCAGGCGTTAAAGTCGCCAAACATGAAAATATGGGCAGATGGGTGCGAAGAAATGGCCTTGTCGATATTTTCAGAGATGCTGTCAAGTACCAAACAGTCAGAGGAGGAAGGGGAGCGGTAGAGGAAGAAGAGATAGCTAATAGAGCTTAGAAGTGGGAGACGGAAGCACATGAAAGACTGGTCCAGGGATTCGAGAGATGTTACTCTAGCTAGGGGGAGGTGTTCACTGACATATACACCAAGCCCATGCATATGGACATTGGAGTTCTTCCTGAAGAGCGGAAGGTAACCAGGAACATAGAACGCAGAGGAGGGGATAGACGGGTCAAGGTTAGTTTCGCATAGGGCTAAGATATCAGGTAAGTTAGTTTGGAGGAATGCTTCTACGCTATAGATTTTAGTGCGGATACCGCGTATGTTAGTGAAAGAGACACAGAGAGGTTTGGGCATTTTCCGAGTAGCTAGAATGTCGAGCTGCCCCTCGTTGGTACAATGATTGTTGTAGGATTTCATTTTCAGTCTTTGTTAAATTTAGGTTGGACGTGGCAATTTGGTCTTAGATTTAGAAACTACTTCTGGTCATCTGTTAGTTTATGACCAGACAGGTTCATATATATTTATCTCAACGGATATAGATAGACAGGCTCAAGGTAAGCTGACTGGTAGTGTTAGACTAGGAAAAGGAAAATTGATGTAATCCCTGGGGCTTGTTAGTATTCAATGATGTTGACAGGTTCTTTCTTTGGGGGTACGTAATTGAGGTGCAGTGGATATCGGTCCCAAATGAGAAAATCAGGGAGCCGAGTTTTAATTCTAGTTGAATTCATTGCATTCACTTACGCGCAAATAACCTTGTGAAAGGTATTAATCCGTCTATTCATTTCAGTTATGGGTTAAATAACAGGAAAGATAGGGTTTTATAGCTTAGAAAGAGACATGATCGCCCAAGCGTGTTTCACGTATGGCACTTAACTAACTGACTGAATATGATAATTGAAATAATGATTAAGGCTTCTACTGGTCATAAAGTGGGGGATCGGTTTTCTATTGTTATGAAGTAATAAACTGATCCCCCACTAATTACTACTTACTAATATAATACATCTCTTTTTTTTCTCTAGCCATGAGTCAAATAACAGGACAGATTGGGTTCTATATCCTTGGTCGGTAACCAGTCTACCGCAGAAAGCAATGGCAACCTACTGTGAGATAATCTTCTGCCCAGTCAGTCATGTCTCTTTCGAGACATGATCGCCCAAGCGTGTTTCACGTATGGCACTTAACTCACTGACTGATTAACCCAGTGCCATATTTTTTTACATTAAAAATTTGTTGCGGATCTGTTTTCTATTGATTTAAAGTAACGAATTGTTTCGCCATAGAACTATTGCACAGTGTCAGAGTTTATTATGCAAGTTAACATTTTAAACAACCAATGTTGAGAAAATAAATTGTGTCGATCAATTTTCAGTTGTTATTGAGTAATACTGGGTTGATCAGAAAGTCCTAACTCACTCAAAAACCGAAAGGAAAACAAAAAATTTTGATCTCTGACTTGTAGAATTTTCAACAAGTACTGCATTTCGAGCTTGTTCCACGCGGTTGTGTCATCAGTGTTAAAATGTATTACTAGCAGCTAGACCGTGTGTACATCAAACTAAAGAAGGGGTATCCTGCTTTTATCAGTCGATATCAGGCTTTGTTTCAGGAAGACACTGCGAGGCCACACACTGCCAGGTTAACTAAAGAGAAATCCAAACAGATGGAAGGTGTTGAGATTCTTCCATATCCACCATTCAGTTCTGATGCTGTTTCGAGTGACTATGAACTATTCCGATCAATGGCACATTTCCTTCGCGACCAGAAATTCAACATTTTTGATGAAGTGAAAGAAGCTTGTTTACAGTTTCTTTTTAATTCAAAGCCAGCGGACTGGTATCTGGGACAGATTCGGACGCTGGTTGACCACTGGCAGATTATCAAGAATGATGGTCTTTATTTTGAAGAATAAATGTTGGTGTTGCGCCATATTATTTTCTTTGTTTTCTTTCCGCGTCTGAAGAGTGTCAGTACTTTCTGGCTCACCTAATATTAGGTTGTCCCAAAAGTCCATCTGGTCCAGCTCAATCAAGACAAGCGATGGGTTCATAAAGGGCAAGAGACACCGTCGGTTCCAAAACAAGATCGATTCGGCAAGAAAGTCATGTTTTGCGTTTGGTGGAACTTTGAAGGAATCGTGCATTTTGAGTTGGTTCCAAATGATCGTACCATCAGTGCCGAACTTTACTGTCAGCAACTAGAGCGGGTCTATGAAAAGTTGAAGCTAAAGTACCCACCTCTGATCATCTGAAAGCGCGATTTAATCCAGCAGAACAATGCCAAGCCACACACAGCCAAGAAGACCAAAGGAAAGTTTGAAGGGCTGGACGGCGTTGAGGTTCTGCCACATCCAGCCTACAGTCCTGACTGTGCTCCATCAGATTACGGCCTTTTCCGCTCAATGCAACACTTTCTGAACGGTCGCCAATTCGACTCTTTTGATGAAGTCGAGGAAGCGTGTCAAGAATTCTTTGCTTCGAAGCCGGCTGAATGGTACTTTGACCAGATCCGAAAGCTTGCAGATCGATTGCAGAAAGTCTTGGAAAATGATGGTCTTTATTTTGAGCAATCATTTTTGTTGTTTTTGGGAGTAAAATTTCAATTTTTTGCAAGTGTTTTCTGGTAACCTTAGATTACTTGGCGAGTAAAATTTCAATTTTTTGCAAGTGTTTACGAAATTTTGAGACAACCTAATAAATTGATCCATTCTTTAATAACTAAATTATGTCAGATTTTACGATGCAAGTCAATGTTTTCAGAATATGTTTTTATTAACCAACTGATGGTTGGAAAATTTTAAAGTCGAAACTTAAAATAATCAATTCTAAATGTTCGATAGATAGGAACTACAGTAAATAGTCTTGAAGTCTTGTAATACAATATGTTAAATTTGTATAAAAGAGAGGCAAGGATAAATTTAGATAATGTTCGTTAGTTAAACGACGTATCAGCTCTTTTACGTTTATTTAATAACGAGTATGAGATAATTTTTATGTATCAAGAACAATATTGGGAAAATGTATGATAAAGTAAGCTTTTCCACTTTCTCATATATTTTCCTTAATAACAATCATAAGTTTCTAGGATAAATATCACAATGATTTGTTCAATATGCACAAAAAGTTTAGGTTCAAACTTGAGTCAAATCGCTAGCACAGTTTGAGAATTTTTCTAATAACCGTTTCACTCCTAAGCAAGGGAGTGCTGCTATGTGGGTAAAGAAGCTGATGAAGTAGAAGTAGCGGCTATATTTGACTGTTTTAACGGTAAAAGAGTGGTATCTAGTTTCCAGTCTAGTAGCTCGAGTAAATTCGAGTGAAGGGGCACCAAGGCGTTAAACTCACCGGGGCAGAAGCATTAAAAATATTTGTAGAGACAGAGGGGGAAGCCACATCTTGTCGGTGAGAAAGTGACTGGATTCGAGCTGCCAGGTCAAGATCGATTACGTTGCAGATTCTTCTTTGGATTTTGTCGAGTTATACGAGTTTACAAATATACATGTCAAAGATCTTTCCTTTTAGGGATGTAATACCATCTTCAGGGGATACAGTCGATGTATTCTGAACCCCTTCGTTATGACATACCAGCAACGACAAAGCTATTTCAGGCATTGAGGAGACGTTTGCTTACAGTGAATCGAAATTTTCTTTGTACACCTTTAAGATATTTAATGCAAATAGCAATATAACAAAGCGAACTAAAAAGCGAAAAATATATAAAATAATACTGAAACAAATAAATAAATCTAATAAAAAATAGAGTTAAAACTGATTTTCTTTTGTACCAAATCTATAAGTTTTTTTTGTTTTTTTGTAGTTGTTTTTTAATCATATCACCCCGAGCAAGGCGGTAATGCCACTGAAGTGCAGGGGGCTACGTAAGAATGAAAAGATTGGAAATGGCTATCTACTCCAATTGAGGAAAAAAAAAGAAAGAAAAGAGTGAAAAAATTGGAAAAGAGAAAGCCGGAAACAACATCCTAAACAGGGAACAAGGGATGAGAGCCTCTACACCTGTTCAATAGACATGGGTGGAGTGTGAACCGGGCGATAGTTTAGTCTATCTACTCCAATTGAGGAACAAAAATAAATAAGAGAGTGAAAAGAATGGAGAAGAGAAAGCCGGAAAACACAACCTAAGCAGGGAACAAGGGATGAGCCTCTTAACCTGTTCAATAGTCATGGGTGTAGTGTTAACCGGGCGATAGTTAAGTCTATCTGTACACATAAAAAAAATGTTCAGAATGGTGAGTTAACTAAGTTTTAACTTAGTTAAAGTCCAATCAAAGAAATAGAAAAAAGGACAGCAAAATAAAAAATAAAAAAAAACTTAAAATTAAGCATAAATAATAACGTAGTAAATATTCGTAATAAATTTAGATTACACAAAATAAATCAATAAGACGAGTAATATTTCCTAATTAACAGAATAAAAAGTGATTATAACAAATATATAAAGTATTTTGATAAAAGTAATACACGCTTTGCTAGATTTTATTATGCAAGTCATCGTTTGCTTCATAAAATAGGGATTAGTCAACTGATGTTTAGATTTATGGGATAAATATGCCATGAGAATTTCAGCTTACATTAGGTTGTCACACCTGAAATGACGCACAATGAATGAAACGCTTCTGAAATGTTAAATAACTAATCTGTTTAGTTGAAATAGGAACCAAGTTGAATGATTGTTCTTAAACTTACCTTATATACTTGTTACAGTCTCTATTTTTAATTATGTTAATTTGTAAATGTTACTAGTCTTATTAATATATATATATTTAAGCAACATTATTTTATTACGAATATCATCTACATTATATGTGAGAACTTACAGATTTGGTACAAATTCTTGATCCAATATTTTAAAAAATTCTCATCCTACGATTGGGTAAACAGTTCAAATACTTTGATTACCTCTTCTTTATGAGAGAATAGTTTATTGCATATGAAAGCCTGAAAAAGCTGAAATTAGTAATAATGAATAGGAGAAATATCAGGTAAATATGGAGGATGAGGTGAAATTTCATAATTCAGGCTTAGTAAATTTTAGACAACCAGGAGACCACTGGAGGTAGAGTGTCAAGTCCCAAGTAGGCATCTACGCAGATGACACTACAATATACTCCCGCTCCAGTAAGAAACCTGTCGTGGCAGACAGACATAATCTCGCTGCTGACCTTGAGCGGGAACTACACTCTGTGGTGAGCTGGGGCAAGAAGTGGCTTGTCAACTTCAATTCCTCTAAGACCAAGCTCTTGTCTGTCAACCATTACAGGCAACCTCTTATGCCTCCCATAAGCATGGACCAGCTGATTCTCCCGGAGAGTAATACACTGCGCCTCCTCGGACTTACCCTGTCCTAAGACCTCAAATGGAACCACTATATTGAATCCATAGCAAAATCTACTGCTAAGAAGATTGGGTCACTATGTCGATCCAGGATGTTTTTTCCACCTGAATCCATCCTGCATATATACAAGTCAACCATCCGTCCGTGCATGGAGTACTGTTGCCATTTATGGTCAGGTGCCCCTGCCGTTCTCCTCAGTGTTCTTGACAAGCTCCAAAGGAGAGTCTGTAATGTGATAGGTACTGATCTGGCGACTCGACTGCAGCCACTTTCCCATCGTCGAAATGTGGCCTACCTCTGTCTCTTCTATAAATACTTTCATGGCTTCTGCTCGGATGAGCTTAAGTCACTGATGCCTCCTCAACAGGTGTTTACTCGTGCAACCAGACTGGCAACTGGGTCCCACCCATTCACAGTCAGGTTAGCCAAATGCAGACGACAATTCTACTCCTGCAGCTTCCTCTCTCGCACTTCCCGCCTGTGGAACTCACTCCCGTATTCTTGCTTTCCTGACGGCTACAACCTCCAGAAATTTAAATGCAAAGTTAATACTCATCTACTAACCACTGGACTCTAGCTCTCTCCCCTCCCCTGTATAACCTTCCCTTTCTCTCTACCTATGTATCTGTCATTGCACCTGCTTTCTCAGCTTTCTATTGTTCATTTCTAACTAGCTTGTACTCCTCACTCTTTTCTAATTAATCTTTTCACATTTATGTAACCCCCTGCACATCAGTGGCATTTCTGCCTTGCTCGGGGTGAAATGATCAAAAAAAAAAAAATCATTTCTTATGGATAGGTATTAATGGTTAATTGTCAGGATCGGGAAACATCCTCTTTGGAATTTGTTTCATAGGGCCATGGTACGCAGGTAAAAGTTGTTTGACATGAAATTATTAGATTTTCAAGCATGAAATGACGCACTTTATAGGAAATGAATAAAACATTTGTGAAATATTAAAATAACTTTATTTGAATTAGGCACCATTTTGATGAAGGACTGTTCACCAAGGTACCTCTAAATTTTCAAAAAATTTTCATCTTTGCTCTTTTCCAATCTTACTTTTTTTTCAATTGGAGTAGATAGACTAAACTATCGCCCGGTTCACACTCCACCCACGTCTATTGAACAGGTTAAGAGGCTCATCCCTTGTTTCCTGTTTAGGCTGCGGTTTCCGGTTTTCTCTTTTCCAATCTTCTCACTTGTTTTTTCAATTGGAGTAGATAGACTAAACTATCGCCCAGTTCACATTCCACCAACGTCTATTGAACAGGTGAAGAGGCTCATCCCTTGTTCCTTGTTTAGGATGTTGTTTCCGGTTTTCTCTTTTCCAATCTTTTCACTCCTATGTAGCCCCCTGCACATCAGTGGCGTTACTGCCTTGCTCGGGGTGACATGATTAAAAAAAAGCAATTGAATGATTCTATTGCCTCTTTTTTATTGGAGAATGTTTTGTGCGCATGAAAAGCTCAAAAAAGGTTTAAATGAGTGATAATCATTAGGAGAGATATCAGGTGAATATGGAGGATGAAGCAAAATTTTATAATTCAGGCTTAGAAAATTTCAGACATTTGATTGAGAAGATGGCAGCCGTGTATTGTGCAGCAAAATTGGTCCATCCCTGTTCACAAGTCGAGGATGTTTGTTTTTTTTAGTTTTTCATACATACTCTCAGGATGTGCGCTGCGGTACAGTGGATATCGGCTCGGAACGAGAAACCGGGGAGCCGAGTTCAAATTCCAGTTGTAATCCATTGTATTCACTTACGCGCAAATACCCCTGGGAAAGGTATTAATCCGTCTCTTCCTTCCAGTTATGGGTTAAATAGCGGGACAGATTGGGTTCTATAGCCTTGGTCGGCAACCAGTCTACCGCAGCAAAGCAATGGCAACCTACTGCGGGATAATCTTCTGCCCAGTTAGTCATGTCTCTTTATAGACATGATCGCCCAAGCGTGTATCACGTATGGCACTTAACTAACTGACTGACATACTCTCAATTTCGCCACAACACGAGGTCGCTGGTATTGTTTTCTATGGAGGCATGAATAAATAAAGAATAACCCATTTGAAAGGCCCTCATACAGTAACTAATAACTTTTTAGGGTGCAGTGAAGGTTTTGGATATTGTTTTGATGATTCACTTGCATATAACCACTGGTCTACTTTCATACTGTTGTCAAAAAGTATCCATTTTTCATCGCATGAGATGATTCAATGCAAAAATGGTACTTTTTCACACATACTGTAAGATTACCCTGTAAATTTTTGATTTGTTCCCCGAAGGCCTTTACCACGTCAAATCTTTCCATAACATTCTTAATTCCGTGCAAATGTATATGCTGAACTCAAGTCGATAAATGTTTATTGAAGAAACCTACCTTTTTTCATGTTATCGACCAGAAAAAATCGGACTATATCTCACCCCTTACCACCGTTCTCATATCTGATTCACCGCTGAATGACTTGAGGCGTAGGATACTTATTTCAGCCTATTTACTTCCTTTGAGCAATTACTCCGCGATTTGTTTGGTTTCGGAACTCAATTTCCGCGTATTACTTGCAAAAAGGAAGTAAAAAGGCCGAAAATCGGCAAACTATGCGTGAAGTCATTCTGCAGTGAATAACATTTTTGAAGCGTAGTTACGGGGTGAGATAAACAGCGACAAGAAGTTCGATATTTTTCTGGTCATTATCGTGAAAAAAAGGTAAGTTTCGTCAATAAACAATTATCGATTTGAGTTCAGCATTTACATTTGCACGGAAATAAGGATGTTTTGGAAAGATTTGAAGGGTTAAATACCTTTGAGGAACAAATAAAAAATTTACCGTTTACTCTACATTGTTTCATTGTAATTATTTTCGTTCAACATAGGAACAACAATATATTCAAATTAAAATTATCTTGAAAGAAAAAGCGTCATGAATAATTAAAAAGTTTTATATACTAAAGAGATGATTTCGTTAGACGATCGGATTAACAACCAACCAAAAAAAATGCGTCATTTCATGTGTCACAACTTAATAATAGAAATGTTCTTGCTAGAAAAATTTAATATAACTTACTTCGTATTATGACGTATAAAGCTTGAATGTTTGGTTCGGAAGGGAGCTGGATTAACTCGCCAGTATTTGAAGCGTCCCCCAAAAGCGGAAGGTTTGAGCAATTTTTCAGAAAACCCTAAAAGACTTCAACTCGTGTTAAACTTGTGCGACGTTGGCGAATGAAAGAATTCCATCATGTACAACTCGGAATATTGTCCTCATCCTTGTTTTTATCACAACGTTTCGGCCGTTGTGCCCACCGACCTTACTCGGGAGTATATCGATCTAGATAACATAAATGGAATTCTGAATGAAATCTACAGGGGTAGACTGTTCTTGTACCGCTACTCATGTCTAGAGTTATTATTTACTTCTTATTTTATTTAGTACGATTCAGTTATTGCTTGCTCGTTTCGACTTTGAACTCACAACCGCCATATTACCAAATTCTCAAAGCAACGTGTTCATCGAATTGTCCATAGCATCTCTTAGGTTTCTAGCTATGAGTAAATAGTGAAAACCTAAACAGGCGTCAAAACATGAAAATATAGAAATAATTTAGAAAAAATTATCTAGTAAAAAAACAAACAAAAAAACAAACAAAAAAAAACAAGGCAAAATAAAAAAAAAACACAATAAATAAAAATTTCGGTATTAAATGACCCTCTAGGTGTCGATATACAGTTGAACAAACAAACCAAAACAAAACTTTCGTTAACAGCATGGTGATTGGGATTCAGCATAATACAGGTTAATGACATACTTTATTTGTATAAATGCTATAAATGTCCTGTCACTGATAGCGAGAACCTAATTGCAAATTTTGACTGGCTGACAGCGCTTTTGGCTTCACAAATTCTTTGTTATATATATATATATATATATATATATATATATATATTGGTTATAAATACGAAAGAACAGATTAGAGGTAAATCCCAACTTATCCTATAAATATTAGATATTAAAACTGGTCCAGTCAGTGGTTTATTTCTTTCCTATATATTTTTCTTAATTTTTATTTTTAATTTATTTTATCATATCTGTTTTTCCTAATGTTACCAAATTGGCAAACCTATGTGCGTTGTGGTGCAGTTGATATCGGTTCGGAACGAGACATCGGGGAGCCGAGTTCGAATTCCAGATGAATTCATTGCCTTTACTTACGCGCAAATACCCTTAGGAAAGGTATTAATCCGTCTATTCCTTCCAGTTATGAGTTAAATAACAGGACAGATTGGGTACTATAGCCTTGGAAGGCAACCAGTCTACTGCAGTAAAGCAATGGCAACCTACTGCGGGATAATCATCTGCCCAGACAGTCATGTCTCTTTCGAGACATGATCGCCCAAGCGTGTATCACGTATGGCACTTAACTGACTGACTAGTTCCAACAACAATAATTTGCCACGCTCTTACTTTTTCCTTTTTTTCTTTTTCTTTTTAATAAAAAATCTATTAATGATATGTATATACATATATACACTACCGGCCATAATTATTAGGCCACCCCAGTTTTTTTTTTTTTAAAGAAATGGGATATTTCATACTATTTTTAAGTAGATAATTCTAAATGAAAATAGAATGGTTCTTTTATTATTACTCTGCAAAATTTTACAAGGCAAGAAAGCAAATATGAAGTCATCCGAATCACCCTAAATTTTCTTCGTTCTTTCATTGATGAAACTGCAATATAGGTAATTATTGAATATTTATAAATTCATTTGATGCACATGTTAACAAAAGAACCTTTCTATTTTCATTTAAATAGTTCACTTATTTAAGACACTGGGGTGGCCTAATAATTATGGCTGGTAGAGTGTGTGTGTGTGTGTGTGTGTGTGTGTGTGTGTGTGTGTGTGTGTGTGTGTGTGTGTGTGTGTGTGTGTGTGTGTGTGAACTGGACAAATTATGGAAAAATGAAAATAACACTGATATCTTATTTTAAAAGATATATTTACAAAATTACACTAAAAATATCTTGAAATACTAAAGAGTAAACTCATTCAATAAAATCGCCATTGGCTTAAACCACGTTCTCCAAACAACTTCGGTATCTTCTTTAATCCTTCTAGACAGTCTCCTAGCTTCATTTGGTAAATGCTGCCATAATTCTTGCCTTCAATGCATTTTTGGTGTTGCGAAGAGTTTTGTTGGTCTCTCGCTCATCTGTGCCCCGTTGCATTTTGGGGAGTTAGGGGACCAGATGAATGGGGTGATGTAGTTACAGCAATTGTCTGACAGAAATGGATGTATTTTTCTGCTTGTGTGGGATAGTGCAGAGGCCTGTTTCTAGACAGGGGTTCTTCCGACAGCCACCCTCTTGACCAGTACTACTTTCATAGTAAACTTGATGTATGCCTTTCCTGTTGGAAGAAGAAAACGTGAAATGCGTCATATTAATCTTTTTTCTCACGGACAGTGCCCAACTGACCCTACTATACTGTGCAGTTGACAAAATAAAGAACAAACAACGCATGCGTGAAATTAAGAATATAAAATTCCAACAATTTGTCCATTATATGTATGCATGTATGTATGTATGTATGTATGTATGTATGTGTATTTTGTGTGCATCTATGTTTATGCGTGTGTGTTTTGTTTGCCTAAAAGGAAAATATATGCGTATAGATTTCTCAGTAAGTTCTACCTAAAAAAATGGAGACTTAAAATTTTTGATACCTTTTACATCTCAATTTTAAAAAATGATTATTTAGGCTAGAAATCGAAACAAGAAAAGAGTGTTAAATAATTATTTCACTAGGAAGAAATATAATCACAAATTATTTGTTTTACAATGAAGAATAAGATGTGAGAGAATGTTAGCCTGTTGAGAAAATCTGAGCTTATTTATTAATGGAACTTTGTCTGTGTGTGTCTCCGTTATCTATAGACTCTGAAATGGCTGGACCAATTTTCTTGAAAATTTACACAGTTGTACTATAAGCATCTGCGAGTGTTCTTAGCTAGGTTTTGTGTTGAGGTACACCCGATAAATATCGAAAATCGATAATCGAAAAAATCGGGTTATAGAAGGAGTGGTCCGATTTTAATCAAAGACATAAGAAACGATATTCAGAAGTTTCAAGGTTGCAGTTCTTACAATAGTGCAGAAAATTTGATATCGATTCCAGGCAATCAAAATTTGATTTTTCTCTCAGTCTACGGTTTCGCTTTAACTGGAAACAACTATTGCTTTTTAGTCTTTCGTGTCAACGTCCAAAGAGTCTGAACTCCAGGACCATGGATTAGTTTTAAAGCTTCATTACACCCGAGCAACGCCGGGCTATACTGCTAGTACAGCATATAGCAAATAAAAGTTTTGTATTACTGCATAGAATAATATTGTCAATATGGAAAACTTATTGCATGATTTAACTGTTTATGCTCTTAGTTTAATTGATTTTTTTTACTACTTATAAAACTTTTTCATGTTATTTGCAGTTGGCAATTAGATTTCGTTAGAAGATAATAATGATTTTCTGAGACCAAATCCTAGGATTAAACTCGTAGCTGGATGGGGAATGAGATGGATTAGTGTCATTCTCATAGGTAAGTGAATATAACCAACCCTATTGGAATTGGAACTCGGCTCTCCAATTTCCATTTCTGAGCCGTTATTCTTTGCCCCATCCACACATTCAAATTTAAAGAACCTCAAATGCGGTAATACATTTTGGTTTTGAATATGCTCGACCTTGCTTAGTTTCAATGATCGACCAAGAATCGATGTTTCAGCGGGATATAGCGTAAGCTGTTTATGTAGGTACCTCCAATAATTCAGTGTGAAAAGAGCACGAGAAAAAAAAAAAAAAAAAACGACGACAATCTCGATAAAAGAAAAGTTTTATCGTCAAAATGTTCAGGTCATAATTAAAAGGAACGACTAAAGTATTTTGGATTACTTTATTTCATTTTCAATCCTTTCTAGCACGTTCAAAATTAAAAAAGCAAAGATTAATATTAGGAAATTTATTCAGGAAAAAAAAACATAAGGATTTTGAAATTTTGCAAAAACCAGATAATTGTTTTATTTTAATGAAACTTTCAGGGCTTAATCACAAATGAATTAAATTATTTTACAAATTTTAATTTTTAGAAAATCTTGTAGAAATATTTCTTTTACATTTGTTACTCACCATCAACTCATGAAATTTCAAGAAATTAAATCTTCTCCCTTTTCATATTTATATTAATTATAAGCAGGACTTCTTTTCAAACTAACTAATTTACCGAAAATATGCTTTAATTCGCAAAATAACAAGAATGTTATAAAAAATTAATTATAAATGTTTTAATAGTTTTTAAAAAAAATCTTAACTTATTTATAAATGAAACTTTGCCTCTGTGTGTGTATGTGTGTGTGTGTGTGCGTGTGTGTGTGTGTGTGTGTATGTGTGTATGTGTGTGTGTGTGTGTATGTTCTTAGCTAGGTTTTGTGTCGAGGTACCCCCGATAAATATCGAAAATCGACAATCGAAAAAACTGGGTTATAGAAGGAGTGGTCCGATTTTAATCAAATTTGATACACTCATAGACAAAGACATAAGAAACGCTATTCAGAAGTTTCAAGGTTGCAGTTCTTACAATAGTGCAGAAAATTTGATATCGATACCAGGAAATCAAAATTTGACTTACATCCATTCATCTTTCTTTCAGTCTACGGTTTCGCTTTAACTGGAAACGACTATTGCTTTTTAGTCTTTCGTGCCAACGTCCATAGAGTCTGAGCTCCAGGACCATGGATTAGTTTTAAAGCTTTCATTACACCCGAGCAACACCGGCCTATACTGCTAGTTAGTTATAAGCAGGGCTTCTTTTCAAACTAACTAATTTACCAAAAATATGCTTTAATTCGCTAAATAAAAAAAATGTACAAAAAATTAATTATAAATGCTTTTCATGGTTTTTTTTAAATAAGATATATTATGAAAACTATTGTCTTAAAAATGTTTTCGATGAATAATTTATTTTTACAAGAATTATTTTCTTAAAAAAAGAAAAATGAATTAAAATATTTTATAAAGTTCTAAATCTTTAAATTTATGTATTAATTTTTACAGGTCAAGTGATATTCTTATTAAGTAAAAACTATATTTAGAAATCATAAATTGAAAGTATAGTCCAAATAATCAAATACCAATATTTTAAAAAGAATTTTGAATTATTTGTACTTGTATAAAGCTAGAGACCGTAATCTACACTATTTAACATATAATTTGGTTGAGAAAAAGGGCATTTGTGCAAAAATGAACGCTGACTGCTTGGCTTTAATTTGAACCCGGCCTCTCGGTTCTGCTTTACAAACATTGCCCTACCCAGACGTTCACTCAGTGATGATTTCATTTCTTTCTTTCTGTTACTTAATTTTACCTTCTCTTTGTTTTTCTTCTCTCTCAGTGCATCTGATTCTCTCAGACTCGCAATCATTCTTATGAGTCAATTATGATTATTTTAAAAAAAAATAATAATATTTATTGCTAAGCTTCATTGAACTACCTTAAAACTTGGTTAGAAATTATAACGGAAAGTCATCATTTTGATCAACAGATCGTATCCTGCTGATATCTCTCTTACACGACCTTCCTATCAACAATGTTCTTGAAGGATGTCGTCAATAGACAAGTTCTGAAATCTGCGCTATAAATGCTGGCATTCCTCGATCCTATTACCTTTCTGTTTTATATTAACGATCAGCCCTAAAAATTAATAAACATTTTTGAAGATACTACAGTATATAAGTACACCTCCAATAAAATAGATGATCAGAGTCTGGCAACTGATCTCTCACCTGAATGAGATCTAACAGCTCAATGGGGGTAAGTAGCTTGTAACACTTAATACCATAAAACAAAAACAACAAGAAAAATACTTGTAACATTCCATCATCATCAAAATGAATTGAATCACGGTGAATGATTTTCCTCTCAAATAGGCTCTTTCTTTTCAAATGAGAAATATTAATTGATTTCAATTATTTTAAGTACACCCGACAAATGAAATTGATCTCATATATGCGATCCATCGATAAAGATACTGAAAAATAGTCGGATTCTCATATTGCTTCTTCCTAAAGGGTCGCTGTTTCGTGAAAAAATCTAAAGATGCTTGCTGAACATATAAATCTTAACAACTTCAAGTTTTGGAGCAACCAATTATCAATCCAACATATCGTCCTCGATTCTTATGTTCATAAAACATCCCCATTCAGTAACCATTTATAATTAGCGACCCTTTGATTTTGTATTAGGTGAATAATAGCATAAAAATATGAGAATGACTGAGTGTAAGTATGGGACGTACCGGTATATATAAATATCTGTGTGTGTGTGTGTGTGTGTGTGTGTGTGTGTCAGATTAAATAAATTATCCATATGAACAGATTTTATTAAAAATACGTAGACACAATGTTTGCAATTTATTTTATCTGACATGTCTAAAAGAAAGTTTGCTGCCTAAACACACACACACACATACACACACACACACAAACACACACATATATATAAATACATATCGAGAAAGAAAGAGAGAGAGAGAGTGAGAGAGATAAACGGAGAAGATACTGAAACAGAAAAAGTAAAGACAGACTATGATAGGAAGAAAGTGTGAATGGCTTAATCAATTGCAGTTTGATGAGGCAATTTAACCCATAGTTGGGGTGGATAGTGGAATCTGAGGCGTTCATTGGTTCTTTAACAGCTCTTTTTGTTTCATGCTGGTGTTGTTTCATTTAACCTCCAGGCAAGTGTCTATTTAGACAATCCGTTTAGTCGCCAAACATCGATGGTTAAAATTCAGAGTTGTCCTACACTACCGGTTGCCACCATAGCTATAGGGCCCAGTCTGCCCTGCTATTTTCTTAATTATATTTGCAGGTAGGTGAATGTAACTAACTCAACTTGAATTCCACTTGAACCTTGAACTGTCCAATTCAAACCTCTATCTCTTACTCTACCGTGTGTCTTCTCTTTTTCTGTTTCCCTTTCTCTCTCTTCATATATATATATATATATATATATATATATATATATATATATATATGGTAAGGCGGGCCACTCGTATCTAAGGATTTCTGTCTACTAAGGCGGCTAGTTAGTCCCTGTTGCAGATGACTTATCAGGCACTTTTTTGTTTGTTCAAAACCCAGAGAGCTCACATGTGGTTCTTACTGAAAATATGCTGAGTAGACCCTAGTTACAGTTCCTGGGCAAAGGAGGGTTATCTAGCATGAACAACAGTCTGAACAAGGCCAGCACGCTCCACACCTCGGTCACGCTGACTTGTGACTTCGTGCTAGCCCAACCATCGACGCCTCCAATTTCCCTCAAAAGGTTTGGGTCAACCCGTGGTATGGTTTTCAGGCACTTTCCAAAGGGGCAGCACAGTGAAATCATATCTTCCAGACCAATGGCATCAAGGCGTCACCTTCATGACAAAGGAAACATGGCGAGATTTCTCATGCTTAGAATGCAAACGTTCTTAACCACTCGTCATTCCCCAATACACACACACACACACACACACACACACACACACACACACACACACACACACACACACACACACACACATATATATATACGTTTGCATCTATCTATCTATCTATCTAACTGTCTATCTATCTATCTTTTTACTTGAACATTATTTTTAATATATTCCTATTTGAGTATATATTCTGTATTTATTTAAACAGATATATATATTTCTACCGGCCTCATTATTTACGAAAAATTCTGTTAAAAAATGGCAGCGACTAATTGATCTGGTGCGTCTAGGGTTCGAATCCTGGCGAATGACAGACATTTCCTAAAAAATTTCTTACAAATAATCAAGCCGTTAGAAATATATAGATAAATATATTTATCAATATATGTTATATTTTATATCATATTTATATAATATAATTATATAATATATATTATGTAATTGATATTATAATCATATTATATAATATATATTATATATTATATATAATATATATTATGAAATATATAATATATTATATATAATATTATATATTATATTTCTTCAAATAAGAGTATCGATAAAAAATAATGTTCAAACAAATAAATTATGTCAGTTGCGCATTCCATTTCATTAATTTCCGGAACGTTCCGTAATGTATTTGTGAATGTGTGCGTTGTACCCACTTGGCCACACACACACACACACACACACATACATATATATATATATATATATATATATATATATATATATATACTCATATAGATAGGTGTGAGTTTGTAAACCTGGGTTTCACGCTTTTGCGATCGTCAGACAAACCATATATATATATATAAATCTATCTATCTATCTATCTATCTATTTTTAACCCTGAGTTTCACGCTTTTGCGATCGTCGTAGGCGTATGGAACACACACACACACACACACACACACACACACACACACACACACACACACATATATATATATATATATATATGTATATATCCGAGTGGGTACAGAACGAAGAAAGAATTTTTTCCGTCTAAAACAGTAATTTAAAACAGTGCTCGATATATGATGTCTAAAGCTATATATATATATATATATATACACATAATATCTAGCAGAATTATTCTTTATATTAGCAGAATTATTTTTGTTAACTTTTAATATTGTTATAATTATTATAATTATTATATATATATATATATATTTATATACATACATACATGTGCGTGCGTGTGTGTGTGTGTGTGTGTGTGTGTGTGTTCTTGACGCACTAGCGTCGACTTGATATAAGAAACTCTCAAAGAAATATAAGAGGCAGCGTGTAATCGAATAAAAAGGCATACAAGACAGAAACGGCAGAATTGGCAGAAAACGACAGAAAAGATGACGAAAAAGAAGAATGTATGATGGAAGGCAAAAAAAACAAAAAACAAAACAAACAAAACATCTTGAAAGAAACGTATAATTAAGCAGAAAAACCCGGAAAATAAAGCTAAAAAGAAAAAAAAGTCATGGCGAGTGAAAATGGTAGCAAAATTCTAGATAAATAAAAATTAAGACAAAGATAAAAAGAATAAGTCAAGAATAATAAGAAAATCACACATAAATTTCACAAAGATTTAAAATAAAAAAAAATATTAGTATAGATAAACCAAATAATAACATCAAAAGTAATATGTTGAGATGAAAAGAAATTAAATTTTGAATAAACGTACTGCAGACAAAAATAAGAAAAAAAAAGTAATTTTTTCCCTTACCTTTTTTTATCTTTTCTTCTATCAGTTTCATTTTCTTTCAATTTTTCTCTATCTAGATCTGTCTATACATCCGCAGAAAACTTCCCGGCCGCTGGGTACAGAGAAAATTTATGGGGGACTCCTGCCACGCGCTCCGAGAAAAACAATAAAAATCATTGACAATTGAAGAAGGGAGAGTAATTTATGAAGCGCGCTCCTAAAGATATGGTCCGCTGGTCAAAGTACTTGCGAAATTTTGTAAAGGTGGATACATGACGGATATATATATATATATATATATATATATGAACTGAAATAGATTTTTTCAGAAAATCACGGGGACAGATTGGCAAGAAGTAATTGATAAAGTCAGACGCGTAGATATGATGATATTGATATACATGGATAGACAGGTAAGCATTCATGCATATATACGTATATACACACGTATAATACATACATATATACATACATACATACATACATACACATATACACATGGCTGCCAACTCGTTATCGAGTATGGTCATTTCCCAGGATGGCTAAGTGTTTTTTGTATTCTCAAGCCCTCGGCCATGATGACTTGTGTCTTTAAGCTAGCACAACTATCGGCGGCTTTCAAACAGTTTCGTCTACCCAATTATCCCCACAAGGCTATGATCACCCCGTGGTATGGTTTTCAGGCCTTTTGCAGATATTAATAAGGAGGAATTATCACTCGGAACGGTGGAAGAAGCTCCCGAAAATATGCTTGCCTCGTTACTAGAATCATCTGAACATTTGCCATGCAAATATCGGTCGAACAGTGAGAGTATAGCAAAGTTTCGTGAGTGTGAAAGGCTGGAGATAATTCCTGAATCATAATATCCCTAAACGTTTTTGAACCGCATGGCCACAAATACACGATAGATCGTAATTTGGGGTGTACCCGGTGTCATGGTGGTATCACCCATTCAACGAACTTAATTCTTCCTACAACTACATGTACTTCTCCTCACAAGAGGAGAGCAGATAAGCAGAGAGCTCAGAGCTCAGAGAGTGAGAGATCCGCAGTATAACGCAGAGCGATAGGCAGAGATAGCCAAGACTGCTACCGTACGACCATTGCGAGTCCCGAATTATAGTATTACTTCCTAACCCGTATTTATTATTCTACTAACAGAGTTCCAAGTATTTGTATTTTGCTGTGTTTAATATATATATATATATATATATATATATATATATATATATATATCGTTATTTCCTATTTTGGTTCTTGTATTATTTCTTGCTGGACTTCGTAACCACGACACCCGGTGATGGTGGAACGTAGCTAGATTCGTTCTTGAGGTACTGAATTTCGCAAGTCAGTTTTACATTTACTGAGTATTTGCTCTGCATTCTTTGCGATGGGTTGTATATACCAGGTGCGATAGATAAATTGTGACCCTTTCATATTTTTATGCGCATTGTTTTTTTTTATTCAAGGTATATTAGGATCAGTTGGGCACTGTTTGTGAGAAAATAAAAAAAACACCAAGACGAAATTCACTCCGCCAGAAATTTGAAAATGGCATTCTGTACTGCTTGGCATTCGCGCTAGAAGTTCCTATATGAACATTTTGAAGTGTTTGGGTGTCAAGCTAATGACAATGCGGATGATTCAGAAAGAGTTCGATGCGTTCAATGGTGATTACGAAGATACGGAAAACTAGCTCTGATCATTTTGATTAGAAAAGAACTACAGAATTTGTTGGTGAGGGCCTCAGACTTAATAACAGCCTGAATCAAGTGCTTTGAAAAGGTAGTGCTGCCCTTAGTAAAGAGTGTGGCTGCTGAAAGACCCTATGCCTCGCAACAGGATTCTGCAACATGCTACACAGGTAGGAGAACACAGTGATGACTGTCAGATAATTTCTGCGATCACAACACCCCTTCATATCTGTTAATGTGTTAAATGTATTATGGTAATAATTTTTTCCTTAAAAAAAGTATATATTTCTATATAAGTTTATTTTTATACTTTCAGAGAGTTTGATCACAGATTGGTGGGGGGTAATTATTTGCCCATAGGTAGGACCCAAACAGGTACTACCACTCCCGGTCAGGGTGAACCGGGGAATAACAGCAATTAAGAGGTGGTTCCATGCTCTTCACAACCTCTTCATCAGAGGCATCCTGCCGGATGCAGTTTACCGTTATACCCAGAACCCAATAGGGTAATAGAGTATCCAGATTGATTTGGTTAAAAAACAAAATTGCTTTCATTTAATTACCGCATGGAATCTTTTCTGCCTACCATTATGATGTCTAATGCTGACTGCCAGATAATTAAATTTGATCTTTATTGAAATGAAGTTGAACTACTATATCGACTCAATTGCAACGTCTGCCGCAAGGAAGTTTGGTTAAATGTGTCGTGCCAAAAGATTTTCTAGACAGAATTTTTCTTGCAAATTTATTGAATATCTTGACTGGTATTTCTACTGTGTATCTCGAGATTCTAGACACTGCCCAGCGAACGATTTGCAATACAATCAATCCTGACCAGGTATGTTGTCACAGATCATTTCAATCGTTGAAACTATATATATATATATATATATATATATATATATATATATATATGTGTGTGTGTGTGTGTGTGTGTTACAGATAATTTGTATATTTATTAATATATAATTAATAGCTCTGTTTATACTATATTGAGCACTGTTTTATCAACACTTGAATAATGTTTTTATACATGTGTGTATATCCATCTGTATATTTATTAATTCATATATATATATATATATATATATACTTAGCTACACTTAAATATATATATATATATATATATATATATATATATATATATATACACTTAAATATGAAAACAATAAACAAAAATTAAAAATTCTCGAAGCTATATACATAAAACAGTTGAAGCCTAATCTGAACAAAATAAACTATAAAATCTGTACAAATATTCTTAAATGCCTATAAGTCCTCGTTTTTACATCTCATCGGCAACATACTACATTTTCAAAATGAAATAAAAAGGAATAAAAAAGAATTAAGAAATTTACGTAAAAAAAATTTCGGTTAGCAATTAACGTCTATTTTTAGATTTTATTTTTAGATAGAGTTGTAAGTGAAAAAATTGGAAATTTTTTCTGGAAATATTTTGAACATCAAAATTTATTTTATTTTTTAATTAGCTCTGTAATTTTAATTACATTGAGCTCTCCACCTGTATCGTTTTTTAATATTAAAATTTTAATATTAATTAGGAACAGGATTTTGGGATTAACCTTCCTACTTTTACGTTTGGATTAAAGTTATTTTTAATATATATATATATATATATATATATATATATATTACTAGTTACGCAAATGCTAATTATAATATCATTTTCTCATAGTTTACAAATGATAGTAGAATGATCATCTGAGATTTGCGATAAACTAAAATTAAGATAAGAATAATATGAAAGAAAAATTAATAAATGACAATGTCCCACTTAAGAAATTAATATAAAATTATTGTTATTAATAATAGAAGATGATTTGCATACTAGTGTAAATAAGTCATTAGTCATATAGGTATTCATCTTTATAATTTCATAAGTCATTTGGCAAAGGGTATTAACGATTGTAAAGACACAAGATTAGTCTTCTCCCAAGAGAAGATGTTACCTCCGCTAAGAACTCGACCTCAAGCCCCGCCCCCCACTAAAAAAAAAACAAAAAAAAACACCAATCGGCTTTTCTTTCTTATCCGCTCAACCTATGTCACCTCGAAAAATGAATATTGGGCGATACTCGTATCCTCCAAATACGTATCTTTTTGCTGCAAAGAACATTAAAAAAATGGAAAGAAAACAGAAAATAGGGGGAAAAATGAACATAGTTCGAACGATACTGTCTCATTGATGATGAAAAATTAATGAGAATAGATTTATTCAAGTGCTTTGTTAGCTGTATTGTGTGCCCTGGTTTTGTCGGCTCCGTAGAGTCAATCAGACTCTCTTTTAACTAAAAAGCAACACAGAACACACCAGTCCGCTCCCAAATGAAGTCACTAAGTTCTATGACTACATGTAACGCGCATCGACCGTGTCCGACTGCCTATGGTTCAGCCACGGCGATAGTTACGGTTGACTTCTTCGCTGCGGGCGTTTGGCGCGAATCGGTATCCATTGGGGCGCCTAGTTTTCGCACTTGGCCCCCTTTTTCCCATACTATAACAGACAGTGCGCCTACGATAGTGCTACTTTTGTGCTGTTGCTGCTCGTGGCTTGTTATCTGCTATCGAAGACCTGCGGAGCTCACACTTGTTGGTATATGTGGAAACTTTGCTGTGGGCGTAGAATAAGAGGGAAAAATCTCGGTTATTTATCTATCTTATCAACCGACTTTTATGACATAATCATCATTACGGCTACAATACAATCTTTTCTTTTCCTTTCTCTATTTAAGGATAATAATAATAATATGAAAATGATGTCTTTAAGAAGGAAACTGAAATCACTCGTATAATGTATAGCTTAGGCTATTCTTACAAAAATACAAGGAAGAAATTTCACAAAGAAATTTTCACCACTTTACCGAATATGTAGAAGATTTCATGAAACTATAACACACATATCATGTCATTCTACGAGTGCTGTGGTACCATTTAATCCAGTATGTGCTTAATGGTTGAATTATTTGTGACTAAACCGTTCCATAACCAGGTTTTATGTTGAGGAGGGTGGCTAGTCTAAAATCTAGACAGGATTAAAATCAAAGCCTGTCAAAGAATGACTCATCTTTTCTAATCAATGGCAATGTAGTAAAATGGGGTAGATAGCGCTGTGTTACTGTATATGACATGGCAACGCTGTTTGGCGTGCTTACTAGACTGGAGTCAACGAGCAGGGCAGAGGATTTTTCTTTTTGTGGTTGGCGCTCAAGGGACTATTTTCAGGAAGTCATTTGCCATGCTGTGACATCTTTGGGTCATGTGACATCATTAGGAGTACGCCTTGTAGGTAACTGACATCACTGGGATTATGCCTTGTGGATACGTGGCATCATTGGGAGTAGGCCTTGGGGATACCTGACATAATTGGGAATACGTCTTGTGGATGCCTGATATCATTGGAAGTACTATTGAGGATACCTGACATCATTGAAAGTAAGCCTTGAGAATACCTGATATCATTAGAAGTAAGTTTTGAGGTCACCTAATGTCCGTGGATGCTCTCAAGTAGTCTTGTTGCTAGGAAATTCTCAACTGCTAAGGAAAGTGTTGTGTTTCTAAGCGGCAAGTCAGGCGTTGGGACATTATCTTCTTCTTCTTCTTCTATGTGTCCTGTCCTTTCAGGAAGTAGACGATCATGGTTCTTCACGTCTCCCTATCCCTTGTGGCTCCTAGTATGTTTGCACCCGTTACTCCTGTCAACCCCCGTTCCGTCAACCACCTGATCAGGCCCTGCAAATATGTTATCCGCTGCCTTCCTCTGTCTCTCTTTCCTTCTATCTGGCTAGTCAGTATCAGGTTCTCCAAGCTCTCCTTCCTTATGCGCTATGCTTTGACGAGAAAAAAAAAGTCTGATAATCGGGAACGTTGATGCCATCGTACACTGAAGAAATTGATACTAAACGATCCTCTTGACTTTTGGGTGATACAGTATTCGCATAATTATACATTTTTGAAATCTGGTTAGCCACATCCCTGCAACGTGAACTGGAACGGACTCATCAAAGTTTGAAAACAGCAATGGTGACAGAAACTGGCCCTCCTTCCTCATTGCATATCCCAGGAACTTCACTTGTCTCTTCCTGATGCTCAGTATCAATTTCCTCTTTGTTGCCATTCTTTCCAACACTTCATCGTTGCTTGCATGCTCAGTCCATGATATTCACAGCAGCCTTCTGTAGAACCACATTTCCGCTGCTTCCAGTTTTGTCCTCATTTTCGATTATATTGTCCAGCATTCGCTGCCGTATTCACTCGGCCAAAACATCTTAGAGAAGATGATAATAATAATAAACATACACTAATGTCATCTTTACTATTATACTAAAATAAAACATTCGTTCAGCTTTGCCATCACTTAAATAGAAGTGCGGATGGTGTAAATAATAACAGCTCAATGAGGAATCGGAGCGCAGAGTTCGAATTATAGCCTGTTTTGTTACATTGATTTACGTGCAAATACCTTAAGAACGTATGAATCCGTCTCCTCTCCCCCATCTATAGGTTAAATAATAGAAGTTGTATCTGGAAAAACCAATGTTATTTAAAAAGAATTGTTAATGTTAATGTAAATATTATTCAGTCGCAAAAAAAGTTGTTCTCAAGATCCAATATGGTTTCGGCTTTAGATAACACACAAAGGGTTTCATAAACCATAAAAATCCATCAATCAACCACTTAAGAAGTATAGATATTATTTCTAACACAATAAACAACAGAATAGATAATTTTATTTTTTCACTTGAAAAATACTCAACGACAGTACATGCACATATTTATATTAACTACCTGATGAGACATTGTTTTTTCGATGTTGAAACAAAAGATATATTTTTGTAGTAAATTATAATTTGTACATATTCTAAACTATAACTTATAATAAATAATGTTCTATTTCTATATTGAGCACTGTTTTTAATAAATGTTTTGA